>OW443334.2:30736131-31133897 GCA_937001555.2 Hypsopygia costalis
TTTATTTAAACCGACAGAAAAAGACAAGGTTCTATATTCACCTATATTCAAGATTTCTGGGCAAAGATATTTATTACTACATTGTCATGTCATGTACATGTCAAAAATGGCAATTTTTTTATATTGCATAAATTGCTACAGCATGCCCGTAAAAAACATTTTCTTTTTTATTTTATTGATTGTATATAATTAAAAAGTAAGAAATTAACTCATTTGTCTAATAATAATATTCTTTAATTACTATATAGTAGTATAAGCAGACATGTCTGAAATGACATGTCGCTTTATACGTAGGGACCGTCGGTATGGCTGTGCCATTTCTAACATAAAATTTGTCTCTGCGACTATATGCACGTGCTGTGTGTGGGACGAACCTATGTGTATGTTTATGTTACGTAAATGTACACTATAAACTTTATAAACAAATGGGACACCAATTTTTAACTTACACTCTCATATTTATTATTTTCGCTGTCGAAAAGCCAAATGACTCATCGGTTCGTGACAAATTATCTCCTTAGAATGGCCTATCCATACCTAGTAGTTAAGATCTTTGTTTCAGGGCTAGTTTCTTTTTTAAAATTTTTTTAAGCAATCACGTTTTTTGATAATTTTTATTTACTTTTTTATTTTACACATTTTAGTTATATATCTACAGTAAATTTTGCTATCCAGTCATTGCATTTTGGGTATTGATATTCCTAGTTTCTATTATTAAGTATCTTGCGAAAATGAAGTGAGTAAAGTCGCAATCAAATTTAAATCGTTAATTGTTTGGTACCTACATCAACTTGGCTGGCACCAGAAATCCGCTATTTTTTTTAAATTTTGATATACTCCGTGACACTGGCGCAATAAAGAAAAATTTTACAACTAATCAAAATTGGTTCAGCCGTTTATTAGTTACGAATGAACATAGGGACTTTTGTCTTCGCCATAATAAGTTAACATACCAACACCAACCAGGTGCCTACCTATAATTTATCTAAAAATATTGTTTCCTACAGAAACAATATTTTTAGATAAATTATAGGTAGGTATTATTAAAACAAGTACAGTTTATATCACAGCCATGCTTATGTTTCCCCCATATTTTCATGATCAAATTGTTTATCCGAATGCGAATTCATCATATTGTTAAATTTAATGATAGAAAATTGAAATCTAAAAATAAACCTTCACGTAAATATTTAGCAGTGCAACATTTGTAAATATGTATATTATATTCTTGTTGATAAATGATTATAAAAATATTAAAGATTATTTGATTTCGAATTTTGTGACAACCCTTGCATATCGGCGAACGACCGCGTGGATACCTACGCGGGCGGCGGCATCGTGCCACGTCAAAGGCGATTCCCTACTGTATGAAAAATAGTAATACTGTGCGTGTGTACAAAATTTTAATGTCCCAAAACTTAGGGCACGAGCTTGGACAGTGCGACGATCTTCGGCCACGTGTATATATTTTGTATGTGATGTACTGATACCAAACATTTTATATTCCTTTCTGCTAGTTTTAAAGCGCGTGAATCAAGTGTCGTCTTAATGCACGTTGATAGGAAACGGCCTAGTCACACTGGAAATGTAAGTACATAATTAGATTGAAATAAACGCAATACAATAGTGTTTGTTTACATCGATAACGCAGTGGACGAGTGAACGCCGCAAATAGTGCTATCAGCGGCGACGTCACTGTGAGGTCGATACACGCCTACAAACCTATGCCATTATCCAACTAATTTATATACATAAATATGTCACGACGATCTCGCAAAGGGTTCTAATGATTCCGTACATTCCCACCACTGTCTTCTGTGTGGCCAGGATTAACAACGGCAACCAGCAAAAAGGCAATGGCAATGAACAATGAAGGGCGTGAAGAATGTTATGAATCTTGTGTTACAGGCGTCCATAGGCCACGGTAACTGCTTTTCATCAAGCGGACCGCATGCTTGTTTGTCACATTAGTTGTATAAAAAAAGAAGTCCACCGCAGTCCTGCAATGGACTTCTTTTTTTGATTGAATGAATTTAATCAGAAGAAATTGGTACTAATTATTTTTAAATGGCAGCGCTAGTGCGCCGCATACATTCTAGAAATTAGCTTCAAGAATTAGGTCTGAAACTTTAGATTACTATTTCTGATCTATTGCCGACATCTCGACGCAAAAGGAAGCCGTTTACAATTTACCGACAATAACAATATAAACAGACAATAACACATCTCGGCTATCTCTCTAATCTCGGCTCGTAGACTCTACACCGAACGAAGGAAAATTTCAACGATTGAAGGAAACCACCCAAAGCACAAACAAACAATGATTCTGGTACAGTACGGTACTTGTATGTCAGTGTTACAGGGCGGCTGTTTTAGACTTGTCAATAAACAACTGATAACACAACGACTCTTAATTATATTCATTTGGCAGTCGACAGACACTTTATAGACATTTTTCTAGAGCGTAAGTAAATATTAATGTTTGAGGAGCTCAATGCGGTCGTTGCGCGTGTCAGTCTAATCGAACACGCAAGTTAAGCAACGTCGACCGTAGCCTGTCCGGGGATGGATTGATATTATCTCGAGCTCCTCCGTACTTCGGAGAACACGCTAAGCCGTCGTTAGATGAGTCGTAAAGCCAAGTACTTTAGGCGGCTTGAAAACTCTGACCTCCGCCATTGAGCAGCGTGGAGAATGCTCTAAAACCCCTTGGATAGAAGGAAGACCTGTATCCTAGCTATGTGATGACCAAGGGTTGACGAACAAGAAATATTAATGTTTAGGGTTTCGTAGAATGAAAAAATGTACGAAATTATTACAGGATCACTCGTGTGTCTGTCTGTCCGTCTGTCACAGACGATTTTGTTCGAATCTACCCTACACGCAAATTTCCTATAGAAAAATGTTATTTAGCAGTGGATGGCAGCGGACTATTTTTAAAGTGAAGTCTGGTCGCAATGCGCAGAAGTGAGGTTGGCATTGCCTCTACGAATGATCCTATATCTTATCACAGTTGTCACAATGCCACGGTGAAAGTAAATGCGGTTTATTCTTGCCATGAATTCTTGCGTCGTCCTAAGTTCGCGTCCCAGGCCTACCGTTTGCCTGTGATGGTTCTCATGGTTCCTTAGGTTAGCTGCTGCTCCATCTGGCAACCAACTACTACCTACTACTGACTGTACGTTATGTAATAGTAGTATAGATTAACTATTAATTTCTTCTGGTTAAATTCATTGTGCGTCCCAAAACGGACTTCATTGTTCATTGCTTTTTTGGTAGCTGCGGGGGGGGGGGGGGGCGTGCGGTTTACGAAATGGTGTTATAATACTATAGATATGGCATATTCACAAATCGCAGAGCTCAGTCGTGCAACCACTTACACGCTTCGGTATCTCAATCGATTTAGAATGTTCCGTCTTGCCCGCATACGAAATTTTACTAAAACAATACTGCACTTTATTTTTAATTGTTAATAAAATTGTATTCAACCATTCAATTCAATAAAGCGAAGTCTTATTTCATTAAGTTTCCTATCTACATTATTTAGTCCCAGTTGGTATTTCCCATCGAGGTGGCATCGTCGTCGCACATTCTGCAAATATAAGGTCCTAACCTTTTAATTGACAATACTATATGGTTGGCATCTATAGCTTGTATACATCGTATTGTGAATGAAATTTTGCATAAATAAAAATGTTTTTAAAATGATATTATTTTTCTGTATACCAAGAAAAAATATTCTAACGTGCTCCCTTACGCATTTACCATCACGCGTAAGAATGAAATTGTACTAATGACTAGTTAGGTACGACGATACGTATACGACCAAGTACCTGCCACATATGACAGCTACGGTGACGCGTGCGAGCGTTGAACTCTGTTTTTCCCTCTCTTTTTAACTTTTTTATACCACGTCGCGTGGCAGACAAGTATACAGTCCGCCTGATGTGAAGTAGTTATCTTAGAGTGGGTCCAGTGCTGCAGCACCGGTGACACGTCGACCCTCATGGATCTTTTGTGTTCTCCCTAATCCTTTAGTCACTCTCCCCTGCTTGTCTGGAGACATGTTCCATGTGAAGTAGTTACCGTAGTCGTATTGACGGTCGCGACGGTAACAACGCTCGCGCGCCCCCGCCAACCCCGCTACCAACGCAGCAACTCCTTTCATTTTTGTGACCTCACTCACTCGCTGGAACACAAGACCCTCAATGGAATTGTAAATTAGCTGCGATGTTCTGTGATGTAGAGGTATTCCCCACTCAGGCAACTTACAAATACGTTTTACCCTACCTCTCTTTCGCCAGAGTCTCTTTCGCTAGTCGGCAGGATGCACCACGTGCAGGCTTTGGATCTAAAGATCGCGGTAAGCCAAACATACCCCTTTACTTTTTTATAGGGCCGCAAGACTCATTGTTGCAAAAGATTCAAAAGAAACATTCAATAACATTAAAATCATAATAACAACTTTGTCAAAAAATTAGTTAGGTACCTAAAATTTCATCTAAACTCAATCGCGCCGTATTTAAATAAAAGAAGTCATCGCCCATATACGAGTTGACGGCATAGGTATGTAGCTAGCTTTCTAACTTCCGTACATACCCCAATAAGTAAAGTAGAGGGCCAGCCGTAACGGCCGATAAATAAATAAATAATAAATAAATAAATATTGTCAGACAAACTACACAGCGCCATCTAGCCCCAAAGTAAGCGAAGCTTGTGTTATGGGTACTAGACAACTGATAAACATACGTAAATACATTTTTTTTTTTTTAAATACATACTTATGATACATAGAAAACACCCTGACTAAGACAAACAGACATGTTCATGCACACAAATGTTTGTCCTATGTGGGAATCGAACCCGCGAGCGTTGGTGTCGAAGCCGCGTTATTGACCACTACGCCACCGAGCTCGTCAAATCTGTTGATTTCTCGGAAGTCGATGTCTGTTGATTTCTCGGAAGCACAAGGTCATCGCCCTCACAGCTGTCTTTCATAAGCGAACGGCCATTAGTATCATTATTATCAATGCACTACCAATTACCTACTAGGGTTAAAGCTGATCTTTATTGCACGTGGTGCAGCCAGCTGATAAACAGACGCGGTTTTGGCAAGATGTAGGGTATATCGAGACCAACGGTACAGTATTTATTTTTTCTTTCGATCTAATGAGGTCTCAATTCAATAGCGTAGATTGAAATGTCGAGAACTCGCAATCGCAGCTGATATGTAGATACGTCAGAGGTACTTGCCATCGGATGCTGACTAAAAAAGTCCAATATTTCCTCCTCAAGACAGCAGGATATCGAGTCCTACCAGCGTCCACCGCAGGTTGGTCGAACCGTCCATGTTCTCGGAAGGGTAAACAGCTGTGAGAATCGTGTTCCTGCTGACACGTGTTCCGAGCCTTCGCTCTAGTAGATTCTACGCTTGCAGAACAATCTCCCCACTATCACTTCACTATCACGGTACGCAATTACCATTGCCAGGTATTCCTGGTTGGTGTAACGTCGGTTTGGCATGGCAAATTTGAACAAATCACACTAAAACTAAAACGTACGAGCAAGAGCACTACGTTGTCGGGCGGTAGCGGCCCCGGCCGGTAATGCAGAAAACACGCGTGCGCTCACAAACTCAGTTTAGCGGCGACTGATTGTCTTTCGCCGTTCGCGCAGCGCGCAAGCATGAATGGTAGGTAGACTGCACATGCGCACATGATACTACCAACATTTGCACTGGTATGAACTCGTGAACAAGGACGGTTTTATGTAAAGATAAAAAAGAACATTTTAAACATGTTTTAATGATAAATAAATTTTGTTATACAAACACTTTTCTTCACTAAAGCGTTCAGTATATGGTATTTATTTGATTAAAATGATAATTTATTTTTTCTTAAAATAAAAAAATAATAATTGCTAGCCGTGAAATTCCATTAGTAATGTGATGTATTTAAGCAATACGCATCCTCAATTCAGTATTGTCAATTAATAAGTTAGGACCTTATATATTGCAGATGACGTCGGTTACAAACCGCCTATTAGTACTTGCTGGTTTTGCCACTTTTACTCTTCTATCGAACCGCCTACTAGAAATCCCTAAAGCAGGATTTGCCATTGAATCAGCCAAATTCAAATAAAAACCGGCACAGTGGTCAATCGAGAGATGTGGAACCTCTATGTAGAAAGTTAACTGGGTACGTCATCGAAACAAGCGCCACTGTTGTAAAAAATCATTGTACGAAAACGAAAATAAAAAAACATTACACGAACATTGGGGATGGAGACCTTAGTCAAAGTACTCACTTCGATAAATTTGTATTTAAAACGTGCTAAACCGCAGGTTATGTTATGTCACAGGTTTTCTAGGTACCCAGCTAGGTACCTTTTTTATGTTTTATTGAATTAAAATTTACAATAATTGTGAAAATCTAAACGAGTAACATTTTCAGAGATGCTATATGCTATTTTCTTTAAGCAAGCAGGATTCATTATTTTGTTTCTATACTGTCACCATTCCTATGTACCACCATTTTATTGAGACAACGCTCGCTTTTTGACGTAATTGTGAAATATAACTAACGTCAAACCGTTTACGTATTGGCTTACCGACTTAAAATTGCTTGGCATTTGACAGTATCTAAAATAAATAATGACATATGCTTTAATATAACATAAAACAACTTGGAAAATATGACATATGCTTTATTAAAACATGAAACGGCTCTCGGTAAAAACAGCTAATGTTTTTCTTCTTTAGGCGCACTGTTCACAAATTTCGTGGCTAGTGACCGAGGCCGGGCCGTCACGCTGGGCTCTGTAACGCTCGTTAGGGTAAAGTATGCGCGGAGGGAGCGCCACGAAGCGAGTGGTGAAGTTTAGACTTTTGTCGTGTGGTCAAGCACATGCTGTTTTTCTTTTTTAATTTTTAATTTAACTTTCATACTTGCTTTGCATCTAGGCTAATTAATTTTGAAGTGTAAGTAGTTAATCATTATCTATGACCTAAATCTGCCTGTGTTGCACTCTGCTGACTAATGAACGAGGTTTGGCAAAAGAGTGGTCAGGCACAGCGCATTCATAAGCTGCCCGAGTGGGGGAATACCACTTACTTAACTCCACCTTACAAAATACTGCAGCCAAATAACAATTCCCTCGAAAGTTGTTGCGTTCGCAGGGCTGGCGACGCGCGAGAGATATTCCATGTTGCGAGCGTTTATATGGCTACATACGCCTGTTAGCCACCATAATGTACTATAATAGCACAAGCAGTCCATAGCACCGAGGTCGCCTAAATTTTTATTCTGAAACGTATCCTGGTGCAATTCCATAGTAATTCGCACGTTATCTAAGAAGGGGTTGCATACGACAATCATATATCGTTGTCCCGTTTTGTAAAAATCTCAGAACCAGGGTTCTATGTTATATTGTATGTATTTATACCAACACCGGTAGCCCAGTTCACCAAACACAAGCCTGTACTTGTTAAAGATATTATAAATAGATCTCATTTACGTTATTTGTACAGCTAACAATATAAGTATAGTCGCTAATTGCTTGTAATAAAGCAGAATTAAACATTTGCTTACGTATTTCGCAAGTGTGTCAGGGTACCAGGTTACAGCTCAGGTCTATATTTGGTCATATTAAAGGTCAAAAAATACCATATTTTTAAGCCATTGCATAGCTTTTATCGCCGGCTTTAAGCGCGGCGACCTAATCAAGAAATTCCGTAACGAAAATAAAACCTTACACCCCCCACCTAATATGACCTTTGGGCTCGACCTGGCTTAAGAACATTTCCTTATACAATACATACTCGTATTTCGCCAGTGAGTATTATCGAGTCAATGGCGTAGTTGTAAATGTGTGACCAATTTGAACTATCGTTTCTACGTTCGCGCCTCGATGTGGTCATTACTCTTTTTGTAACTTTATTCGATGTTGGTGAATGACTAAAGACTTTTTTTTTTAACTTTTTCGCTATTATTATTTTTGACATTCGATTTCGAGATCATTGTTTTTGACTTTATTACAGATTTTGGGATAAAATTTTAATTTAATAAAAAATACATAAGGTGGCATAAAATATTTATTTAATAAAATAGCTTTTATCGCGGGCTTTGAGCGCGGCGACCGAATCAAGAAATTCTGTAACGAAAATAAATCCTAACACCGCTTTTTTAACACCGACTATTGTATGTGTCAATGTCTTATTAAAAATACTGCATTAATAAATAGATAATTATTAGTTGATAAAAAATGCTATGCAATAGCTTTACCGCGGCAGTCCCCGAGTGCCACACATATTTTTTTTAAAACAAGTTATTTATTAGCTATAAACTAACCACTAATAGTCTCGGGTATTCGACAAAATCCAAAACGCTTCGTTTACACAATAACCTGATGATTGCCACCCGTCCGATTACTATAACGTTAATAAACTTCATTATAATTACAATGTATGTTTTAAAACTTTTTCTACGATAAAGTCAAATATATTTTTTCTTCACTAAATACATTCAAGGTGCAGGATATGAAATTGATACCCTCTTCGTAAATTTATGTCCAGTTTCTAACAACTGAAAAAATGTGTATATTCTGTCAAGAATGCTGTTGACATTAAACATGGAAATTCCAGACGAAATTAGACTAGAGACCTGTCACACAGCATTGAAATAAACAAACGTCAAGCGGGGGTCTTGATGTGTACGTTTCATAACCATTCAAGCTTTATTTAAAATACCTTATCTATGACAAGTGACAAATTAAAATATTAGACAATACGCGCGGTTACTTCTTTCGTAACAACTACTAGCAACAGTTTCCACGTGGCAATCCTTTACAACATTATTGTAAGAAACAATTCAATGTTGCTACTACTAAAAATGTTTCTTCCGTTTTTGCTTCTTTTGGTCGCAATTACAGATCTGACAAAACCAAAAGAAACAAGCGTAAACAGAAAAAACTATAGGCAAAATTTATAAAGAAATGAGACAGATTGATAAGATTTTTTCACGGTGCCGGTTTTTTTTTCAAGGGAAAGCACAATAAGTGCGAAATAGTTAGTAAGTTAAACTTCGTGGATCTCTGTCTACGGAAATTAGAATGACTAATTATTTAATTATAGACCTGTTCACTCCCGTTGTCGTGTTTTTATAAAACTGTCCGCGTTTTGTGATGATTTGAAAACTTTGTTTGACATTATCTCTTTGAGTCTAGGAATATCAAGCATTTTTAGCAATATGAGTTTGAACAATTACAGATGGACTGTTAGTAAATTGCACAGTTATTTTCAAGCATTAGCTTATGTTTGAGAATAATCCTTAGGGCTACTTTGTCTTCTATCTGTCTGTTTATGTACGACTTACGCGAGACTCTCTCCCTACTTCTCTAATTTAATCACCGAACACAAAAAACACTGTTTTTTTTGTTCTGTGAATTTAATCAAAATAAAAGATGTTGGATTATTTTGAAACGTAAAGAAATGTATGAAATAAGCAGTGACAACTAGTAACTGCTTAATTCACATCACGACAATGATGAATCAAGCCGTCAAAGAGATAATCCCCGCGAGTAGAGCCGCAGCCACTGCTAATTATGGCCTAATGTAGTAAAACTATTGCAATCATTAGACGCTCTGGACTCCCTGAGCACGGAACGCATCGTGCGAGTGCTGGAACTCCGTGCGCCTCCGCCGAGCCCGGTACCTTGGACTTGGCGTGGCGCGGCAGCAGGTCCCGCAGCGCGCGCCCCGCGCTGAACCGCTGCAACAACGCAACGCGCTGCAGCCACACGAACACGCACAGCCGGCATCTCACAACACGGCTACGAGCGGGACGGATCCGTCGGCGTACTCATAACGTAGCCTTATAGGGTTTCAAAGTAGAATTCTAGCAGTGTAACGAAAATATAGAAATCTACATTTACTGAGGACAGTACGCATACGAGGTGATATCGTTAACAGAACCGTTAGTGATTGATTCTATTACATTAAACATTACTTCCGTCGATACGATATTACGAATAAGATCCATGCTAATTTCCATAGCAACGTAAAGTAAATGGGGTTCGTTTAATAATGTCGCGTCCAAATAATGCTAAATATATATAGTCATTCTTTAAAAGTCATTTCGGCTGATAAGATATATCGCGTAATTTATGTCATTTTGAGTGAACGAAGAATAAATATGATGTATACGATCATGACTATACATAAACTATTATGTAGGTATATATATACCCATATATAATTGAACTTTGAATAATAAATACACTCGAAACCATATGTTGTGAAATACCACAGACTGCGTAATATACAATACGTAGCAATAAATAACAAAAATAAATATTATACATACGTACAAATAAATAATTTTGTGTGAGACAGGAAAATAAATAAGCGTAAAAGATAGATACATATCCGCATTCTAAAGAAATTAAAGGTACAAAATATGAAAAGTACGTCACACTCGGCAGGGCGTGAATTCCCAGTAGAAGAAAACTATAATAATAGTGTCACAACATTTACTTAGAAATTATTTACAGCTGATAGTGTTATGTGCACAAGATCATGATCAAATAGTGAAGATATATAGCTCGGTGCCGTGACCTCGACTGTACTCTTATGTCAGTTCGGCTGTTTTTTACGTATACGTAGAAACTTATTTGTCGTATTTATTTCTTAGTCAAACACCATGTCAGTCTGTCACTCTGTTTGCGAGCCCTTATGTCGCAACAGGCCCCAATCGAGACTATTAGAGGCCAATTAGACGAGCTACTTTTAGCATAAGCGATTAGCGATTTTGCCACTGCATCGATACCGACTCGCGTTTTGTTGTGTTGAGTTTACAACAGTGCTCGATCGAGCGTCCAAAAGTAGCAGTGACCGGCATTGAATGCTCGCGCGAGGTAGCGTTCAGTCGCTGCATTCATCAACTCGACTGCTGCGATAGGCGTATTCACATGTTCGGTGCGAAATTTTCGGTCGATGCATTTAGCTTCCGAAAAGCAGCTAAATCGTCGATCGCCAATGCTAAAAGTAGCATGTGTGCTCGGACCTTTAGAGCTATACCACGAATCAAACTACACGCCCTCCATATAAGTACGAATAAATAAATGTATACATAATACAATAGATGTGTTGACGTCGAAAAGAAGATTATAAATATGAAACTGTTTTAAAATTTTTACATTTTACTAAAACAGCGCGTTATGTCACAATTTTATAGTCACAACATAACAGAAAAGTAAATGTATGAAAACGCTATGACAAAAGTTGTCAAACTTTTAAGGTAACGGAAAACTTATTTATGTCATGAAACCTCACATCAAATAATTACAGATATAAAATCTTTTAAAAGACGAAACTGACATTTTGTTAATACGCGGAACCTTGGTGACTTTTCCATGGAATCCACTTTGTCAATCGTTGTCTTGAACCATGTATGTTACTGTTAGGGGATAAGATAAACTACCCAAGATAAGTGTTGGTGCTTTTTACGAGACAGCATTGGATCCATCATCTACTTATTTGAAGTATAAAACAAAGTGACTTTCTGCGTCTATCTGTCGTTTATTCGCTAACTTCTCTTAAATTACATGATGAATTTTAATGCCGTTTTCACTATTTTAATGTTTTCGGGAAAGTTTTTTTGTGTATAATACACTTATATTATCCGACACGGACAAAGTAGCTAGTGTCACTATAAGACATTAATAAAAATGTTATGTACAATATCTGCGCATGGCGATCATCTACTAAATAGATATAACTAAAGCATTTATTTGTTTCTTACATTTACATAATTTTCATAGTTAAATATTGGTGAACATTCATCTCTCAGGACGTTTTGACACGTTTACTGTGCGAACGGAAATCACATAACAACTATTTTAACAAGTTCAATTACTTTTATTTTTAATTTAGCACAGGGAAACATTTACACAAAAAGACAAAATCTGTCGTATATAGCAATTTTCAGTAAATGTTGCCACTGTTACATTTAAAACGAGGAACGTAAGAATATTTCAATGTAATGTACTCGTAAGTAGAGTTTTATAATTTCCTACTACATATTTGAATTTAACTGAATGTAATGGGATGTAAGGGGCTCTCCATATATACTAAGTCGACTTCGTCTCTGGCGAAAGAGAAGTAGGGTACGTTTAGGCCCCTAGGCTGTGGAAATGCCTCCACCTTACACAAGAATACCATCGAGGGTTGTGTTCCAGCGAGTGAGGTTACCGGATGTGGGAAGATACAGCATTAGCAACGGTGTCAGAGCGCAAACAGTATTCCTATTTTTACTAGAAACAAAGTATCGAGGGCAATATAAGAGCGGGCAGGGGCGGGCGGGCCGCGGGCTAAGTGTGAACTCGTTCGCCGACAGCTGATACATTACAAGGAGTCTCGGACGGCGACCGTCGTTTAATTGTCGTATATTGTATGACCACAGTGGGTCGCGATGCGTTTCATGGTGCGAGGCCCGCACGTTGTACAAGTAATAAGTTTGTAAGCGCTGACTTCAGTTAGTGTCGTATCAAGTGTCGGCGAAGAGGGCGTAGCGTGCAGTAGAGTGCAGTAGAGGAGAGATACTGTAACGTCGTATGTGACATACATCGTTACATGGAATGTAATTCCAATAATTGTCTTTGTACTTCCAACTGATTGCCAAAGCCATAAATTTTCTCTTTACTTTTTTGATCGATGGATTGACGTGACTTGTCAGTTTTGACAGTTTCCCTTGTCGATGTCTTTCCGGCGCGGGGCGGACGTCACTTGTCGACCGACCTTGTAGCTGTGATGGACTGATTATATAGTAATGATCTAATGATCTAATTTTATCTTATAAATCAGCCTATATTTGGTTGATATTAATAATTATGTAGCTGTATTGTTTATTGGTACGTATGATTTCTATTAGATTTGGTGAAATTATGTCGTTTGGGTGTCGAGATGTTTCATAGTAATGCGTTGTTTCAGATTCACGCTAATCAAACTTATATGTTATTGGTTTCCTTCTGATGTGACGGATTGTTAGTATAATGGAAAAAAACGGTGAGTAATTGTCATGAAATCCATATTGGCTTTCAAAGCAATCACGTTTGTTATAATATAATGCTAATTTAACCAATGTTTGTTTCAGCCTGATGTGGCGTTTTTTTCTGGAGTTTTTTTTTTTTCGAAGTTTTTTTTCGGAGTTTTTTTTCTCCCGAAGTTGTTTTTTGGATGTTTTGTTCGGGGATTCTCTCCGAAGCGTTTTTGGCTGGTGTTATGGGTGGAAGGCTCGTTGCTACAAGATACCGGAGTGGAGGGATACCGGAGTGGCGTGCTTACAGCGGCTTTAACCTCCAAAACCATGTCCTGAAGACCTAAGGTCGAATCTTTTATATTTATTATTTTACTCATTAATAGAAGCGTGCAAAGAGTCATCGAAAGTTATAAAGAATCATATTATTTCCTAGATTGTCTAATGCGGTCATATGATAACTATAGGGTGATGGCCTAAGTGCCATTGTAACACCTTATGCTACCTTAGATTATTAGTTTTACATTCTATGCAGAGGAATAAAGCAAAGTGAACTTCCTATGGCTTTATTTTCATTATTTCTGTCTCTCCCTGAAGATTAGAAGTTCAGTCTCCCCGCTTAATAGCTATCCGCATATTTAGGGTTGGTGGTTAGCCTTAAACCTCCTGGCGCCCGAAGTAAGTATTATCTTTATTTGTTTCTCCTTTATACCGTACAACAAAATTTCTTTCTTTCTTTCTTTTTTATAAAAAATATTACAATTGTCGCCTGCGAACAGGGACTTGATATAGAATGTTTATTATTTGTTCATGATTCTTTGCACTGCTATTTTGTTAGTTTGTTAATGTGTTTATTGTAACACAATGTTTATTATATTACTGGTTTATTGTACTACTTAGTTACAATAAATAACAGTTTATTTATACCCACTTTACATAAAGTAGGGTTATGTTTTGAAATCTATTTTGTTTCTTTAACAAAGCTAATATTAAAGCAAGTTGTTCTGTAGTTTTGTACCTATTATATAGACTTAAAACAATTGAATCTTACTGTAATCTTAAAGTAATGGTTAACTTTAAATAAATAGTAAATTAAATTCATAAAATACTTTAATATTGTGATAAATATTTGCTTGTTGCTATTCTGGTTGGACTTTGCATTCTTTGTTGAATACTGCTTGTTTTACAAAAATATTATTGTTGTTTAAATATACTACTGTTTTGCTAAATGCAAGTCAAGCTTATATGAGCTATTGGATAAGGCTTTAAAGGTGAATAAACTTATTGATAAACATATTATTAAGTGAACATCATTGTGAATGATCTTTGCACACTTCAAATAATTGATATATTGCTATATTTTACAATGTTAAATACTTACGGCTTAATGCACATTTGATGCTTTAACTTTTTCAACCGGGTTGAATAACATCTTAAATTCTTTTTTGTTTTTAAAAAAATTCTCTTTATTCGCAAACATGGATAAAGGTATTCAGGTTCCATCCTTGCCTGAAGATAAGCATACTGAGTTGCTGGTGGGTTCTGCTGACAATACAGTTGTGAGTGAATTGATAGATGTTGCAGGAGTTCCTGAGACTTTTTTACCTAACAGTGTCGCACATAGTTCAATGACCCATTGTCATTCGTTTAATACCATGAATGTTTCAGTCAAAGAAAATATTAAAAAACATTTGCCTTCTATGTATAAGTTACCAGATTTGAAGCGTAGTAGAATTATTTTTGACGGTAAGTCTTGCATTAGAGAATTTATAATGCAGATTGAAGAATACTTTTTATTTAAAAACTTTGATGAACATTTTCTTGTGGCTTCGTTCACTGACCTTTTGTCAGGTAGTGCGCTTAAGTGGTTCCGTGCTGTTCGTGTACAGATGTCTAGCTGGCAGGATTTGAAAATAGCTTTATTGAAACAATTTGATAAAGTAGATTATGATTATTTTTTGGAAAGTGAACTTCGTACTAGGAAACAAAAATATTCTGAGTCACTTCCAGATTTTATTATTGATATTAGAGATATGGCTAGTCGGTTGGCTGTTCCACTTCCAGAAGTTACTTTAATTCAAATTATTAAGCATAACATGTTGAATATTTACACACCTTTTATATTTGGTAAACAGATTGTTTCTGTTACTGATTTTCTTTGTCTTAGTCGGGAATTAGAAGTTTTTGTTAACCGTACACCCCCTAAATTTATAAAACCTTTGAAAAATTTTGCTGAAATCACTGCTAACAATGATAGTAAGCGTATAGTTTGTTTAAAATGTCAGTCCCTTGGACATGTTTATAAAAGTTGTACCAAATTCCCTGGCGTTGTTTGTTTCAAATGTCATAAAGTTGGTGTCACTTCTGCAAATTGTGATGTGTGTAATGCGGGTAACGGTACCAGTTCAAAAAACTGATTAGGAACCATCGAGCACTGGTTTCTAAGAAAACTGAACGTGTCTCGATGTTGAAAAAAGCAAGCTGTGCCCCGGATGCCGATACTATTAAACGTGAACGTAGCGATTTGTTGAATTATTTAAAATTATTTTCTCAGAACATTAATTCAGCTCCTGTTTTGTTTGTGAAGAATAAAGATACTAGGCCCTTTTTGGAATTTACAATTAATACTTATATTTTTTCTGGATTGTTAGACAGTGGTTCTACAATTAGTGTTTTGGGTGCTG
The DNA here is from genome assembly GCA_937001555.2 of Hypsopygia costalis. NCBI lineage: Eukaryota > Metazoa > Arthropoda > Insecta > Lepidoptera > Pyralidae > Hypsopygia > Hypsopygia costalis. The sequence goes on from OW443334.2 coordinate 30,751,847, forward strand.
ATAAACATTTAGATTTTTTGAATTTGGGTTTTCAAATGAAACCTTGTGATAGCTCCGCTAACACGGCTGATGGTACCTCAAGTAGGATCGTTGGTTCTATGGTGTTGCCAGTTACTTGTGATGCCATTACTAAAAATATAGAATTCTTAATAATACCTTCATTTAAGTCTCCTATTATATTAGGATTTGATTTTTGGTTAACTTTTGATATTGCTAAAGATTTATGGAAGAATATCATTTATAAACGTACGGAAGAAGTTCAAGTTTCTGCTATTACTTCTGTTTCTCAACTTTCTCCTTCTGAGAAGTCAGAACTTAATAAAGTTATTAAACTTTTTGAAAAACCTTTCTTTCTTCATTGCGATGCTAGTTCCGTTGGAATTGGTAGTGTATTATGTCAGGAAGATGAAAATTCTGATCAACATCCTGTAGCTTATTATTCTAGATCTCTTAGTAAGTGTGAAAGAAATTATAGTACCACGGAAAGAGAACTATTATCCATTTTAGATTCTATTGAACATTTTAGACCTTATATTGAAGGAATGAAGTTTACCGTTGTAACTGATCGTGCTTGTTTAACTTGGTTATTAAAACTTAATAATCCTACTGGTCGTTTGGCACGTTGGGCAGCTAGGATATCCCAATTTACTTTTGATATTAAATATAAAAAAGGTTCTTTACATTTAGTTCCTGATTGTTTATCTCGTATAAATATTTCTGCTATAGATACTCCTAGTAGTAATATAATTTCCCCCGATGAAGATATCGATGACCCATGGTATAAAAGAATTTTTGTTGAATGCCAAAGGTTTCCTACTAAATATAAAAATTATAAAGTAGAGAATCAAACCTTGTATAGATTTTGTAAAAATAAATTTGACTCTTTTAGTCGTTTGAATTGGAAAATAGTTATCCCAAAAGAACATATCATCAACACTATTAAATCTAATCATGATGATATTAATTCTGGTCATTTAGGAATTCATAAAACTATAAAGAAATTAAAACAACATTATTTTTGGATTGGAATGTTTAATGATGTACTTAAATATGTAAACTCTTGTGATACTTGTAAGGCTTATAAGTCTTCTACTAATCCTCCTCAAGGAATTATGGTTAATCCTAAAAAAGTTGATAGGCCTATGCTTATGCTTTCTATTGATATAGTTGGTCCTTTCCCTAAAGCTTATTCAGGTCACAGATTCTTACTTACTGTGTTAGATGTTTTCACTAAATATTGTTGGATTTTCCCTATGATAAATGCTACTACTAATGTAATTTGTAAACTTTTGGAAAAGGAAATATTTCTCAAGTTCGGTACTCCTAAAATATTTGTTTGTGATAATGGTTCCCAATTTACTGCTTCTCATTTTGTAACGTTTCTGAAAGGATATAATATAGATAAAATATTTTATAATGCACTATTTAGTCCACAAAACAATCCTATAGAACGGTATCACAAAACTATAGAAACGTGTATAGCTTGTTTTGTTAAAGATGATCATAGAACGTGGTCTAAGTTTTTACCTCATGTTCAACTAGCTTTGAACAATAGTGTGAATCTTGCTACGGATTTCACACCTAATTTCTTAATGTTCGGTAGAGAACTTATTTTTGATGCTTCATTGCACCGTTTTAGTAATATTGATAATTTAGATGAATTGGAACTGGGAGATAGAAGTGAATTTGCTACTTCACTTAATTCTCTTAGTGAAATATTTGTTAGGGTTCAATCCTCTTTGTTAAAATCTTATAAGCGTAATGCTTCTCATTATAACAAGGGTCGACAAGTCATTTCCTTTGCTGTGAATGATATTGTGTGGAGAAGGAGTTTTGTGAAGTCTAATGCTCCTGTTTTCTTTTCTGCTAAACTTGCACCTAAGTTTCTTAAATGTAAAGTTATTTCTAAAGTTTCCCCTAATGTTTACCTTCTGGAGGACCTGGACAAAGGTACCACAGGTCGCTACCATGTTAAGGATATTATTAAATATTAAAATACTTAGTTTTTGATATTACAGGCTTTGGTCTTGGTTTTGTTAGCGGTGAGAATTTTTCGTCTATGATAGAATGATGTATGACAGGATAATGACGATTTGAAAGAAGGATGTAAGCAAGGACCATTTCTTAACTTCTATATAGAAGCAAGAACTAAAACTGTCTAAAAGACTTAACTTAGGTTTTTCTGAATTTATTAAGTTTTAATAAATTTACATATTGGCTTAATTCTAAATCTGCCTTTAATAACTTTCAACATGCTTTGACTTCGCAAAAACATATTTCAACATATTCACGTCATTGGATCTTATTCTTTTTGTTTTATTGCCACATTATTTGATAATCACTTTATTCTTGTATTATCAATTATTGTGATAATTATTTTTGGGTGATGTTGTCATTTTACCTGATATTGTTTGCTTTCTCTTTTGTATTTGGTGTATTGAGTATACAAATATCTTTTGTATTTTATGTCATTTTTATACCAATGTTTTTTGTGTATACTTGTGTACATTTATGTGTTGTATAGGCTAAGCATTGGATTTGAGAGAAACTACCTAATTGGTATTGTATTCTCGACCTTTTATGAGACCTTTGTGTTTCTTTGGTTTCTACTTACCACATTCTGGTGTAGAAAAATTACTTTTGTTTTGAAGGAGTCTATCGCCTTGTTATAGTTACTCTGGATTTTATTGTGATTTCTATCACTTGTGGTGAAGAAATTCACAATTTTATACGCATTTGTGCCCGGAAAGTCGGTGGAGTTGAGCCGATCACATTTGTTGGTCTTTTATACGCATTTGTGCCCGGAAAGTCGGTGGAGTTGTGCCGATCACATTTGTTGGTCTTTTATACGCATTTGTGCCCGGAAAGTCGGTGGAGTTGAGCCGATCACATTTGTTGGTCTTTTATACGCATTTGTGCCCGGAAAGTCGGTGGAGTTGTGCCGATCACATTTGTTGGTCTTTTTTTACAGCTTTTGTGCCCGGAAAGTTGGTGGAGTTATGCCGATCACAAAACAGCTGATTTCTTTCTCGACTATTGCAGTCATGGAAGTTTTTTATTTACTTGGCATTTTTGTTGCTGAGGTTATGATGTTGTTTCAGGAGTTCAGAGTTGGATGGAGAATGAGTCGGTGGCGAAGGAGCCCAACCGCACTTAAGTAAATCGTTTGGTTTAGGTGGTAAGAGACAGTAGCGTTGGTGCTTAACTGTTCTCTAGGGTTATGTTGTTTCAGGAGTTTAGAGTTGGACGGAGTATGAGTCGGTGGCGAAGGAGCCCAACCGTACTTAAGTAAATAGTTTGGTTTAGGTGGTAAGAGACAGTAGCGTTGGTGCTTAACTGTTCTCTAGGGTTGTCGAACATGGATTGAATTTCTTTAGGGTTGTCACACTTTTTGTTAGACTTTTGTGGATGTTGTTTTTAATCCGAATTGTCAACTTTATGTTGAATTTTATTTGTTTATTTTCTTTTTGATGGATTGTTATAGGAGTTTGGAGTCGGTGGCTATAAGGCCTAACCGCACTTTTGTATTGAGGTTTCAGCTGGATTTACGAATCAGCAAGTTATTCAACTTAGCTGCATTCTGGAGTTGTGTGTCAGATGGCTATTGTTTCTTTGGTGTTGGTAGATGTTAATTTTTTGGTGTTGGGAGATGTTAATTTTTCTTTGGTGTTGGAAGATGTTAATTTTCCTTTGGTTAAGGGTTTTCTTTTCCTTTTTGGGTTGTTCTTTAATAAAGGAAGTTTTCTTTCTTTTATTTTTTATGGGAAGGGATGTGATGTAACGTCGTATGTGACATACATCGTTACATGGAATGTAATTCCAATAATTGTCTTTGTACTTCCAACTGATTGCCAAAGCCATAAATTTTCTCTTTACTTTTTTGATCGATGGATTGACGTGACTTGTCAGTTTTGACAGTTTCCCTTGTCGATGTCTTTCCGGCGCGGGGCGGACGTCACTTGTCGACCGACCTTGTAGCTGTGATGGACTGATTATATAGTAATGATCTAATGATCTAATTTTATCTTATAAATCAGCCTATATTTGGTTGATATTAATAATTATGTAGCTGTATTGTTTATTGGTACGTATGATTTCTATTAGATTTGGTGAAATTATGTCGTTTGGGTGTCGAGATGTTTCATAGTAATGCGTTGTTTCAGATTCACGCTAATCAAACTTATATGTTATTGGTTTCCTTCTGATGTGACGGATTGTTAGTATAATGGAAAAAAACGGTGAGTAATTGTCATGAAATCCATATTGGCTTTCAAAGCAATCACGTTTGTTATAATATAATGCTAATTTAACCAATGTTTGTTTCAGCCTGATGTGGCGTTTTTTTCTGGAGTTTTTTTTTTTTCGAAGTTTTTTTTCGGAGTTTTTTTCTCCCGAAGTTGTTTTTTGGATGTTTTGTTCGGGGATTCTCTCCGAAGCGTTTTTGGCTGGTGTTATGGGTGGAAGGCTCGTTGCTACAAGATACCGGAGTGGAGGGATACCGGAGTGGCGTGCTTACAGCGGCTTTAACCTCCAAAACCATGTCCTGAAGACCTAAGGTCGAATCTTTTATATTTATTATTTTACTCATTAATAGAAGCGTGCAAAGAGTCATCGAAAGTTATAAAGAATCATATTATTTCCTAGATTGTCTAATGCGGTCATATGATAACTATAGGGTGATGGCCTAAGTGCCATTGTAACACCTTATGCTACCTTAGATTATTAGTTTTACATTCTATGCAGAGGAATAAAGCAAAGTGAACTTCCTATGGCTTTATTTTCATTATTTCTGTCTCTCCCTGAAGATTAGAAGTTCAGTCTCCCCGCTTAATAGCTATCCGCATATTTAGGGTTGGTGGTTAGCCTTAAACCTCCTGGCGCCCGAAGTAAGTATTATCTTTATTTGTTTCTCCTTTATACCGTACAACAAAATTTCTTTCTTTCTTTCTTTTTTATAAAAAATATTACAATACCGACCACGGTCTTTACCTCCTTGGTGGCCACGTTGTGCATCAGCGCCGTGCCCAGCTCGCGCAGCTCCGCGTCCTCGCTCAGGCACGCGTGCACGCACACCTGCGCATACACAGTCATACTGTACTCGACTGTACCGGAACGATTCAAAAATATACATTATACACATACGAAACGAGGTTAGGTTACACTCCAGACGTAGTATGTAGCCAGTTGCAAAAAAGTCACTTGGTATAGCCCAGGGTGAGACTTTTTTGTAACTGTGCATACTGCAATAATTGTATACTGTCAGACTGCTTTACCATTTAGTAGCATAACAGTGCGAGAATTAGTTCATCAAGACGTACCTTGGTGGTGGCCCGTATGTTGGAGAGCGGCTGGCCGGCGTGCTCCCACTCGCTGATGTACAGCAGCCACTCCGACGACGACGTGTTCTCGAACAGGTTGCACATCTGGTGACGACAGTCGACTTGTTACGACACTGTTACCTTGCACGAACAATAACACAAGAGTAACCAAAAATAAATGGAGTGAGCTGTGTCATGAACGCGGGCGTGTTGTACGCGAATACGTCATAAGCACTAACATTACCTCAAAATGGCAGCGCTTCCCCCTCCCCCGCCCGCGAAGTTCGATAGTCCTTACTTTCCTTTTGAATTGCCCCCGTATGGTAGCAAATTCAAAAACCATATTCACGTCAAAAAGAATAATGTTTAAGTTAGATTTAAGTAAGCTTTATAAGTAACAAAACCTCGTAGCAAAGTACAAGCTTTTATCTATATATATAAAAGAAAGTCGTGTTTGTTACAACACTTATAACTCGAGAACGGCTGGACCGATTGCCATGGTTTTGGATTTGTTTCCGTCCCGAATAGCAGAATAACTCTTAAAAACATTGGAAAATTCTCGAAAAAATAAAATAAAAGAAAAAACATTTTCCCATACAAATGAAAGTGTCAGTTGAAAAAGGCCCTTAGGATCAGTAGTACCATTGACTAGTACCATTGATGGTACAAGTGACCCAACTTTGTATCTCTAGTACCATCAATGGTACTAGTGACACTAATTTGCGATCAGTTGTACCATCATAAATATTGGTTGTATCACTAGTACCATTAATGGTACTAGTGATACAATCAATATTTACTATATTATAAACTATGTACTTACAACTAAACAAACGCGAAGTATAGACAAAGTATTATAAATACTGTAGGTATTGTATTGACTGATATGCCAAGTACTGGCCACTTGAAATCCCTTTTTTAACCGACTTCAAAAAAGGAGGAGGTTCTCAATTCGACTGAATATTTTTTTGTATGTATGTTATTGGTATCTTCGCGAATTGTGAACCGATTTTCAAAATTCTTTTTTTATTTGAAAGGGTATGATTGCAAGATCGTCCCATATTCACCATCAGTCAGGATCTGATGATGTGATCCCAGGGAAATCAAGGGAAACTGTTAAATTTTAAGCACGTATGGTCAAATTCTTTTTTATTTATTTAAAAGGGTATGATTGCGAGGTGGTTCCATATTCACCAAGTCAGGGTCTAGTGAGGGGATCCCAGAAAAATCGATGGAAACCCTTAAATTTGCCCTGTTGCCAGCTGAAGTCGTTTTTTATTTTTTCTTAAAAATCATTAATTATCCACGTAACTAAACTTACGTAACCAGTTACAAGAGAAAAATTTTTTTTCGCTGTTTGGTAACTAGTTGTGAAAGAAGAATAATTTTTTCCTCTTTGTTAACTTTTGATAGTTACGAACGTAAACTAGTCGCATTTCGTGAATCAGTCACATTTTTTTTATTTTACGTCGGGTGGTAAACAAGCATATGGCCTACTTGATGTGTGTATAAACGCGCGCAACAAATGCTACTTGTGTGTTACCACCCCGGTCGCTGGCGCTCCTCAGGAGCATCCTGGTAACCTCACTCACTCGCAGAAAACTACCATTCACTAGGGATTTCTTATTTGGTTGCTGTAGAGGTACTTTTCCAGACGGGCTATCGTCATGGCCTACTTCTCACTAACCTTGCCTTCTTGTTATTTTTTAGGGTGTACCACGTGCAGGTAAAGTTGGTCTGTCTTGTCTCTAAAGTTGATATTGAGCCCCCTACACCACAAAATAAAAATACCACAGAATAGTACTTACATACGAAATTAGCACTCTCGCAACTGAAAGGAGTTTCCTCTCCCGCTCCCCCGCTTAAACCCGCGGGCGCAAAATAGTTTCAACTCGCTTGACGCCATAGAACGCCTCGGGTCGGCATTCATTTGTTTTCTCAACCCCAGCTCAAGTGGCCAGGTTGTGATAGTGATATACAATATGTATAATCACATAGGTACTTAAAACCTCTTTGTTAGTCAATTTTTTATACTTAACACATCGCAAAACCATTCTTAACACATCCCAAAACAATCCTTATTATATCCCAAAACCTTCCTTAACATATCCCAAAACAATCCTTAACACATCCCAAAACAATCCTTAACACATCCTAAAACAATCCTAATCACATCCCAAAACCATCCTGAATACATCCTAAAACAATCCTAAACACATCCCAAAACCATCCTTAACACATCCCAAAACAATCCTTAACATATCCTAAAACAATCCTAAACACATCTCAAAACCATCCTGAATACATCCCAAAACAATCCTTAACACATCCTAAAACAATCCTAAACACATCTCAAAACCATCCTGAATACATCCTAAAACAATCCTAAACACATCCCAAAACCATCCTGAATACATCCCAAAACAATCCTTAACACATCCCAAAACAATCTTTAACACATCCTAAAACCATCCTAAACACATCCCAAAACCATCCTGAATACATCCTAAAACAATCCTAAACACATCCTAAAACAATCCTAAACACATCCCAAAACCATCCTGAATACATCCTAAAACAATCCTAAACACATCCCAAAACCATCCTTAACACATCCCAAAACAATCCTTAACATATCCCAAAACAATCCTTAACACATCCCAAAACAATCCTTAACATATCCCAAAACAATCCTTAACACATCGCAAAACAATCCTTAACACATCCTAAAACAATCCTAAACACATCCCAAAACCATCCTGAATACATCCCAAAACAATCCTTAACACATCCTAAAACAATCCTTAACACATCCCAAAACAATCCTTAACACATCCTAAAGCAATCCTAAACACATCCCAAAACCATCCTGAATACATCCCAAAACCATCCTGGTCACGGGGAATATCTTTAGTTTTCTTTAATGGTACTAGAGATACAAAATTGTATCATTAGTTCCATCAGTTATCACGGGGAATATCTTGACTTTTCTTTAATGGTACTAGAGATACAAAGTTGGGTCACTTGTACCATCAATGGTACTAGTCAATGGTACTACTGATCCTAAGGGGAAAAAGGGATTACGATATTTATTGGTTGTCAAATATCAAAACGTCAAATCGATTGGTGTCACTTTTATGTCGCGAAAGTTGTCTGTGATTTGTTATGAAAATTTAAAAATGTCAAATCGATAGGGGTGAAAACGCTTTTCCCATGGGGTTCGAGCGCAAGAATCAAATCAGAGTAAACATCAAAAGAAATGACAATTACAAATCACCAAAATGATAAAACCTATTTCAAAACTAAAAAAAATAAAACAAAACGTTTTTTTTTTAAATTAACAATAAGGATATCTTTATTTTTATGAAATCTTCAGTTTTTATGGATACGGGTCTTCCCTCAACCGAAGGGGTTTAGAGCGTACTCCAACACGCTGCTCAACTGCGGGTTGGCGGAGGCCAGTGTTTTCGAACCGCCTAAAGGCCACTGACTTAACTTAACGACTGTCATTAAATGATAACAACCGGGACCGACAGCTTAACGTGCCTTCCGAAGCACGGAGGAGCTCAAGATGAGCTAATGATAACAACCGGGACTGACGGCTTAACGTGCCTTCCGAAGCACGGAGGAGCTCAAGATGAGCTAATGATAACAACCGGGACCGACGGCTTAACGTGCCTTCCGAAGCACGGAGGAGCTCAAGATGAGCTAATGATAACAACCGGGACCGACGGCTTAACGTGCCTTCCGAAGCACGGAGGAGCTCAAGATGAGCTAATGATAACAACCGGGACCGATGGCTTAACGTGCCTTCCGAAGCACGGAGGAGCTCAAGATGAGCTAATGATAACAACCGGGACCGACGGCTTAACGTGCCTTCCGAAGCACGGAGGAGCTCAAGATGAGCTAATGATAACAACCGGGACCGACGGCTTAACGTGTCTTTCGAATCACGGAGGAGCTCGAGGTAATATAAACCCATCCGTGTACAGGCTACGGTCGACGTTGCTTAACTTGCGTGTTCAATTAGACTGACACGCGCAATGACGCCATCGAGCTTCTCTATTATTTTCTACTATTCATTGTTTTAATTCCATAAAATCATAAATTTAGTTCAGCTAATATGTACCACGACATTCATTGATTGTTAGGCGGTACGAAGTTCGCCGGGACAGCTAGTTAGTTATAAAGCTTACTTTATTTCGCTCATCGAGCCCTTTAATTTTTTAACCATATCTTAGGGATTATCTTAGGGATAATCCCTAAGATATGGTTAAAAAATGAAATGAGTAGAAGTATACATAACCACTTAGTGGCGGCCGCCATATTGGATCAAACATGGCGGGCATTAGATAAATTATCAAATCCAGTAATATAACCAAACAGGTTGGGTAATCACATAGGGAATGATGTTGAATTATCATACAACAGGTCGGGTAATAACATAGGGGATGACGTGAAATTATCATACAACGAAACAGGTTGAGTAATCACATAGGGTGATGTTGATTTATGTATCATATAACGAAACAGGTTGAGTAATCACTTAGGGGATGATGTGGAATTATCATACAACGAAACAGGTTGAGTAATCACTTAGGGGATGATGTGGAATTATCATACAACGAAACAGGTTGGGTAATCACTTAGGGGATGATGTGGAATTATCATACAACGAAACAGGTTGGGTAATCACTTAGGGGATGATGTGGAATTATCATACAACGAAACAGGTTGGGTAATCACTTAGGGGATGATGTGGAATTATCATACAACGAAACAGGTTGGGTAATCACATAAGTGATGATGTTGAATTATGTATATCATATAACGGAACAGGGTGGGTAATCACATAGGGGGTGATGTTGATTTATCATACAACAAAATAGGTTGAGTAATCACATAGGGATGATGTTTAATTATCATACAACGGAACAGGTTGAGTAATCACATAGGAGATGAATTTTTAATTATGCATCATGTAACGAAACAAGTTGGGTAATCACATAGGGGATGATGTTGAATTATATGTGATATAACGAAACAGTTTCGGTAATCATGTAGGGAAGGATGTGGAATTATATATCATAGAATGAAACAGGTTGGATAATCACGTAGGGGAGGATGTTAAATTGTCACATAGGAAAAGTTGTTGGACAATCACCCGTATTCCAGGAAGTACGAAAATTGTAATGTAAGAGGTGTAAAATATACTGTTATATGGGTAATAACTGTCGTACGGCGGAATAACAAGTATTCGTGAACAAATTATACACCGCCATTTAATTCCAAATTAAGCAAAGCTTCTAATATGGATACTAGATAACTGATATGATACTTAGATATACATTTTTTAAATACATACAATACATAGAAAACACCTAGACCTGTACACAAATCCGCGACCTCGGATCCTACGTGGAAATCGTAAGTCAATCGACCACCGTGCCGGTCGACGTCCGCGGAATACGTCGTTCATCATCGTCTTAAGACGTAAAAGTGACTCAGTGGGGAAACGGTCCTGGTGCAGCAGCAGGGAGACGTGTGTATACTGACCAGCAGCGCCTGCGTGCTGGCGGCGGTCCTGGTGCAGCAGCAGGGAGACGTGTGTATACTGACCAGCAGCGCCTGCGTGCTGGCGGCGGTCCTGGTGCAGCAGCAGGGAGACGTGTGTATACTGACCAGCAGCGCCTGCGTGCTGGCGGCGGTCCTGGTGCAGCAGCAGGGAGACGTGTGTATACTGACCAGCAGCGCCTGCGTGCTGGCGGCGGTCCTGGTGCAGCAGCAGGGAGACGTGTGTATACTGACCAGCAGCGCCTGCGTGCTGGCGCCGGTCCTGGTGCAGCAGCAGGGAGACGTGTGTATACTGACCAGCAGCGCCTGCGCGCGCTGCTCGGCCAGCGGGCTGGCGTCGATGCGCGCGGCGTAGTTGAGCAGCGCGTGCTGGCGCCGGTCCTGGTGCAGCAGCAGCGACACGTCGTCGCGCAGCGCCGCCGCCGCCAGGCAGCGCAGCACGCTCACTCGCACCGCCTCGGAGAGCGCAGGGTCGTTCAGCAGCCGGCCTGTGGACCGTGAACATTGGCCAGATAAAAATACTTACACTAGATAAATGTAAGTCCCTTCTATTTCTAACCGATCCTAAATCCTATTTGTTGGATTTAAAATCAACTCTGGAAATCAATCGATTCTTAGTTAGGGCATAATCGAGCTTGTTGGTTGGCAACACTCGTTTCGCCGGTGCGCGCCGTCAGGAGGCGCGCGCGCGGCAGTCTCGCATAGTCGCTAATAGCCGCTGGTAGGCCGCTGCATAGACTCCCCGTTCTGGAAAGCGGTTGTTGTGTTGTGTTGCTTCGGGATAGGCATCGCACGGGAGTCTCGCGACCTGGAGTTCGCGTAGCAGTCGATAGTGGTCGCCCGTAGTTTGCTGGATGGACTCGCGGGTCTGACAAAAATATAACGTAAGCAACGTGGCGTGCGCGGGGCGTTTCTGGAACGCCGGGATTTTGTTGCTGTGCTTAGCTTCCGGATAAGCTACAGCACATACGTGAATTCGCGACCTGGAGTTCGTGTCATAACTTCTGGAACCGCGCTGGACCGCGGATTGGATTTAATAATGAGTGATTGATCGCTGGGCGACCTCGGAAAACTGAACTGGTTGTGGTGAACGAATTCCTATTATTATTATTATATATATGTTCCTGTCCTTAAACCCTTATTCCTGTCTGCGTGAGCCCGTCTGGATTACAGTGAACCGGCGTCGCGAATGGGGTAAGTTTAGATGTAAGTTTAGATTATAGTTATTAGGGTTGAGTAGGCAATTTACTCAACACTATTTATGACCTGACTGAAGCGTTGGATCGAATTAATATAGCTAATTTTGAATGTGTTTATTTTAAGAAAGGTACGTTAAAACGAGCTGTCGAAATGTAGATAGATAGATAGATAGATACGTTTATTACTGTAGGTTTACCCCTCCCGACGCGTAGCGACATTTAGTTTAATTTTCTATGACAAGAAGTTATGTGCGGTCGTATCTGTACCGATGAAGGTGAGGAACTCGTCTCCGAGCACCCAGCTGCCCTCGCCCTGCACCAGGTACTGCTGCAGCTCGTCCAGGCTCTGCTTCTCCTCGGGCGACAGCTCCACGCCCTCGAGCGCCGTCGACAACTTCTCAAACTCCGCCGCGCCCTGCGACAGACGGCCACTCTCCAGTATAGACAGATCATGTCAACATAACTCGCGCGAGTACGCGGTTATGTTTAGAGCAATAATTAATAATGGAGGGATGAAAACAATAATAAGCTCAATTAGAGCGTTTGCCAACTTGTCCGTCACAGCTCCGACATTTTAACTCCCCGACGTAGTAGACCATATATTGTACGGACCGTCTCATCACGCGTCCGAGTCTCGTCATACGGATTTTTTATGGATAAATGGACAAAGGGTCTAAACAAATATATAGCCTACTTCGCTCCGTCCAAACGGCGGATCCATGACAGATATAGTGGACAAACGACCTCAGTCTTTGTATAGCATTTCTTATTTTATAAGTTGTCGAAGAAATTTTAGATACAATCTACAACATGTACTTTAGAGGTCGCGGGAAATACACACACTAAAAAAGCTGACCAGTGTGCTCGTGATTATTAATGATAATTATTTATGTGTATACTGTAAATATTTTATTAACGCGACGTGTGTCCTACTACTTATTATACACGGCACCGTGTCAAACAGCTGTTCATTTACTACATGCGCTTGCAATCAGTCGGCAACTTGCCACCGCGATGGCGGACGATCGGGAGTTCAATTCTCATGTAAGACCAACTGTCGCGTGTGTGGACGTATCTGCCTTGGACTGGGTGTTTTCTTATGATAACATAACTGTATACTGTATTTAGTATGATTTCTACTGTATTTCGACTTTGCGCGTTCAGACTAACTCAGGAAACTGTACATATTTTCATATTTACAAATTTCACCAATAGCAAGATGAATCATCTAGAAAAGTTAGAGTCTGATAACCAGGCCTATCGTTCTCCCGGGCTGTGTTACGTCCACGACCTGGATGTAGTTCGGCAAAACACACTTCTATAAACACCTAAATGCCGGGCAACTGCGTACTGATGTTGCCCCACTTCCAGCGTTCCTACGGCTCTCTGCATCTCTTCCATGGTTAATTGGCGTCATTCGATGGCTTTTAGGATACGTCACAACAAATTTCCGACGTATTCACGATATATGTTATGAATTCTAATTGAGGTACTGATGATCCAAAATCAAAAAAGGCGCCAATCAAAAATTTCAGAAAGGAAGGAGTTGTTGTGTTGGCAGCGGAGGTGACAGCGCGCGAGCGATATATCAAGTTGCGATCGTTAATATGGCTACGGTAACCGCTTAACATCAGGCAAGCCGTGTGCTTGTCTGCCGCCCGGCGTAGTATTATATAAAAAAAAACGCAATATTTATTAAAAGAGCACTTTACATACGTATTTGAAAAAAATATATTTAAGTATGATAATCAGTTATCTTGTACCTTGACGAGCCGTTTCCGGAAATATCTGTTTATTATATTTAATGTGACATATAGATAGAAACGTCAGTAACACGGAGGACACGAAGGATAATCGTCTTACAAATTGTTTTACTTCCGCCACTCGTGATAATCGACTGTAATATCGCGACGGTGACCTCTCGTAACAAGGACATAATAAATCCTTCCGGAGACGAAACTAAGGCCGTTTGCCCACGGTATAGTACCGCCACCCGATCCGGTGTTTTCTCCGATGACAGAAACCGGCGTTTTGACCGAAACGGTATACGTTTGTTCACTGGGCCCGGTGGTAGACGAACCATTTCAATCGCGGTACTACATTGCAGCTTGTATTCACAGCTATTTGCGACATCAAAACAAACGACGGGCCGGTGATGGTCACCGGATCACAGTTTAGTCGTGAGAAGGGAACAAACAGATTTTTGCATTTATATATTAGTATGGTTATCGGTGATCCATCGAACCTAGTTTGGCACAGGCTACGATGTAGCGATACATCTGGCTTAACCAAATTCCCGGAGCCCATCAAAATCGCAATGGCGGGTCTCGGGCGGCGGGCATCGAGTGGGCAAACGGTCCATTCACATTCATATCTTCAGTCTGTCATGACGGATCCGACATGGCCAATCTAGTGGACAAACGCTCAATGCTCGGCCACAAATTGTGAGGTTGGCAGCACGCCGCTGCGGCTGACCCATGCACCGAAATAGGCGTCCGCCCACCGCCGGGACACTTCCAGTGGAGTTACTCATATGGCCACCACAATGACATTGGAACGTAACATGGAGCACAATCTCTAAATAGCAATCACACCACCCACCATAATGTGAAGCGTTAATAATTCAGCTCTTTATTAGTTCTATATGTAAGATGCAGAATTGTCAGCCGACATTATTGAAGAGCTGCTTCACACTACAGTTTACCCTTTCGCCAGAGCCACGCTTGGTAAATGGCAGAGAGATCCACTGACGTGGTAATTCACTAGAGGTATTTCCACCTTTCCCTAAATACACCACGTACACAACGACATAAAATGGCTCATCGCGATTCGCGAGTATGTATTGGGTAGACCCTGAAAGTACGAATCGTAATAGTAAACGGTGTAATCGCCCCAGAGAACATAGCATTGTCCCTTCAAAAGTAGGATAGAGTGGGTAGGGAGAATCAGCAGACAAAACTTGAAAGGTCGAGACTGTAAGTCAGGCCTCACAATAATGTGTCGTACATATCTCCTGCGCCTATAAGCACACCCCGGCCAATCCATAAAAATGTCGTATCGTTAACTATTACATAAGCAATGAGAATGGGCGTGTATGCGTGCGGCACCATACGAACTGTTTCAGATTCGTCTCGGTGGAGAGGTGAGTTCGATATAAGACAGCGGCAGAATGGGCATACCACACCGCAGGGAATATCATACGTTGTACTATTGCTTATATTGCGACATAAATCCGTGAAGCCGGTAGAGACACTGCATTGGTCATATTGCAGATTTAGCAGCATTTATATGTACTGCGAGTAGATTTCCATTTGGTGACTCGTTGTGTTGTGATGATAAGCGCGTGCACCGCACACACGGTAATTAAACTAGATTTATGCTCGTGTGCGGATGCATCCGGCCGGCCGCGACCTTCGGGCGCAGCCGCGGCGGCCCGCGGGCCGGCTCATCTGGAGGTGGACTCAATAATCGAAATTAGGTATATCGGTCATTTTGTACGCCCACAAGACAGAATATCGTATTAATATAAGAAAACGTAATTCATGGAAATGAAATCATTATGGCATCGGAATAAATGAAAAAAGTAATGTACGAATTCTCCAAAACAGAAAAAAATCGATAAAAAGGCCAGTGTAGGATGGAAAAGATTAGCTGAAAAGAAAAGATGGCGAATGACGAGGTGCTGACACAGTGAGGCGAAAGAACATCCTTTAAACAATCGCAAAACAGAAGAGGGAAATTGCTGGGACATTCGATACATGACACATTCATTAAAAATATTATAGAAGGCCAGATAAAAAGAAAAAGAGGAATAGGGAGACCAAGATACAATTATTTTCAAGAAGTGAAGGAAAAAGTGGCAGTCATGTCGTGCTGAGTTGACGAGACTTGCAGAGAGTAGAGGCGGAAAGCAGAAGCTCCTCAGTGGAGCTCACTCAATATATCGCAAAGAGCTCAGCTCTTAACTGTGATTACTTGCTAATGATGATGTAAAAAAAAGTCAAACCACAAAATTTATGATCCTTAATGTCTTGTCTCTCTCACTATATCACTCTGAGATTAATTTGTAGAAAATGTTTATATAACATTAACACCGCCTGCGTACATATTTTAACTTGTGCATGAATAAATAAAAGTCTGGACCAGACTGGATTCGTGTACGTGGCGTGCGCGTGACAGCTTCTTGCACACCACGCACACGTGCGTGTGCAAGTCACGCATGCGGCATGCTGAGTACAGAGTTACAGATTACGTATGTTGTATTAAGTTGTTACAAAAGCTGCGTGCACAAATCATACTACTGGTTTTTTTACCTGTTACTTGCGCTGTGACTTAGTTTCGTTCAATGGTGACCCTAGAGGTTTTGATTCCCTTGCGAGTGTGAAAATGGTGTTTTCTTTTTTTTATACTACTTCTAGTGACATACGTTCCGCCTGATGTGAAGCGGCTACCGTTGCCATATCAACGCTCGCATCATGAATGTTAAAAATGGTGTCCAGCCTCATACACAATCTATGTATGTATATACAAAAAAATGTATTTAAGTATAATATCAGTTATCTAGTACCCATAGTACAAGCTTTGCTTAGTTTGGAACTAGATGGCGGTGTGTAATTTGTGTCCCGGAATATATTAGGTTGGGGAAAAAGTCTTTTCGTATTTTATATGAAAATTCAAAACATTTTTTAATAAAGTTTATTTACATTTAACTAAAGTATGTAGGTGCCATTTTGTTCGATAACTTTTTGCCATCTTGTAGGTAGAGACATGATCCCATTACTATAGAAATTTTGGGACTTCTGTTCAAAAAACCACGACAAGTGGTTTTGGCAGTCTTCTCGTGATGTTAACCTGACATTGCCTAATGAATTCTGAAGAGACCGAAACAGGTGGAAATCAGAAGGTGCAAGGTCAGGACTATACGGCGGACGCATTAACACCTCCCAGTCAAACTCTCTTAATTTTTCCTGAGTGGCTAAAGATGTGTGAGGTCTAGCGTTATCATGATGAAAAATCACACCCCTTCTGTTAATTAATTCCGGCCGCTTTCTCTCAACTTTTTGCTTTAATCTCATCAGTTGTTCACAGTAGAGTTCAGAATCGATAGTCCTGCCTGGCGGTAAGCTCATAATGAATAATGCCCTTCCAATCCCACCATACACACAGCATTACCTTGTTGCGGGTTAACCCGGGTTTTGCCAGAGTCTGTGAAGCCTGACCGGCCTTTGACCACGACCTTTTTCGCACGTTCTTGTCGTACGTGATTCACTTTTAATCACCAGTTATAAGCTTCTTCAAAAACGGTTCGCTTTCATTACGTCGTAGTAAAGAATCGCAAATGAATACACGGTTCATTAGGTTTCTTTCAGTGAGATCGCGAGGCACCCAAATATCGAGCTTTTTAGTGTACCCAGCTTTTTTCAAATGCGCCAAAACTGTTTTGTGGTCAATTCCTAATTCTTCAGCTACGTCGTAACTACTGATATGCCGATCTTGCTCTACTTTTTCAAAAATGGCATCCATTTTATCCGTAACAGGGCGACCAGAGCGACGTGCATCTTTCACATCAAAATTTCCTGATTGAAAACGCTTAAACCAAATTTGTGCTACTCTCACAGACACTGCACTAGGTCCATAAACGTCACAAATTTTTTTCGCAACTTGCGTTGCATTTTTACATTTTTTGTAGTAAAATTTTAAAATGAATCGAATTTCTTCATTAGATTCACTCATCTTGACAGTAAAAAAAACAAATGAAAATCACACATTTACCTAATTTGAATTTGGAATTATCTTTTTTAAAATTTAAACTTTTTAAAGATATCAAAACCTGCCAGATACAAATTGTATAACCAAATTGATTTTATTACAAGTTCATACATAACATAATGCGAAAAGACTTTTTCCCCTACCTATTATATTTATAAATAAAAAACTCAACATTTATGTTTGTTACAAACATGTTCAGAACATTACATGTTTGTTGCTAATACATATTTTTAACTACGATCTCGAGAAACTTTGTTGTTTGCCTGAATTTTTAAATGTTATGATTTCATTTTACGAGGGACATGCGCACGAGCTTCCGCGGCACTTTTATATTCGGCAAGCACTTGATATACTTATGTATGTTTGTTTACGAATCGTAGCGGAGCCGCCTGTCGACATCTCGTTAATATTGCAAAACGCCACGCGGCTGGAAAATATACCTCACTAGCATTATATAGGGTGACTGGAACTGAAAATAAAATTTAAAAATTGATTATCTCTCAAACTACAAAACTTTAGCTAGGGAAAGTAAGGTCCAATAATTAGCAAACGACCTCCTCTGTACGAGTATGTGGATTTGCTATGGCGGGTTCAGTTCCAGTCACCTTGTATATCGATGTAAGAGCCCGATGGCCGAGTGGTAGAAACACAATACAATCAATCACAATACAATATTCTTATATTAAATAAGTGCTTTTACCAGAGGTATTAAGGTAATAAAAGTACATAAGGCGGTCTTATCGCTAAGCAATCTCTTCTATACTTTGACTTGTAGGCTTGCGGATTCGATCCCTAAACAAGACAAGCATTTGTGTACACGGGCATGTCTGATTGTGGTCTGGATTTTTTCTATGTATTATATTATTTCAGTGTTTTATAACCTAAAATTGTACCTAGAAATTACGGACGGGTAAATGGTCACGTGGTCGGCCTTCAACAAGATATATAACATGAGTAACGCAGTGCCCCATTAAGGAATATTCCCAAATCGCTAATACGCGCCGCAACACTGCAACTAACATGCTTTTCAGTTTACAAACAGCGAGTGAATACACGTATGGCAGATGCTGCGTTAGCGGTAGGGCTGCCAGTGCACAAGAATTACGTCATACAGGCGAATCGTATAGTTATTTGCAACTCGGCGTGGAATCCATGCGGCGATGTAAATTTCATTGAGTACTCAGTGCAGACACATCTGAGTAAACAACACCATTGACATAGTCTCTGGTCTGAAATCTCATCTCGTATACTGTGCGGCAAAGACAGGGCGTGAGTCACGCCCGATCGGAACAACAACCGGTGTCTAAAAACAAACTAAACGTAAAACTCGAGTCGATGCGCGCGGATTATTTTTATTTTCTAAGCGGCCACGCTCGCCGCTCGCCGCTGAGATCTCGGGTCATGAAATGCCATTCGCCTGAACAACGGAACGATTCGTCGCAACTGGACCTATTATTTGTTCTAGCAGCAATAGAAACTTTCCAAGGAATTTTTCCAGTACGCACTTTGTTTACTAGTCCTCCAATAATAGATATAATTTACTGTATATTTCACTGGAATATACAGGTGATCCAACACGAATTTCATAAGTTTTGTTTAAGAAAAAATGTACAGAATGTAACAATGCCAAGGCTTCTTTCTAATATTAATCTTATACTTAATAATATAAATTTTATCTTAAATCGAAAATTTTGTGTTATATATTTATGGAAAATAATGCCCTGCATGTATAGCAATTTTTTTAAATTCTGCATCCTAATTTGTTCCAGGTAATTTTCTACGACTTTTTCACACGCTTTAGTTAGTTTTTAGGCGCACCATGTAAATTCGCTGTTCATGATTTCCGAGTTTCTGTCAGAGTGAATTTTATACGGAGAAGAAGGTAACGTTATGCAAAACCGACCTAAGGGATTAGGAAAACTTAAACTTTCAGAACGGTGACAAATCGATTACCTCAGGTCTTTTTTACATTATGACTCACAGCATAAATATTCTTGGCTGAACGTATGCCACGATGATGCACAAGTCATATCCTGTCTCCATTGCTTCCAGTTTTCTCAAAAATTTTCACTCAGTATGACGATTAGCTTGACCACAATCTTCCCTCAAAAGTCGATGCACATTACACTGATCTTAAAGAATTGTCATTTGTAAATAACTTGACCATTTTAATGCGATAAGAGATGGTAAAGCGAATCATTGTGTAAATGTTGTGTCAAACTAATGTTAGACGTTTGAAACTCGCGTCATTACTATACTACCAATTATTAAATTTACAGCATTTTCAATATAAGAAACTCGAATTAGATCATCCCTTAAAATATATTTATTGTAACATTTATGAGAACAGCTGTTTGTACCAGTGTACACGGATAACAATAATAACAAACATATTTTGTTTTTAAGCGGATGTAATAAAGACTGAAATTGAATACGTTGGTTTTCTGAAATTATATTTTGCACAGTAGCGTTCAAGCACCTGTCTGCATCGTTTACAGAGCGATCAAAAAGAGTAGAATTGGAACAAAATTTATTAGTAATAGCAACATTAAGTTTTTCCGCACAAAAGAGCTCAAGTGTTACCATGTAAAAACGGTTGTTTCAAAGAAAGTAGCGCCCTCTATTTTTGTGTACTCTTTTGTGTCGCACTGGGCGGATACTGTTTACTTTTCGACAGGTGCAGTAATTGAACCATTTATATTAGTAAATAAACTCTGGAGACTATCGGTTAAACTACATGTATTCGGGGCCATTAAACTACTTTTTTTAAAGGGGATATAAAAACATCGGTATCTGAAAATTTGCAATTCGATTAATGGATTTCAAAAATCGATTATTCGATTTACAACTGTGACGTACAAACAATCGCTTATAGACCGTAAAACGACAAGTACAAGGAATCTCTCGGAGAGCTACGAACGCTACGTCCGTTTCTCTACTGCTACGCGGAGCCATCTCATACTGGAAGCGTTACGGAGAACGAGCGGCTGCCTTTGCGCGTTAGTGTAGGGGGCGAGTACTCACGTCGATGTCCTTGTAGACGATGGGCGGGTCGCGGGCCCTCTTGCGCTGGTCCTCGAGGCGCCGCTCGTCGGCCTCCAGCGCCAGGCTCTCGGCCGAGCTGGGCCCGGCGCGCGCCAGCGGCGCCTCCACCGCCTCCGCCATCGACTCTGCGACCGACCGACCGGTTAGCGGGCACCACGTGCGATCCTAACCTAAACTTCGCGCTGGCGCCGGCGGCACGCGGAAATGTTGCGATAGTTTCACGGGCTCTCTAACTACAGCGGAGGGAGTCGGTCGCGGATCGAAATACTTCCGGCGCGCAATGAAACCCTCGGGCAGTTCCCTCGCTGTACCTGTGGCTGTGTGGGAGCTGGGAGCGGGCGGGCGCGGCGCTCGACGCGGCGGGAATGCCGCTGGTCGCCCGCTGGCGCCGCGCCAGCCGATACTATATTTATACGCGGCCCGACCGCGGCCGCGCGCGCAGTGCCCGCCCGGTGGGACTCGGGGATCGGGAAAGTGTCGACGGTTGACCGGAGAGTGGAGGAGACGTTAAACCGATCGCGAACCATGGTTCCATTAGACTACGTGTAAGTCTCGGGCCGAGCGTATTGCCTGGGCAATGTTTGAGGACAGCCTAGCGAATGTACTTCTACTGCTTGGACATAGGTGCCTTAGAATCGAATATTCTGACTACATAGAAAGATATCTAATGAAACTAAAGGGCCGACGTGAAAACGAGTTGTTTTTTATATCACTAAGGTGGCTAACGAGCATACGATGCGACGCGTGACGAGTTATCGCAACATGAGAACGCTAGCGACAACAGAGGCATTGCTTACGCGTTAAACAATTTCTTTAAAATTTAGCAATGCAGCGATGTAGAAATATCGTAGAGGAATCAGATAGGTTCTTATTATTAGATCTGCGAGGAGTAAATAACGCAGGACGAACGATTATCTAAAAGTAGACTATTGGGCGACATACACAAGGAACGGTTTGTTATGTTGATAGCGTCGAATCACCCGGCCACACCCGGTCTTTTTCTTTGAAAGTAATGTGCCGTAAACGGTCGGCGAGTCCTCGTGCCGGCAGGTCAGTCCTCCCGAGGGTAGTTGCCGCGGAAGTATTTGGCGCACGTTTTTAGTTTATCGATGACGACATCTGACACTCTGCCAACGCCCGCCCGCTACGGCCTAATCAACCATAACTTAATAATCCTATCCGACAATAATAGCGTAAAACGGTAGAATATAGGCACCCACACAATGTGTAAGGAAAGCTGCGGACGATTTATCAACGCGTGTCAAAGCGTCGCCACGCACTCGTTCGTAACTCTGCAACTCTGTCCACTCGACTCAGCAATCTCCCCTTTCTCTAAGGCATATTTCACATATACTAGACACCTCGTTTTGCTTTGTATGTCGATCTGTGACTTTTTATACGGTTTTGAATTGGGATAATTCTAGAATAATAATAATAATAATAATTTATTTATTGACATAATCGTTATTACAAACTTCCTATAAAGTCTCTGACACCCAAACTAGGCTAAAATGCCTGTATCTTAGGAGTCTGCGGCTTCTCCCAATAAAGCAAAACAAATGTGACAAAAGCTTTTTTTTTTTTTTACATTATTTGTTCATTGTACATCTGTGGTGTAATGACATAGAAATATTATAATAGATACATATTTCAGACTATATATATACATATATATACATACATACATACACATATATACATATATATATACACATACATACACATACATATACATATTATATATATATAGATATTACACAAAATATAATTTTGTTTTCCCGTTTTGTTATCCCATTTTTATTTTATGAAGCTAAGTAGATCTTCTGTTTCTTCATAGTTTAAAGATAAAAGCCAAGTCTTTACAACTGATTTGCATTCATGAAATGAAAGTGGGTAGAAATTTATTTTTTTGTTTATTTTGTTGTAGAGAAAAACTGAGAGATATGCACGTTGTCGCCTTGCAAAGGTAGTACGGAAACTTACGGGGGTGATCACATTCGGTATAACACGTTTATTGCAGCATTTGTCCGGATTATAAGGGGTTAGAGCATGTTGTTGGATTACTATATTATAAACGAACAGTTTCCTAATAGTAAGCAGTTCACACTGTTCATATAAAAGTTTAGTTGGATATCTGTAAGGTTTGAATGTCATTACTTTTAATAAAGACCTTTGAGCTCTTTCGAGTTGCATGAGATACGTTTTGCAAGCACCTCCCCACACACTCACACAGTATCCAATAACCGATTGAACAAGTGCAAAATAAACGGTGCGGAGAAGTTCAAATTCAGCGACATGGCGCAACTTTTTAAAAGTCCAAATTAATTTACGCGTGCGTGCCGTTACAAGCTCAATATGAGGAAGCCAGCACAATTTATCGTCCAACACAATACCAAGGTACTTAATAGTATGGGACTTCGTTATATTGATGCAAGAACATTGGCTCCTATGGTCACAAGTGTGTATTTCGAGTTTTATATCAGCCATATGCGAATTAACAGTGTGGAATTGTATGTACGTGGTTTTAGAGATATTTAAAGTAAGTAGATTTTCACCGAGCCATTGCACTACCTTCTGAAGTTCAATTTCAGCAATACTCTGGACCTCATTCCAAGTTTCTCCATAAAAAACTAAAGCTGTATCATCAGCATAAGTAAATAGTTTGCCATTAGTTAGTGTCAATTTACATAGGTCATTTATATAGATTAGGAAGAGACTCGGACCAAGAATACTACCTTGCGGAACTCCAAATGTTACATTGGCGTCGGAACTCGTAAAATCTTTTATCTTAACCCTTTGTACCCGTTCACTAAGGAAACTTTTAAAAATATACAGAGCTGACCCTCTTATTCCAATATTTTCTAATTTGTTAACAAGAATTTGTATCGACACGGTATCAAATGCCTTGGCAAGATCAAGGAAAACACCAAGGCACTTTTGTCTCCTGTCAAGACTCCTAGTGACATACTCTGTTAGACTATTTACAGCGTCGTTTGTTGACATACCGGATCTGAAACCAAATTGGGCATCCGACAGAATGTTGTACCGATTAAAAAAATTTAATAACCTTTTGTTTAGCATCTTTTCCAGGATTTTAGACAGTGCCGGAAGCACAGAAATCGGCCTATAATTTGCAACATCATTTCGAGCCCCACTCTTGTGAACTGGAGTAATGAGAGACCTTTTAAAGACCTTAGGAAAACAGCCTTGTACAAAACATGCATGAAACAAAACGGTAAGCGGTGATACAATGACATGTCTGATCATTTTTAGAAATCGCGCTGGTATAGAATCCCAACCAGTAGCACAGTCATCTTTGAGGCTTAAGATAAGGGATTCAACCTCTGTCTCATCTGGTGAGATAAGCCCGAAAGAATTCGTCAAACTACTACATTTGTTTTCATTTAAATATTTTTTCCCATACCCTTTGGTTTTCTCAGCTAGTTCTCTACCAATATTAGAAAAATAACTATTTATTGTTTCAACTGCATCTGGAGCATTCGATTTCCTAATTAATTCATCAGCGGAAGATTTTTTATTTGTACTATCAGTGATACATTTAATTGCAGCCCAGGTTTCTTTATTCGATTTTGCACTATTTAATAAAGATTTTTCGTGCACACGTTTCAATCTTCTGAGGAGTGTGCAACAGAAGTTTCTGTAACGTGTGTATGATATTTTAAGAACTTCATTTAGAGGATCCTTTCTTAAATTAAAATGTAGCTTATCGCGGTGACGGATACAGCGAAGTAAGCCAGGAGTCATCCATGGCTTTAGAGTTTTCTTGCGCCTAGGTACCTGTATCTTTTTAGTGTTAGTTTTAATAGCAGATGACAGAATTTCCACAAATCGGGTTGCAGCAGATTCAGCATCACAAGTATGAGTAATAAAGCTAAAATCAGCCGATTCTATACATTTTATAGCCTCACTAAAATTAATTTTTTCTACACTAGAAATAATAGGAATTTTAGTATTTCTGCTGCCATGGGATACATTTAATAAAATGGAGGCGTGATCAGTTACGGTTGAGTTCATGACAATTACAATAGTTGGTAAAATTGTTTTAACCATCACATGATCGAGACTGTTGTTAAAACGTGTTGGATATGTATGGCCTGGTAGAAAACCTAATTCACTCGTCAAATTTAAATATGAGTTACTATTTCTGTCACAATTTCCAGATTTTATATCAATATTGATATCGCCTATTAGAAATATATTCCTGGATTTTATAGAATTGACGATCTCTTCTAAACCATTTAGAAAACGATCTGTATTATAAAAAGACGGTGATCTATAAACAGCTAGGAGTACAATGTCTGGTAATATTTTTATTGTTAAAAAATTTGCATCTTTTGGATCTGGTTCTTCAATTATGCAGTTTAGGTTTGGTTTAACATATATTACAATACCGTCATTTTGATTTAAACATTTTTTTGAGTAATAAGAGTTATAATTTTTAAAACAAGGTACCGGCTTTTTGTCGCACAGCCAGCATTCAGTCAATACAACCAAATCTGGATCAAACGAAAGACGAGCGATATGTGCCATGAATCCATCAATGTTTTTGTAAACACTACGAATATTTTGTATTATTATTTTTAGAGAGTCACCCGATGTTTTAACTATATCATTACAAGTTTCTGTATCACAACTGTAGGCTGTCGCCATAGTCATATTGTCAATGTCATAGTTTATATTATCAAGAAATCTAGTCATTTAAAAAAAATATAAGAGTTAAGTGTCGCTACTATCTGTACCTGAAAGAGTTGAAGTTCGATAAACAGAAAATATCTCAACTTCGCAAATATTAATGAAATGGGAATGTATAATCGATTTGTAGAATATATAATAGAATATAATACACCATAATTAATAGTATATAGGTAAGTATAATGTAATTTAAAATAAATATATATATGAAATACGAGTAAAATATCAATAAAAACAATAATTAGGAAAAAGTTTCTTACAAACAAGATAGTTTTTGTTGTCGGCCGCTGCAGCGTCCTGGGGACCGTTTGTAGTCATTTCTCCGTACGTCTTCTTCTTTGTCCTGCCCTTTTCCCATTATTTGGGGTCGGGTCTCCTCACTCTTTTGCGCCAGGATAATCTATCCTGGATTGTCTTTTCAGGCAACTGGGCTTCCTTGAGGTCTCTTTGTATTTTAGACCACCAGGTTAGTGGCGGGCGGCCTCTGCCTTTCTTCTGTTCAGGCAGATTTAGTGCAATCTGTACCACATGGTCCTCACTTCTTCTTTTGATATGTCCGTACCATCTGAGACGGTTTTCGGTGAGTTTCTGGGTGATTGGTGCGACTTTAAAGCTACCTCTTATATATTCATTGCGCACTTTATCAAGTCGAGTCACACCTCCCGCCCATCTCAACATCTTCATCTCGTTGACATGTACCTTTTGCTCGTGAGTTCTCTTTACAGTCCAGCATTCCGAACCGTACAGTAGCACCGGGCGAACCGCAATCTTGTACACTTTACCTTTCACTTTTACGGGCATACGATGATCACATAGTACACCTGTGAGCGTTCTCCATTTTTGCCACGCAGCATTTACGCGGTGAGTGACGTCATCATCCACGTTTGCATCTGGTGTTAGCATGGAGCCTAGATATTTGAACTTTCTCACTGTTGGAATGGGTGTTGTACCAATGTGAATAGTCTCATCCTTTGTGTTTCCACTGAAGGGGCATTTCAAATATACGGTTTTGCTCCTACTAACACGTAGCCCGTACTTCTCCAGAGACTGTGTCCACGTATTGAGGAGTTCCTGCAGGTGTTGTGCAGTATTTGCGGCTAGCACAATATCGTCTGCATACAGCATGGTCCACGGTAATGGCGCGGGTATATCCTTAGTGAGGTAGTCCATCACCAGATTAAAAAGTAAGGGGCTTAGCGCAGAACCCTGGTGGACGCCTACTTTAACCTCAAAAGCCTTGCTTAAACCTGCTAGACTTCGAACTCTTGTGCTAACGCCGTCGTACATATCTTGAATAATCTGGACATAGTGTTCCGGTACGTTTTGAGCTCGAAGTGCTTGCCATACAAGTTTACGTGGCACGCGGTCAAATGCCTTTTCGAGGTCGATGAATGCTAGGTGTAGGTCTCTGTTGTTAATTCTATGTTTTTCCATCAAGATTCTGATCGCTTGTATGGCGTCGGTGGTTGATTTAGATGCTGTGAACCCAAACTGATTTGGGGATATCCTGATAAGGGCCGTGATACGTTTGTTAATGATCCGTTCCCATATTTTCAACGTATGTGAAGTGAGTTTAATACCTCTATAGTTTTCGCACTCTGCTACATCTCCTTTATTTTTGTAGAATGGTAGGAGGTAGCTTTTCCGCCATGACTCCGGAATGTTTTTGGTAGTTAGGATGACATTAAACAACTTGGTCAACCAGGCTACTGCCGGCGGGCCCAGTCGCTTCCATAAGTCTGCCGGTACCTCATCAGGTCCAAGTGCTTTCCGATTTTTCATCGCAGTTACCGCCAGTTTAACCTCTCTTTCGTCTACTTTATTTACAGGACCATGTGTAGTACGTAAGGGTGCTGGTTCTTCATGTGGGAATTCCTCATTAAGCAGTTGTTCATAGTATTCTAGCCACCTGTTACTAATTTGTTCGTTGTTTGTGATTAATTGATGGTTTTTGTTATTTATGAATTTATTTATTTTAATATCCACTGTTGATCTGTGTCTAGATTTTGCAATTCTCAGTACTTCATTCTCTGTTTTGGCATTTTCCAATTTGTCATAAAAAGCTTGGTTTGAGTTGGCTCTCTCCTGTGCAACGACTTTCTTTGCTTGTTTCTTCGCTTCTTTGTAGTTAATTCGCTCTTCGTCCATTTGGGATTTTTGCCAAATCTTAAACTGAGATTTCTTAGTTGCTAGTGCCTCTTGCACTTTCTCACTCCACCATTTAGGGTCTTTGCCTGTACGAAGAGGTCCTTTGGACATGCCTAATATCTTTGTTGCTTTTATTTTACACTGTTCTTCAAATTTGATCCACATATGATCAGCGCACTCATAATCCATCCCCAAATCAGCCTCCAGGTAGTTTTTCATCTCTTCCATTAATGTATCGCCTTTAGGGCCATCCAGTGCCCCCCACTTAGTTCTAGGAGTTCTATCCACAATTGTTCTAATGGGCTTGGGTAACTCGTATACAGCCACAAGTATGCGGTGCTGAGATGTTAGGGCCTCGCCAGGAATTACCTTGCAATCCTTGAACTTATGCTTTGCCGTTACGTCTGAGACTATAAAATCTATTTGTGAGACTTTTCCTGCGCATTTGTATGTGATTAAATGTTCCGGTTTCTTTTGGAAGTTCGTATTTATTAAGGTTAGGGAGTGTCTTGCTGCGAAATCTAGAATTTCCTCTCCTTCTTTGTTCGCTTCACCCATTCCATACCCTCCGTGTACAGTCTTTTCATATACAGTGTTGCTAGCTCCAACATGACCATTCAGATCCCCTCCAATTATCTTGTATTCATTTGTAGGTATGCTATGGATCAAGTCATCGAAGTCATCCCAAAAATCAGTCTTTTCCGCATCTGTGCACCCTGCTTGTGGGGCGTAAGCTGAAATTATGTTGGTAATCTGCTGGTCTTCTAGAGCAAGTTTGATTGCAATTAAACGGTCGCTCTTGCGTGTGATGTTTGTTATTCGTGCCTTAAAGTTGTTGTCGAGCACTATTGCCACTCCATTTCTTTTGTTATCTGTGCCGTGATATATAACCTGGTAGTCACATCCTATATTCTTTGATTTTGAGCCTTTCCACTTCGTTTCTTGTAAGCAGCAGATGTTAATACGCCTTTTTTGTAAGATTTTACTCAGTTCTTGACTCCTTCCCGTGAGAGACCCCAAGTTCCATGTTGCCAGTCTTATCCTGTTAATGTTCGAATGCGAATGTTTGTTCTTGTCAGGCTTCTCGTCGCTTTGGGGGGACGCCCTAGTAGTGGTTGCATCTTGTGTCGCATTTTTCGCATCCGCGTCGCTTACGGGGTACGCCCTAATATTTTTGCCTTTTCTCATTTTGTGCTTGTATCATGTGAGGAGATAAGATTTTGGCTTATAGTTTTACGGCCGGCTGCCGCCTGACGCCAAGACAGTAACTCTCCTGGAGAGCTTAGGAGCCGCCGTTGGACAGTGTCTCTTCCGCCGCCTTACTTACTACTCCGCCCTGCCAGGCGGTGTAGCTCCAGTGTAGCCTGGGACCTTAATATGTAAGGACAGCCTTCCACTAGGTTTTGTGCCTCCTCCGCCTGTTCCGCCGTACCGACGTTCTTCATCTCCGCCTTCACAGCCGTTGAGGACTTCACCCGTAACCCTGGGCAGGGGACTGCGATATACCCCGCAGCACTGGGTCCTCATCCGCACTTGGCCACCCGAACACTACGGCCTACTGTAGTGTGGGATGCCCACCCCCGCGACTAGGACGCGTCGGACAAGAATCGCTCAAGTGAGAGATAGAGTAGTTGTCTCTATCTCCCCAGGAGCCGGGTTAATGTTCCTATTTGAAGCCAGGAACAAAGGAGTCATTTCTCCGTACGTAGTTTATTTAAATCACCCTCACTATCGATTCGAATATGGCGTTGACCTTCATCTTGTCTTAGGTAAGTTCTTCCAAACGAAGTCTAGCAAAATTTATACTCGTATTCTTGAGCAAAAGCTCGCGCCAGGTAGTTTAATCGTTTTTCGTAGGGCGATAGACACTCCGAAATAAAGAATGGCTTAACCGGTCCTTCCAGGCTCAGGTGTGACGTGTTTAATTTGTTCGCAGGGTTCCTCTTGTTGAATTTACGTACTTTATCAATTATATTTTCTTTCTTTAGAACGCTCCCCAGTTCTACGATAATTGTTCCATGTCCAGCTCCGCTTTTTGTACGATAAATATCTTTTATTTCATGTTTCTGAATGGGAAATTCAATAATCTCAGTAGCTTTTGTCATAATTTCACATAAATTATCTTTATTTTCATCTGTTAGCTTGGGAATGTTCCTTATTTCAAGTTTGGTCAAGGCAGAAGTTCGTTCCAACGTCTCGATTTTCTTTTCAAGCTGATTAATATAAAGGCGATCTTCATTTCTCTGTCTCTCCACATTCTCGTATTTAGCTTTCATGTCTTCGTACTGTTTGGAGACAAAAACAATGGATTCTTTGATTTCTGTGTTTTTTTCCAAAAGTTCCCTCATCGAAGATTGCAAAGATGTAAATTTGCTTTCATTTTGCGAGTTTGATGTCGTAAGCATTTCTCTAATTTCAGTCATAAATTTTTTTATGTTTGAGTCTTCCTGCTTGCGCCTCTTAGTTACATTGCTGCGCTCCATCTCCGTTAAGTCGGGCGCAGATCCCGATTGTGGAATTTTCGGAATGTTTAACCTGGCTTCTTTCATATCTTCGGGTGTGGGGGTGCCGGGTGGTGTACGCTTGAGTGGCATAATTTGATCAACAAAAGTATTACCGAAGTACCCGTAGAACAAAACTTGGACCAACCCCTTAGAATTTTAACCGCTATCCGCTTTCGCTTGTGAATTATGGCAAGTCCCTGTGCACGTACGTATTGATAACGCATACAGACGAAGCGATGGTAATATAGGTTGTCTCGTGGCTGTTGTCCCGTTCACACCTTGCGCTTGCGCTTACTTTCCGCGGCTCATGCGCTCCTGGTACAGAGGTTGATTTATTTAACACGGAATTATTTTAAAATATTTAAATTTAATATAAATAAATACAGTGCACACAACTAAACGCTTCCACGGTCCAGGGGGGAGAGGAGAATCGGTGAGCTTTAACTTTAATGAAATTTGATAGGGTTAAATTTTGTATACAGAATGATAAATTGAAACGAGGCAGTAAGAGTCAGCTATCCCTAACCGTTGCCATTAGAGGAAATCTTGTTGAGTTTTTTAAACATATCGGGTGGCAGTTGCAGGTTTAAGTCAGCAAGAAAAATGACTTTTACGCAAACTTTTTTTACATGATTCATTTCTTATACGAGGATCCAAATTCTCTGGGATCAATTGAGGTTACAGAACTAAAAAAACTTGTGTACGTCGAAGATTATGAATGATTTGTCCCAAAATAAGTAAAATAATCCAGGCTTGTTGAAAAATTATGACAGTTAAAAAAATATTAGTTTGTAAATAAGCCTCGAAAAATCTATTTTTGACACTTTTGTCAATTTTTACGCAACTTTGGACGTATATCTTGCGAGTATAAATACTTCAAAATAGCAACAGGCGTAGTTAATTTATTTTAACGTTTGATTAACTTTATTTTGCATACGTCTCAAGTCGATTTATTATCAACGTGCGACTCTATTTAATTTTTCGCATGCGGCCCTTTGGCATGCCACAATGTCGCACGATGTGGCTTTGACGTAAATTGGGCTTTACCAATTTACGTTAAATATTTATTTTATTCCGATTTTTAGTCTCATCTGTGAAAATTTTAACTGTCTAACTATCACGGTTCATGAGATACAGCCTGGTGACAGACGGACGGACGGACGGACGGACAGCGGGGCCTTAGTAATAGGGTTCCTTTTTACCCTTCGGGTACGGAACCCTAAACAGGAAAATTACGAAATTTTACAGAAATATGTACTAAAATTTTTCGGCCTATGTAATAGATATGTTTTCGAAGCTAAAAGATAAATGCCCTGCTAATTTCTCATAATTGCTTTCTCAGAATATGCCGAATATATATAAAAATGAATCCTATTTCCCTCGGTCACGGTGTCACGCGTGAACACTCGGACCGATTTCGCTGTTACTCTTTATGCCGTATTTGTTATTGTCAGGAGAAAGTTCTTATGAAAGAAAAAAATAAGCAAATTGCGCGGAGAATTAGAAGATTTAAGAAAACTGAACGACGTTTTCTCATATAACTTTATGTCGTATGACAGAACTGTCAGTCATTTGACAGATTGAGCGAAACCAATTTGAATTCAATATTCATTGTTATGAAGACAGAACAACATCAGATAGCATTTAATAAATTTATTTTTGAAGCGGTAAATGTTTCTCGTCAAGTATGCTGCTCGTAGTATAAAAATATTTTGTATTTCTTCTCTAGTAAGACCTTTCTTCCTGGTAACCTCACTCACTCGTAGACCACAACATCACACACATGACTTTTTAGGATTATACAAAGAACTAATCAGGCGCTGAAGTATCTTTAAGTACCCACGTGTATATTTATTATTTTATATGCCACATAGGCAAGCAATTGCTGCAGCCCATGGGGCATTACTCGCATACAGCCGACCCTGTAAGAACCTCTTCACACCCTTTTTGAAGAACACCATTCTGTAGTGTCCGGGAAAAACCTCGACAAGGACGTCGTCAAATCTACTAAATGGAGTTTTTTTATTATCTGACACAAATATCATGGTCTAAAATAACAAGTGATTAGTTACTTTTCGTTTTGTAATAAAATTCACTGCAAGATATCACATCGCAGTGATTTATTTCGGGAATGGCTGCAGTCGTCCGTTACACCGCCCTCTGTGATTTGGCTCCTGCACTATAGTTAACGCGAGCAACTACATGCATCAGCATGCTGCGTGAAACAGATATTTTTAAGATGTTCATGGATGTAGTCGCTAGATGCCGCTATATTAAATGATGGATGTTGCCTGTATCATGAGAAAATAATAATTTCTATTATGATTCGCTAAAAGCACACCCCGGTCACTCCATAGAAATGTCGCGTCGTTTACTTCTACATAAACAATGACGCCTGTGCAGAGCGTGAGTGAGCCTGTGATCGTGCGGCGCCATACAAACTATTCCAGATTTGTCTCAGAGGGGAGGTGAGGTCGGCACGAGAGAGCGGCAGGGAGTGGCCATACTGTACGTAGTATTATTACTTATATTGTGCCAAAACTCTGTATATAGATGCCACCTCTGTATATAATCAATGAAACATAACGAAGGAGTTAAGTCGGCACTAATACAACTTTTTTTATATGCTACGTCGGGTGGCAGACAAGTATACGGCCCGCCTGATGTGAAGCGATCACCATAGCCTTATTAAAGCTCGTAACATGAAACATTGCTCGCATTCGATAGCGCATGAAATGTCTCTGAATTCAAGACTGTGATGTGAAATACTCTGTTCGTGCACAGAGGAGCATTAGCTGTAGCCTAGCCGTAGGGTCGTTGAGCACTGCCGACGTTAAGCCCTTTTTACATTATGAGGTAATAAAACTGTCTAATATGTCGTCTCGCTTACAACAAATACTTTTTTACGGACAAGAGACTTTAGTGTTCAGTCAGTTGACATTGCCATGCCGGCCCGCGAGATGCTTCTTCACGCTTCGCTTGTAGGATTCGATATTGTAAGAAGGTGCGTTCAACAAAGGTAGAAGGACTACACGCTGTCTCATTTACACAGGATGTGCGCGTATAGTACCACGTAGTTGATAGGCACTTAATACTGGTAGCTCTGTAATGAGTCCGTCGGCAGGCAGTACTGCAGTCACTCACCGTCGTCCCCCTCCCCCGCGTCTCCGTCGGGCCGGTCGCGCTGCAGTTTCTTCCTCTTCTTCTCTTTCTTCCGCTCCTTGCGCGCCACCTTCTCGGCCAGCGTGGACCGCCGCTGGTCCAGCTCGGCCGACTGCACCCTGCGACCGTAAACTAGTCAGTATACCATATTTAATATTCTCCGATAAGCGAGTTATGAACAATAGTTGAGCTAGATTTCCATATTATTCATACATATATGTATTGATATAACTTAAAAATTGGTTATTATGACTGCTTCGATTAAAACACAAGTCTGTTGAATCATGTATAAGAGGATTCTGATTCTTAAATACGAAAAATCGATCTGAAAAATCAGCATGTGTGTGTTGAATAGGTGTTTCGAACTGAATTCCATGCGCGCGGAATTAGGATCCTTAATTCAGTTTTTGAATTCAGTTACGGGATCGAGATCCGGCTGAATAAGGACCGGATGCGGCTGGGTAAGGCCGGCCAAGAAAATCTAAAAAAAACCTATGTATAGTGAGTGTATCACGACGAGTCCTCACCTGGCCTCCTCTATCTGCGTGTTGAGCGTCAGGTAGTCGGGACTATCCTGGCGGCTGTGGCGGACTCCGTTGGCGTACACGGCCTGCGGGACGAGGGTCTTGGTTAATAACGAGCTCTTCCCAGGATACTACATGGGGTTCTTCAAGATAGGCATAAAGGGTTTTTTTCCGGGTCGGCGACACGACTGATGCTTCTGGTGC
Organism: Hypsopygia costalis; assembly: GCA_937001555.2. Classification (NCBI taxonomy): domain Eukaryota; kingdom Metazoa; phylum Arthropoda; class Insecta; order Lepidoptera; family Pyralidae; genus Hypsopygia; species Hypsopygia costalis. Next base: position 30,786,007 of record OW443334.2, read on the forward strand.
TCAAGCGCCTATAGGCTGAGATGACTGCTCACCATCAGGAAGAGGCTTGTTTTCCACCCTTGAGGTATTAAAAAAAATCAAAAAAATTCAACGTGTTAAAACACGTTAAAATAGGTAGAAAACAGCAAAACTTGCGGCCCCATTTAAAAATATAGCATATTTTGCACTAGCTTCTGCTCGCGGAATCCCAAGTTAGGAACGGTAGTTTCTCCCGAGTGATACATAGAGCTTTATACTACACCTACGAGGAAATAATGACTGAAAACCGCATTTTTCTTGAACTTACATTCGTAAAAATATATATTATTAGAATTTTCGTGCAAAATATTCAGTGACTGCTTGGGTAGATTCTGTTAATTTTGGCAGTGTTATAAATATATATAATAATAATCGACGCGTGATCGTCAATAACTACATTAAACTTATAAATTGAAAATTCAAGTTGGGGTTGTAATAAAGCTCACTTTCCTTCGATAGGTTTTTGAATAAAACAACACTGTGATTTCCTCAATTGTAAGGTGACGACTAGTTTATTTCAATGTATTATATATGCAACGGTGCGGCGGCTACTACTATAAGTGACTACATACATTCCGATATAGCTACATGCATTTACGAACATAGCACAAAAAATGCGAATCGCGCGCGATGATCATTTTTTCTAACTGGCTAGTAATAGTTTGCGAATTTAAATATAAAACTTGTAGCGTTATAACAGTTGTTAGTTATTAATTAGTTCGCAGGTGCGATGAAATTTTGTTGCAACTAAAATTTGGTGGGAACGTATTAGGTTGGGGAAAAAGTCTTTTCGTATTTTATATGAAAATTCAAAACATTTTTTAATAAAGTTTATTTACATTTAACTAAAGTATGTAGGTGCCATTTTGTTCGATAACTTTTGGCCATCTTGTAGGTAGAGACATGATCCCATTACTATAGCAATTTTGGGACTTCTGTTCAAAAAACCACGACAAGTGGTTTTGGCAGTCTTCTTGTGATGGTAACCTGACATCGCCTAAAGAATTCTGAAGAGACCGAAACAGGTGGAAATCAGAAGGTGCAAGGTCAGGACTATACGGCGGATGCATTAACACCTCCCAGTCAAACTCTCTTAATTTTTGCTGAGTGGCTAAAGATGTGTGAGGTCTAGCGTTATCATGATGAAAAATCACACCCCTTCTGTTAATTAATTCCGGCCGCTTTCTCTCAACTTTTTGCTTTAATCTCATCAGTTGTTCACAGTAGAGTTCAGAATCGATAGTCCTGCCTGGCGGTAACAGCTCATAATGAATAATACCCTTCCAATCCCACCATACACACAGCATCACCTTGTTGCGGGTTAACCCGGGTTTTGCCAGAGTCTGTGAAGCCTGACCGGCCTTTGACCACGACCTTTTTCGCACGTTCTTGTCGTACGTGATCCACTTTTCATCACCAGTTATAAGCTTCTTCAAAAACTGTTCGCTTTCATTACGTCGTAGTAAAGAATCGCAAATGAGTACACGGTTCATTAGGTTTCTTTCAGTGAGATCGTGAGGCACCCAAATATCGAGCTTTTTAGTGTACCCAGCTTTTTTCAATTGCGCCAAAACTGTTTTGTGGTCAATTCCTAATTCTTCAGCTACGTCGTAACTACTGATATGCCGCTCTTGCTCCACTTTTTCAAAAATGGCATCCATTTTATCCGTAACAGGGCGACCAGAGCGACGTGCATCTTTCACATCAAAATTTCCTGATTGAAAACGCTTAAACCAAATTTGTGCTACTCTCACAGACACTGCACTAGGTCCATAAACGTCACAAATTTTATTCGCAGCTTGCGTTGCATTTTTACCTTTTTTGTAGTACAATTTTAATATGAATCGAATTTCTTCATTTGATTCACTCATCTTGACAGTAAAAAAAACAAATGAAAATCACACATTTACCTAATTTGAATTTGGAATTATCTTTTTTAAAATATAAACTTTTTAAAGATATCAAAACCTGCCAGACACAAATGGTATAACCAAAGAGATTTTATTACAAGTTCATACATACTATAATGCGAAAAGACTTTTTCCCCTACCTATTATATCGCCGCTATCGAGTTGCTCGAAGAAGTCCTAAGTATAAATCAGCAGTAAAATTGCACTATCGGTTCTGCTATTAAATTATTTTGTAGGATTCCTGACGAGATTTTCCGGCATGTCCATGAAGCTAAGACAATTATAAAGAAATAAAAATATGACTGTAAAGAACTGCTATCCAGGTACGTAAAACAATTATTAAACTTCAAAAAATTAAAAAGAAAAAAGATGTTCAAGATGAATTTTCATATACTTTTTCCTCCCATAGTGGGAGGAAAAAGTATATGAAAATTCAGCATTCAAAGCAGGGTAACAATGAAATTTCATATTCACTTTTTGCTCTCGCAGAGAACATTCTGAGTAGGTGTAGTATAATTTCATTTTCAATATAATTTTTAGTTACCACGAAACAAAAGGACATCTGACATAAGTGAAGTATGGACGTTGAAACTATTTTATACAGAAAACAGAAAATATTCCTTCATGTGCGATGAATCCGTGCATATCGGAGAATTTGAAGTCGAAGAATCGCGTAGAATTTGGAATTCTATCGTAACGCATAAGGACTACGCGTGTTCGTCGAACAAGTGATATACGAGCGGGGTTCAGCTTCTTCAGGGTATCACTTGTTCGACAAACAAGATCAGGATACGAATTCAACTGAATTGTTGCGACAATGTTTGAGAATCTGCAACATATTTTCATGACGCAGAGAGCAGAATTCCTGAAGATCAAACTCTTCCTACTAGGAGGTCTTTCTCACCTCACGGCGAGCAGCTCCACCTACGGCACAAGAACTTGGATTTTGATGATTGTACAGGGGCACGTATAAAAAGTTCTTCAGCAAATACAGAGTTCCTCTAAGGGAACAAGAAATTCTATAATCATCAAACTATCATGATACGTAGCCACCAAAGTCAGCAAGTTGAAGGGGCAGGGGGGCGGCCATATATGCTGAGGATTATCTCTTCCTTCTTTCCTTCCCCGTCGATCGGCATTAGCCATTAGATCGACGGGGAAAGAAAGTTCTGGAATGGAAGTGGCGGATGAGATAGCGTAAGCATTAGGCGTTCCTTTTCTTTTTGGTCTGATGATTTCAAGAACACGGCTGGAGGTGGCGGATTGCGGAAACCGGTGGATTGCGTATACTATACCGAGTGCTGAATGTAGAGTTCCCGTGCAGCGAGCAGAGACGGGCCGAGGCATACCTGCGTGGAGTGCGGCACGAGGTTGTCGAGCAGCGCCTGCAGCGCCAGCCGCTGCTGCGGCGTCAGCGCCTGCTCGGGCTGGCGCACGATGTGCTTGGGCACGTGCGCGCCGCACAGGAACTGCGCCACCTCCTCGCTGAAGTGGTTGCAGTTGTGCTCCATCAGCCGGTACTCGCTGCCGCTGCAAACGACGCCGCCCGCTTTATTCGCAGAATTTTTAGCGCTCGTAAAGTGTCTCTCTCGGGATGTAAACATCGCTATATTGTGAGCGGCCGGCGGCGAGCGATCGTAAGCTGTCACATAACCGTCGCCGCGCGGAGGCCATCAATAAAAGGAACAGTTTAGTGGGCATCGATGTCCACCTCGAGGTGACAGTGTCGCTTGTAAAGTGGACGACATATTGACTGTGTCGTATGTTTTATTTTTTCGCACCGCTCGCTGCTTCACTTTCAACCACAAATTGTTGCCCATCCCGTATATTACAATATTGCTGTCTCGTCCGTGCTATACGTACAATATAATATCGACTTTATATGCGGTAACGAATTACGTCTGAATGTGAAGGTGTTTAGTTTAATAAGTTAGGCGTCTGCTCCGAAAAGATACGTAACAAAAAGTTTATTTTCAGTACGAGTCTAGTGCTATGCGAAGTGTAAACATTTTATCATGCAATGGTAAGAAATAGTCAATTTCTACAATTAACGGATTGTCTGGCATTGAGATGTTTAACATAAATATTTATATGTTAAGTTACACTGGACTATTTTGACGCCGTAATTATACAAATACAATCATTACAGTTTAACACCGAGCAAAAACGTTTGAAGGAGCCTAAGTACATTATGTTATAATTATTGCCCGTGTGTGTGTGTGCATCACCGAAAAAGAGATAAGCTGTGAGAAAGAGAACTTTGGCTATTCTAGAAACAGGCATAAGAACATTATAAGTTTCAAACTTATCCGACGGCACTAGTTGTATGTTTGTATGTGTGTTTGTGTGTGTATGAGTGCATGTGGAGGTACTAACGTGTAGGAGGAGGTGGCGAGCCCCTGTATGTAGTCGACAAACACCTGGAAGGGCACGAAGGTCTCCCCGAGCCGCTCCACCTGGTGCGGCGCGCCCAGCTGCGTGCCGCCCTGCAACACAACACCAGCGCTTGTTAACATTGCATTCACTTACGATAAGCTGTGGCGCCTCCTTCCTACCAAATGTTCTTTCAATTTTCTTTAAAAGCTCTTTGTAAAGTTCTCCGTAGTCTTTGTCTTCGAGAGCAGCATGACATGTTGCAATGATGTGCAAGGATCACGTTCGGGGTAGTATACTGTTCTGATTTAGTGGCAACAAGTTAGAATTGCGAAGTGTTTACGCGATACTGCCATCTATATTATTGAAATCGATGTGCTAATACAGCATAGTTTCTCAATAGTGTTATATATTTAAAATCCGTCCCGCACGGTGCGTTAGTGGAGTTTCACATGACTTGCCAGCTCTTTAGGTTTTATTATCTAATGCCCTAATTAAGGAGAAAGTGAAATTCCAAGGCTTTTCACTCCTACCAATTTCTTCTGATTAGTTAGTTTCGTTGTGAGGTCCAAGACAGCCGTCTGCAGGGAACTCCAGTGTTCATTGTTTTTGGTGATTAACTTTAAAATCACGTGGCTCGTTTCTGAATATCATTTGCATAGCTTAAAATAACGGTTAAAACTCGGCAGAGACAGTCAAGTGACAATGCATGCCTGCCTGACCGGTGCTAAGTTTCGAAGAAAGAAAACCCCGCCTGCCCCCTTACCACCATCTCTTATTGCGATTCAATAATTGAATAGATTGCTTATTCGTACCAATGAATAAGCAACTCTATTCCATTTGAAATAGAGTCGCTTATTCATTGGTTTGAATAAGCATTCTATTCAGTTATTGAATCGCAATAAGATGAGCGAGCGGGGTGAGGTCACATCAGATTGGTTTATATCATTTTTCTGTAAATTCACACCCAAGTATAATTTAGGAAATGTATAAATATGTAGTATTTATACATACATTTATATGTAGTATGTTCACGAGAGCGAAACCACGAGCACAGCTAGTGCAATAAGCAATCAAATGTACATTAAAATCATAATCATCGTGAACTCTTTTTTTTTTTAAATTAAGTATTTATTTGCATAAATCACTTGTTCAGATAACACCAAAGACATTGTAACACGAAGCTTACATGATATTTCCACAAACATCAACTCCATTTATTTCTCCTGACATTTGAGACAGTAAATTCCCATTCGCGAATTCTGGATACCAGGTAGTTACTCCGTCGCATCCGGCCCACAATTATCGTATCGCTGTCTCCGCCGACACGCGCCTGAAGCAACGAGTGCGAGCAGGACAGCATGTAAGAATGCTCGCGTATTTCGGGAGTAGGGAATATAGATCAGGAGGAATATAGTACGGTCGGTGCATGGCCGCGCCGAGTGCACCGCGCTAATAATACACGGGTCATTGTGTCTTCCTCACTTGCTGCACGTGGGGCATACCTTTCCTAGGATATACTTCAATTAGACTACAGACTTAAAGCTCACAGTATAAGTCAAAGTTCTTGTCATGGACACCCCCTGCCGCTCTCTCGTACCGACCTCAACTCTTTAGTCAAATGCCAACTCAGCGGGACATTTGTATACAGAGGCCGGTTGTACTAAACCGACAAAGAGGTGAAAAGCTATCGTTAGCAGAGCCGACGACCGCACTAGTATAAATGGCTCACCAGCATCTTTAAAGTCAATGCCAACTTAAATGCACTTGAGTCACGCCACTTAAGTGTTTTAAATACCTTAATTTCGAAATGTATGCTCAATTAAAATACATGATAAGACCCATATTGGCAAGTTTCTTTCAAGCATTTCTTCTTCGCCAATGGTCAATACCGAAATCGATAAAAAAAAATACAAAAATAAGGATATTATTTATAAAATATGTAAGACGTGTCTAAGGGCCCACAAGGGCCCCATGACAGAATAAATAATTTCATTTCATTTGATTAAGCTAATCTTATTCTATTAACACATCTAACACTTGGACAAAATAATATTGATTAAAGACGTGGTCTGGACTATAACTGGAGGCGGACATCGCAGTAGTCGCCAAAACACTGATGTGTTGCACACAATCAAGACTGATTGGATAATTCCAAGCAGCCTTTGATTGTGTCAACGCGGCTTTGGCCAACGAGGATTACTGCAGGAGAAGCACGAGTGTTAACTATTGTTAGAGAGACCTAGAGGCTTACAATTCCCTAGAGAGTTGTCATATTCCAGCGAGTGCTGGAGCAAGAGAAGCAGCAACTCGACCAATACTACAAGACAAGGTTGCAAGCGTCTATTATACGAGTACAATTACTTCGCGTAACAGATATTAACACTGAAATAAGACTACACCGCCTTCGCTGACTCATTATTCATTAGGTCGATGATCCATAGAACGGCCTAAATATCGATGGAAAGATGCAGTGCAAGCAGGCCTGCGGGAGCTCGAATCATTCTCCTGCCAAGACATCGCGCACGAGCGCTCTTTCGTCACGGAGGGCAAGTTCTACTGCAGGTTATAACCCTGCGAGTCTTAAGTAAACGCTAATAAATACTTCGGCTACACAGCTGTCTCCATCGCCGACAAATACAATGTAACGAGAGACCACGTGTATGGATAACGAGCGTGGGTTCACAGCAGAGAAACGATTTGCGTAGGATGGCCTGTAAACACTGGGCGTGCTTGTTATTGGCGTGCTTTATGATCCAGCCGGTGTAACCGGCTGGATCATAAAGTAAAAATATTGAATCCATATTCCACTGTTGGTATACGGGTGCCCAAGTAGTCTGCTTGCAGGCGATATGAGAGGAAGCCCAGGTGGGTTTACTAAGCGTGACAATGCGGAGGGCCTATTGCCTCGTTGGTTTACTGGGCGAAGGACTCGCAATCCTGTGATATCACAACGTAGACGTGGACGAATTAGTTATAGGCATAGGGTCCTTGTTGGGATACGGAATTACAGGTCTCCTCTCAAGCAAAGGGAGACACGAGATACATTTATTATGTATTAATTTTCTATAGTCAAAGCATTAGACCTTTTCTAATGCTTTCTAGGGAAATAGTCGAAGTTTGCTGAGCCAGTATAACGTTTTTAGACAGTGGGTACAAGTGATGGGGTCTCGTAGGTACATCATACTCACATATATCCATATAAGTAAAAAAATACTTCCCGACCAAAGCATTTTATTTTATTTTGGATGAGAGTTATTTAGAGACCCCGAAACTATTGTCTAAGCCATTTACAGTAAGTCGGAGTAGTCAAATATAGTTTGACAATCAGCATGGCATGTTTATATCAAGGCAACTGACGCGGCAGTGCATACTTTAAAATCTACAAATAACTTTCAATATGCAGCTCTAAATTCGATCATATAAATTCAGTTGTAACTGTTGTACACGAACACGGAAGGACAAAACAATAACACATTAACCAAAGAAGAAGTTTTTATCGTGTTGTCATATTGGCGCCGCGCCGCGGCCGCAAATAGCAACTGTTTACACCAGGCCTCCCTGGACCCCGGCCCCGACCGCCCGCCTCGCCACCGGAGACCCCACATGCTGGCCACGCTGGCCACTATCGGTGTAATAGGCCAGAAATAGCGTGCGAACGCGCGAAATATGCGTCGTGTGTTATGAAATTTATTAATATGCCGCTAATATTACACGGCTTGGCTTTTTATTTCGATATTCATAGTCATGTTAGGTGCCGCGTAGGCGGACTTTATGCTAGTCTAGAATTACTGAAGCTTTATGTATTTCTAAGTATTTTACATAGGCTACATACCTACAACGATTTGCCCGTCACCTGTGTTTGGTAGGCTTTACCTATCCAGTGAACCGACCACAATACCAGAGTATCCTACTGATATGCCAAGGAAGAGGATGTAAGTACTTTACATAATGTAGATAGGAAATTTCACTGAAAGAAGATTTACATTTTAAAACTTATTGTTTTTATCATATTGATCGACAAATTTATTAAATTTGTAAGTTTCGTTGAGATATATAATACCACCTAAACGAAGTCGCAGGACAGCTAATGAAGTATTAGGTGGTATTAGGCAAAAATGTGCCATTACAAGTGCTAAAATTAACATTACTCAATATACCCGGCAAGCAGGAAGTATGGTGTACTCAGAATGATTATTAACTGAAGTCAGCAGTGACTTATGTATTTATTACATGATTTTCGAAACAATTCGATAAGAAGTTACAAATCGCGTAGTATTTATAAAATTTCCATTTAATATTTTTAAGAACATACAAAAAATGTGTTTCAAGCGCCGCGTGGGCCGACGAGAGCGATGTGTTGCTGGAATTACGACGTTACTGACACACAGAGAGACGTAGAATACGAGCCCTCAATCATACCCACTGCGACGGAGAACGCGACGCACGTTGCAAATTTAATTACACAGTGTCTCAATTTGAATCGTATCGCACTCAAAATACACCACAATTCTTTGCAGAGTTCATCAATAACACATACTTATTGCTGGGATAAGGGCCTGCTCTTAATCACAGGTGTGGTGTTTACATCGTACTCCGTCACGTTGTTTTACTGCTGCCTGGTGGAGGTCAGTGTTCGTTAAGCCACTCATTACGACTCAGATTAACGACCATCATCTAATGAGAATCACAACCGATGGCTTAACGTGGCTTATGGAGCACGAAGAAACTCAAATTTCCGACCTACGGACTAAAGTATAACACGACGTCCTGCGATATGTACACGCCTATTTTACGTAGGATTTTTTTTTTCAGACATGTTACACAGCGCCATCTAGCCCCAAAGTAAGCGAAGCTTGTGTTATGGGTACTAGACAACTGATAAACATACGTAAATACATTTTTTTTTTTGTAAATACATACTTATGATGTTATGATACATAGAAAACACCCAGACTAAGACAAACAGACATGTTCATGCACACAAATGTTTGTCCTATGTGGGAATCGAACCCACGAGCGTTGGTGTCGAAGCCGCGTCATTGACCGCTACGCCACCGAGCTCGTCAATTATACCAATTGCAGTGAGAAGTTGCACACTTTATACGATACTTTTTACATTTTTACACTACTACGACAGCAGCGGGCTTGTGTCTCGTTCTGATATGTATATAAGACACTACTCGATATACTATGATCCCTATAAACACGCGTTTTACGACAGTTATGATTAAAAGCCGCCCGCGCTTGGCCGGCGGCTGCCCGCATGGTGCCAACGCGTGCTGTCATACATGGAAATATTACTGCACTCTCGCCACACACGAGCATTACAGGAATAAGTGTAGTAGCACGTGATACATCACAGCGGAGACGGCCGAGGGTGTAGGTAGACGCTTGGTACGCCGTCAAGACGTCTGGTATCATCGAAGTGTAACAATCCAGGACGACGTTGCAGCTAACAACAAACAGAGACGGGTGGAAGTACATTACTATATGTACTTTGACAAAACCAAAGAAAATATTTCAGCGTCGGTGCCGGCCTAGAGCCCTAGGCAGAGAGGGTAAAGTGATACAGAGAGGGTCTATTACCGACGCTTTCACATCACATACCTAAATTATAATTTGCCTTACGAACGGCAACAACGCCATCAATTTTTTATTGTTCACTCGAAATAGCTTTTCGCATTTTCTGGCGTCCCTTACCGCCTGTCGGCTAGTAAATAAATAAATATTTCTGGACTATTTACACAGCGCCATCTAGTCCCAAATTAAGCGTAAAGCTTGTGTTATGGGTACTAGACAACTTATAAATGTAGGTACTTAAATACATTTTTTTTGTAAATATATACATAAAATACATAGAAAACACCCAGACCAAGACAAACAAACATGTTCATGCACACAAATGTTTGACTTGTGCAGGAATCGAACCCACAACCTCGGAGTCAAAGTGGCCATTGCTAAACATTCGACCACCGAGCTCGTCAAGTTAGGCTAGTAGTTTAACTCGCAGCCATAGCAATAGCCGATAAGATGCTTCTTATTCACATTGCCTACTTTGATAATCTTCATCGGTAACTTCTATCCGGAAACATTTGGGTAATGCCAACGACCACTCTCTCCGAGTTAGGCTCTTCGCTGCTCCCGCACATCGACAATCGAACGATTATCGTAAATTGTTTGAATAGAATGTATATTTGAATTGAATGTTGTGGCACAGAATAATATGTTGTGGTTACACTGTTTCTCTCTTTATTTATATAAAAATCTTTAATTATATAAAAAGTGGAACAGTGTGAGTATGAGTGTTCAATTATTGTATTTACATCAAACTGATTTAGCATTTATCTAACATCCAGCGCAACCATTGACCACCAAGTCCTAAACTGTTACATGAACGCGATCGACAGCGATCAAACGACGGGGACGGGACATCGACCGCGTGTAGTAGATCGTGCAGGTGTGAAACAGAGTTACTGACGTCGCTTTCTGTACGTACTGCTGTACAAAAAACGGACGCACTCCGCCCACTGCTGTTGACCTGTTTAATATCTGGTCTATTGGGTCTGCGGTGATGTGTACATTATTATAGATATCGATCATCTCAGTTCAGGACTTTATACGTAAAACAAATGCATTAACGTAGCTACGGACTCAAAAACTGTCTCTACATCTGAGTGACTACTATTGTGGGCTATCACAAGCTTTATTTTCAGGAATATGACATTCGTTAGATTTCTATGAGAGATGGATTTTTGTTTCTGCTCGAAAAGGAACATTGACACAGCCGATGACTTTTATCCTACCCATTAAATAAACCTGGGTAAGCTCATCATTCATTGCCATCAGTATCTCTGTGTAACTAGCATTAACAGAAGATAATAACATAGAACAATGAAGTTCATTGGCTGCCTTAAAACGCACAAGGAACTCAATTAGAATTAAAAGTACGAAACTTTCCAATTTGCACTCTCGCAGAGTGTGCAGTGCTCACTCTCGCTGCACCTTGGACTTTTTTATAATAAACCGTGGGGCATCGAATAAACATACGACTCGCTTAATGTGAAGCGGTCACTGTAACATATAAACACAATACAATAAACATTGCTCGTGCGCTGCCGACACAGCAACTTCTCCCCTCTGATGACCTCACTCAATTGCAGCATCACTCAAAACATTTGGTTGCAATTTCGAGCTCGACATCTTCTCTTTCGCGAGATCCTCGTTTGTTTATCGTCAAGATGCATCACATCCTTGGCCTAGACCCAAGCGACAGGTATTACAGTGTGCGGTACTGACCGGCGCGCAGCTGGTGATTCCGCCGCCGCCGTAGAAGAACTCTCGCTCGAACGCCACCACCGACGTGTGCCACACGCCCTCGATCTGTCGCCCTGCAAACGAACATATATATATACCACTCTCATATATATTATTGAGTATTTTACTATCAAGTTCTAAACAAAATATGAATATGGATGTGTATATGACATCACCGGTGTAATTTCGGCGGTGCGAAGTGGAAGAAGCGACCGAAAGGCATTACTGACATGAGGGAGGTAGCAGCTACGTAGCAGGTATGTTTGTTGTTATAGGGTTATGTTCCATGTCTGTAGCTGTGTGTGTGTTATTCTTAGCATTATAAAATCTCAGTATAAAAGTGTCCCCGAGCGAACGTAGATTTATTCGTATTTGCATCAGAGACATTCCAGGAGACGTCACCTAACTACAGTGCGCTCGATCCACGTCGACATTCTTGCAGTTTACGAATAGTTGGAAGTATGTGTCACAGGAATAAATAAATTCGGTTGAACGGTGAGATGCTGGTCGCGCAAGAACAATTGATTGAATAACAAATCTATGTATAGGTGCGTAAGTGGAGCAAGCAAACAGTCCTTGAACCACATTCGATGGTGAGTCCGCATGTCACCAGCCGGGGAAAATGGGTCGCGGGAACTCTGCCTGAACTCGCATCCAACAATTTTTACAGAAAAAACCAATCCCTTTTTATTTTATTTTTGTAATATTATATTCTGTATTTTTTTGTGAAAGGTTGTGGTCTCTGTCGTTATCTTCAGGCGACTCCAGGGTAGAACGAGTGGAGCGGTGGAGCAGGTGTCAAGGAAGGCGAAAATGTCAAATACGAATTGGTGATAAGTCACCAAAACAAAGCTGAAAATAATGTTGCTGAATTAAATTGTTTAAGCAGAAAAAATTAACATTAATAGTAACTTTTTAATAAGGCATGAACATAAAAGGTGTATGTTACAGTCTGATAATTGGACAGGAAAGTACTTTTTTTTTATACTACGTCGGTTGGCAGACAAGCATACGGCCCGCCTGATGTGAAGCGGTTACCGTAACCGTATTAACGCCCGCAACATAATATATCACTTGCGCGCCGCCACCCCCGCTGCCAACGCAGCATCTCCTTCCCTCTGGTGACCTCACTCACTCGCAGGAACCCAACAACCCTCAAGGGAATTGTTATTTGGCTGCGGTATTCTGTGAGGTGTAGGTACATTCCCCAGTTGGGCAGCTTGCAATTACGCTCCCTACCTCTCTTTTCGCCAGAGCTTCGTTTGTCAGTAAGCAGGGTGCACCACGTGCAAGTGAAGTTGGCTTTGGTTCAAAGATGTTGATAAACCCTTTACACCCCGAAATAGTACTTGACCGGTTCATTTTCATTCAAATACAAGAATATGTGAAACGAGGATGTTTTCATCATATACATTTGAATGGATATTGAGTATTTGATATAAGCAATTTGCAAATGGCAGACCACTAACTATTCCAAATAATCATAAAACAATATTTATAAATTATTTCTTATTATCATGCTGCACAAATTAAATGTCCATGTCATTTGCTCTTAAGAGCCCTATTACATTTGCACGCTGACGAGCTCTCGCGCAGTACTAAACCCGCGAAGGCCGCCGGTGCATCGTTTTTTGTAGTAATTTTGAAGTTATATTTATCGTTTTTATTGAAATAAGATAATAAATTTATGCTACAAAGTTTATTCATCATGAAGTAACAATTATTCTCATATAAATTTTGCTCAATAATATTATCGCTTATTCGAGAAATTAACAGTTTACTTAAAGCGATTTTCGAAGATTTTTTGGTTAAGAATGTTTCTTTTTCTATATTAAATCAATGATATTTCAAAATTCCGAGGCCGCTATGTACTATACGACTATATAACAAATAACATTCTATTTTTTTTATTTCATTTGTTTGGAACAGTAGTACAATCCAGGAACTCAAAATAGTGAATGCGCGCATTTTATGAAAATCTTTCTCTGCAATTTTGGGTTTATTTAAAAAGTTAAGCAAAATTTACAAAAAGCGAGGCCGCTACGTACTATGCCAATAGCTATTCTGTAGTATTCAATAAGTCAACATTGTTAATGTATTGTTGTTTCCGAAATCGAGAACGCCATAATTGGCCATTTTACGCAAAAATCACAGTCAAAATGTAATATGGCTCTTAAATGTCACTAATTGATGCGACTTTAATTTGCGTTCCACTAGAGCATGTTATGTATTTCAAATACACTTATAATAAAATTCTAACTGATGTCTGTTACATTGGAAAAATAAAAAATATGATGTTTTTTAAAATATTTTTCTTTCTATCTGTATGATGTTTATTTATATGTACATCATGCAAAAAATTCTGCACTTAATTGCAGTTTAATTCTGCACTTAATTGCATTGGTTGCAGTTTTCAGTTGTAATACTGGTGTTCCAACTTAAAATCTGATGTATGAATGGCAAAATGCTGGGCATATAAGATCAACTCTTAATACATCCATATAAATTCCTAATTATGCCCAAAAATTGCTCATCACTAGGTGTATGTTTAGGCTCAATTTACTTAAATACGAGAGACTGAAAATCAGTGCCGAGTCTGTTGCAGATTTCGGTTTTATGCTGAGTTGGGACCATTTTGCGACATTGCACAGTACTTTAATGTTCTTTTTTTTTATATATTATCTGTTTGTTGATTTGTTTATACTGTGCTGTGTAATGAGCAAATAAATGTTTTTTCTTTCTTTCTTTCTTTAGAGAACTTTATGTCAATTTTAACTGACTAAAAAGTTAAAATTGACATAAAGTTCTCATACCTTATAAACTTAAATACGAGATAAAAAAAGGGTCGCGCATCTTCCGGGGAATCCTCGCACATTCTCGAGAATTCCCCTAGCTATGGATCGCAGTTCAGTTTTTATGTTATACAATTGACATAAAGTTCACTATGCTATGAACAATTTCGTTGCAAAAAGTCACTTCCATTCCTTTCTGGGCGGTGTAAATGGAGCATTAGTCTTATATATGCCTCACTATTATATATATGCTGAATAGAAGAGGAGTTGTTTAATTACTTAAGTCCATATAGCTTACGTAGGAGGCGTAAGTATATCAATAAGTTAAGATAATAATATTCAAGGTGACATACTTCCCAATTTCTTCATCCTAACCCATTAGAGGTCAAATGACAACAAACAACGTTTTATTAAAATTATCTCTATTTTCATTTTCAATTATGAATAAAAAGAACACGAAATACACAAAAAAAATTAAAAATAGTATTTATCATGAAATTACAGGGGTGTACTCAATTGAGTACACTGACCACCTAAGTATGAAAATTTTCGAAACAAGCTTTTTCGAAGCAAAGTGTCTTTAGGCACTTCTTACATTACCAGCGTACTCTAGAATGACAAATGACACACCGCAGCTGTTTTTCAAATTTTACTGGATAATGTCCAACTCCATCTTGAGGCAGACCTTCCACTATTGATGCAGCTTGGCGCGATTTTCTTGGTTCGCATTGTCGTATGACGGCGGAACATGAGTTGATACATAGTCATTACTCATTGTCATTACATTACATGTCAACGCCAGGAGTTAGCAACAGTCATGTCTAACAAGTAGGTAAATAACACCCACCACCACTTTTTACCATGAACAGCAATTCGATATAATGAGACTGACTGGTCGAATTCATCCACACCTCCCATATTTTTATTGTACGTTTGGAATAAACGTGGTATCGCTACGTCTCTCTTCTCCTTCTTTATTGGACACCATCGCTTGACAGTTCCTAGCGGTTGAATAGTTCGACGTTGCTGCTAAGTCGTTGTTTAAAAGATAAAGATTTATTTTTATATCTCGAAACCTATGCCTCGACACGGCTTTGCTGACCAATTCTACACTTACATCTTCATCTAGAGACCAGTACATTGGTTCTCGAGGTAGCTTATGATACCCAGATAATATCAAAACCCCTAAAAACTTTTTCAAATCCGAGGAATCCAGTTGAAACTCATATCTATTGTATTGATTAGCGTATATATGCTATTAGATATAATCATATCAATAATATCATAATCAAACAAAGTTTCAAGTATTTGTAAAGGGTTGAGGCCCTGCATTTCTTGACAAATAGTATTCTTCCTGTCAGACACTTCGGAAGTACTTTGCGAAGTAGACGAGTATCATGGGGCAGATTCCGCCAAATTGGGTTCGAATCTGAAGTGGATTGGCGGTTAGTATCTTTTCGTCTTCTTTTTGCCCCCAGCGGTTCATTATCACTGTCGTCGTACGAACTATTTTCGCTACTACTATCCTGACGATTCATAAACACCTCACGAGTACCAGGGACGTCTTGGGGTATGAAACTTGATGCCATATCTTCATCGATACCTTCCTCTTCATCGGTCAATGCACTTGGATCAGGTGGTATGATAGCTAAGTCACATTCATCATCATCGCTATGCTGTAAAATAGCTTCAATAGCTTATTCAAGCCCCTTATAGCTCATTTGAGCTGTTTATCCATTGCAAGGAATCTGAAAAAAAAATCATTCATTTTACTTACGTATGTTGTCACTGTACTCAACCGAGTACAGTAACATTTATGAGACCCTAGTTTTATTTTAGTTATACAAAAGCAATTATATTTTTCTTTATTTACTTACTCTGACTTCTAATTTACAACAATGAAATAAATAAAACAAATTATAAGCAGTAATTATTAAAAAAAAATCTAAAATCATATACTTACCTCCACAGTGTTTCGGTGTCAAAACTTCAACTGACACATTTATTAAGAAAAGTAACACTACCCGCTTAATATCTATAAATATACTTGAACAGTATTATGACGAAGTAAAATAAACAAAGTAACCCACTTAAACTTTAAGATTTTGTAAATAATACTTAAGGATACGGCTGTACTCGAATGAGTACAGTGACTTCTAATGGGCTAATTGAATCACCGTTAAGCAATGTTTTATAAATTGTTTTGATTGTACTTACCTAAAATTGCAGGAGAAAGGATGGATGCAAATCCATGTGTCAGGTCATAGATGTACAGGTCCACAGGTACGCCTTGATCGGAAGCCATCGCTGCTGGCTTCTGCAGGAAAACCATGGAAAATGTTAAACACCACAGTAGGAATCATAAAAACATCATAGTAAAAGAGGGTTAGGACAGCATAATTGTAGGCTGCCCGACTGAGGAGGAACCTCACAGAATACCGCAGCCAAATAACAGTTCCCTTGAGGGTTGTTGTGTTCCTGCGAGTGAGTGAAGTCACCAAGAAGGAGTTACTGCATTGGCAGTGGGAATGGCGGCATTGACGGTGCACAAGCTTTACTTCATGTTGCGACTGTTGATATGGCTACGGTGACTGCTTCACATAAGGCAGCTGTATGCTTGTATGCAATGTAGTATAAAAAAAGGTAATACACCTGATGGACTGAACTAAACATTATACAAGAACGCGTTTGAAATACACCTGTACAATTATTCACACAAACATTTTTATGTTTTTATTTACAGGTAATTTGTTCAAGTAATCCAAAATATTGGTCATCCTTAGGACGGGAATGAACTCCTTGCAAATAAACTGCATGCTGCGACACACCACTTTGAGTTGTTCTCCCTAAGTTTTTATTGCACATTATAATTAATTATTACATCACCATTACTAAACACAACAAATGTGATTTCCAAATTACAGGTAATTTGAATGAACATTTTCTCACATAAATTAAATTTACACAATTACATTTTACTTTTTTTTAAGAAAATAAACATGGTAAGAAAATTATCTTAATCAGCTAATAACATTTTTTTTATATTATTGAAAAAGTATTTACTTTGATAGTTATCGATATGCACAGTTCACAAGTACGCGAGAGACGTACGCGCGATGCAGCGCCGGACACCTGCACACACCTAGGAAGACGTTCGCGTTACACAAGACAAGACACCTACTATTTATATTCTGGGACACGTCGCCGACCGGCACACCGCACACGTTTATATCCTAGTGGGAAACAGGAGCATACTGGCCAAAATTGATTTCTCTTTTCAGCATAGGTATTTAATCGTCAGTAACAATTAAACAATATAGAAAGATGTAGAAAATAAACCAAGTTAGCAAAATTTTGAAGCAGACACTTACCTTAGAAAATAATAGATTAAAAGCTTATTTAGTCGACCAGTTCCAGATTTCTATAATTATGAGTGTTCAGAATTTACACCTTTTATTTCATTTGGTTGAGATCGGAAAACTTTGAAATTTTTGAATATTTTTATTTCATCGCAGCCAGCTGATTGATTTGTCATTTGAATTGAATGCGATTTGTTTGATTGTCAAAAAATATCAGTATCCAGTGTTGCAACTCTGGATTTAAGAATTGAGCTATGAGTTGTGAAAAAAAGAGATGTATAACTTTTTCCCTGTATAGGAGCTAAATAAAAGAGTCTTTAAACTTAACATTTTAATAATAAAAAATAAAATAAAAATCATTTATTTCAGACTAAACATGTTTACAACTAATAATAAACATACGTCCATAGATAAATACCTTAAAACTAACATACATACAAAATATATTACTAAACTAATTTAATTACACGTTCAGTCGGCGACGTGTATCGCGTTGCATTCGACAACTGACCTCGGAACTTCCGAAATACGACGCCCACCGGCCAAAATTCCTCCCTTAAAAAAGTTGATAGCTGGTGAGTTGGAACTCTCATCACAAATGAATTAAAATTCACCTTATGGCGAGACTCCAACCGCTCAACCCTAAGGGTGAACTTTGTCTTCCCGCGCACGTATTCCACAAGATCCTCTGCCTTTGTAGTCCAGTGCAATCGGGACACATACAGCTGCGTCGATGGTGTTTCTACACGCAGCTGGCATGGTCCGGTCTGTGCGGTACCGCAAAGATTGCGGCTGGCGGGCTTTTTCCTCTTCTTTTTCTCCACCTTGGTGAAGCCCTCCTCGTCGCACTGCTTCATGTCCTGTTGAGGACACAGTGGCTCAGCCCTGGGAGCAAGCTCACATAGGCTTTGTTTTTTCCCCTTACTAGTTTGCCGCTGAGTTTGCGAAACGGCACGGGCGGCGATGGCGTAAGCGCGGGGAGTTGACGTCATCTTCGTATCGGGGGAGCGGGCGGCAGCGGCGGCGGTGGGACGCGGTGCATCACACACCGCAACAGTTGGCGAAGGAAAACTGCAAACGCTAGCATTCCGAGCTCCGCGACGTGTGTTGATGTTATCGGCCTCGGGTGACCTACTTACGGAATCGCGATTCTTTAATATCACTAATTCCGCACGCAGCTCACTGATGGTAGATTCCGAGGCCTCTACCCTACACTTAAATTCGGCCAGGGTAGCTTTCAGGTTCCTAATGTCCTTCAGCATACTGACGGCATCGACATGTGCCATGGTGACAGATGGCAATTTGTGCAGCTGTTTCGCCACGAAAGCTGGCACGTCGTCCGGGTCGGTCTTCTTGAGAAGAGTGATAATATCCTGCACACTCTTCTCGGTTCCATCCCTCCTGCGGGACGGCATCTGCTCGGTTTGGCCGAGCTCCTGGAACAGCAGCCTCTTACCACTGCAAATCTCTTCTTCACTGAAGGTGGACTTGCAGATTTGCAAGATGCTGACTTCATCCATGGTATCGATGGCGTGCTGCACGAACGCCAATAGCTCGTTGGCTATGAGTTTTTCGGAACCCATAGCCATAATTATCGGGCAGCGGCTGAATGCCGCGCGGCTCGCGAATTATTTAAATTCGAAACTGTGCAACGTAGCGCAGCGCGTCCGTTTACAAGCGCGCATCGCACTGCACTGATATGCATAATCATCGACACATTTAATTTTAGGTACAATATTGCTTTCTATCAGGCCGGTCGGACACTTGTTTGCCACCCTACCCTAGTGGTATAAATGGTATAAATGGGCTGTGGCAGTGTCATGGACACGGCCGTGTGTTGTACGTGAATACGTTATATGCACGAAAATTATTCCAAAATGACAGCGCTTTCCTCTCCTACCCCTCGTTCCGTAGTTCTTACTTGGCGTATTATATACGTACAGTATGCTCTGAGTCAATTCGACATTTGATACCACAGTTCGACGTTTTTGCAAGTTGAATATTCAATAAACAACCTTGATATTAGATTTTATAATTACAACCAAGTTACTGGATTTAATGCAGTCTCATAATTGCAATCATTCAAAATATATGTTAAAAGATATTTATTATTGCAATATTACCTAAAGTATAACATATTACGGTAACACCGCAAGGTGTAAGTTATGCTATCAACCCTAAGGCACACACAAGTGTACGTATACAGACGCGATCTGATTGTGTTGTCTTTTGTATGAAGCGACAAGTTGGTTGATAAGCTACCCAGCTTCTGCAAATGTGTTTTCGAAACATCACAACAACTACTTTACAAAATATTCTTTGTCAACTCATGGTTGTAGCAGTATTGAGAAATTGACTCATCATAGTGTTAACCTGACAGTGAGCACAGTATTGGATTGGTGGCACATATTTTATTGTAATTATAATTAAAGCTCTATTGTGGATTTTATTCTTGCTTGACGACGTTTAGCTGACTGAATATTTGTTCAAATTCACCGTTATGACAAAAAACTTAATTGCTTTTGTTTTTTTTTTTATAATAGAACTCAATAACATTAAAAAAGAGTGATAAAGGAGCTAAATTATTTTTTTAGAGCTGACAAACTATAAAAAGAGCCGAATTTAGCTCTAAAAGAGCAAATTGGCAACACTGTCATTATCAGCAATCAGCGATAGAGTAGAGACATGTCAAAATCAAATGTTATGAAGTCATCTCCTGATCTTAAAGCAAAGATTACAATATACGTGTCTAAAACTTTGAGTATTAAGCCACTGGAGATGCCATAACGAAACTCTTCGAACAAATTTTTTCACCACTTTTAGCGGGGGGCGAGGTAAACACGTACAGCACACCACCAAAAGATGATACTAACTCGCAACACAAATTTTGCTGTTGCGATAAACGCACACTACAAAAAAATCAACACATCAAAAATTACACGCCCACAGACCACAGTTTTCACGTAACTATGCAGCACCCATACGAAAAAGATAGTGATGGGGCACATCTGAAGAATGAGTCAAATCAGATTGATGAATGAACTGAATTGTCTTATACTATTTATTATAAAATTGTAAAAGTGAAAATTATGTACAATAAAGATATTATCCAAAAAATATGTTTGTTTGTATGTATGTCTGTCTGTATTTATGTGTCTTTGTGTCATTAGCACTCTCGTGCAGCTAAATTGTGGTATGTACTGTCGCCCGCGCTGCCGTGTCAGACCTATATCCGTTATCTCACGAAACATAGTTTTGAGAAATCGCCTTCTAAAGATTTTTTCAGATATTCTCGTTTTGTTGAATATATAGAAGCCTGAAATCAAATGTTTTTACATAATCAGACATATTAATATGTGACAAACATCGGACAATATTCAAATTTCTTTTTATACTAATATATTACAAGTTAAACGCAATAACAGATATAGGCGTGACAAGCTCTCCATACAATGCTTGTTATGAGGTGCTCTGTATCTTAAGATATGTGAGTTAGCTGCTACAAATCTAACACGGAGTGTTTTCCTCAACTCAGTTAAGTATTAGTTACCAGAAATTGGTTTAACACTATTATGAGATAATTCATTCCTAAAAATAAAAAGTTTTGCAATGAATCGTTTATTTCTACTTAATTATGTTAATGTTATTAATCACTAATAATGTAAACGTCTCGTCATAAAGATTTTTGAACTTCAACAAATTCAGCCTAGGTAAAATTAACTTAACTCATGCAACTTTGATAAACTTTATGATCAATATGATAGTGTGCAAATATATTGCTTAGGTGTAGATGTCGATAGATTCATTTCTCTAATGACTGCGTGAAAATATGCAGCTGCATTTTTTTACATCAGTTTCATCACAATAATTTATGTATAACTTATATAACCACACTCCGCATTGCAAATAACGTCAGTTTGGAGCATGATACAAGTTCTAATGTGTTATAGTTGGACTATTCTTCTCTATGTAATCTTTAACGGTCTGCTTATATTCTTCTGGAAATGAATTCCATGGTCTGACTCGACCATGCTATTCAGGGGCTGCTGGTAACTCATCAACATCAGTAATACTGTTTTTAAAATTAGCTTTTAGTACAGTTATTATATCATCATTAATAATCCAAGCGTATTTGAAAAAAAAAAATACTTTGCACACTCTATAAACAACAAAAGAAAACTCTAGATGAAATAATACGTTGACTTGGACTATTAGAATTAATATTTCTATTAGTCCACTTGGACTATTAGAATTAATAAAAATTAGAAATTAGAATTAATCTTTCTAATAGTTTAGAGTTTTCTATTGTTGTGTAGAGATTTCTTCGTTTTCTTTACGTGTCTAGAGATAAAATTTATTTGTTCCTACTTATTGAATCCTCTAAAATTTTACCATATTTCTTCTCTTTCTTCGTCTATAAAATTTTTATAGCATTTTTTGCGGCATTCTTTTCTGCAAGGTGGCTTTAAAGTATATTTCCTTTTCTCCATTTCTAGACGTTTAGCAGGATTCCTTTCCTACTTCTTGCTATTTTCTTACGCTGATGATGAACAACCAATTCTGAAAGTGTTTTTACTACTAAGTTGCTATATACTCGTAAGTTCTTCAGCACTTTTATCGAATGAGTTTTTCATTGTCGGCAGCTGTTGCAGCATTTACATTATACATCTATGGTGATAGATGATGTCGATTGGTAGAATCAACTTCAAATTGTTGTGTTTGACCAAATATGGTTTTCGAAGGATCAGTCGGTGTTGATACCTTATTTAACATAGAATTATCTTGACTGGGTAAGATAGCCTTGTCAGCATTTTCAGCAAATCAAGATAAATCAAAAGATAAATTGACTGCACGTAGCCATCAGGTATCAGAAAACTCCACGTTTTCATTTAAATCGACCAAATCTTCTTTCTTAAGTTTTGGCAACGTATTTGAAAGTATTTGGTCAGGCTGAAGTTCAGTGTATTGTTTTGGTGACGATTGCTCGAAATCAATTGGTGGTGATTGTTGTTCAATACCGTATATAATATTGGTGTAGTCTCTTTAGATAGTGAACAAATTATTGACCTGTTAATTCCTGATTTTATTGAAAAGTGTTTAGAAATTGATGAGCGGCCTTATCTTCTTGATCTTGAAAGTTTTTCACCATTAACGACAGCTTACGAGGCTAAGAATGGATATCAGCTTGTGTTTCTACGGAGCGAACGTAGCTGCCTGCGCGCATCCGTCACGGCTAACTCATGTATTACTAGCTAGTTACCAGAGTTAGGCTTTACTGAAGAGTTCACAACTGTCTTGAATATGTCTGTTAAGTATATGATACAAGATTTACCCATGATAATAGCAGCCAAAATCATAGTTACATGAGTTGTGTGACAGCTGCGTATGCAAAATCGGTAAGAGATTTTGAAAAAGTATCAATAGGACTGGATAGAGGAGGCTAAAAAAATACGAATAACACCTGTTACGCGTAACTCATGTATCTTAAGATACAAGACCTACGCCTGACACGGCAGCGCGGTTTTTCCGGGCAGATACAACCACTGTCTTCTATAATACAAGTACGCTGGACTACGTACGTACTTGTAGTTTAGAGGTCAGTGGAAACAACCTTCAAGGAAAGAGCGTACGCTCATCTAAAAACCCAGCTACGCACTTGTAACCCTTCTTGCAGTTGCTTAAATAATTTCTTATCCTTTATTTGATTTTATCGAACAAAACCCTGTTTGAGAACATGAATTATTGTCAATTGATTTTTAACAGATATACTAATAATATTTTAAATGTGAACATCCAAAGATCCAAACATCTTCGTTTGGATGTTTAGATCTTTGGTTGTTACTCAATCACGCAATAACGACTAAACGGATTTAGATGAAATTTGGTATGGAGATAGTTTGAGTCCCGGGGAATGGCATAGGATACTTTTCTAACGCAGGTGAAGCCGCGGGGCGTAGTTAGTATTATATAAAGTAGATTGGTATTTGTAAGAACCTATGTATATGAAATTATATTATAATAAGTAAGGGTCATCTGTCCCCACATATAAAGTTATTTAAACATATGAATGAGCAAAGGGAAAACAAATTGTTAATTTAATTATAATGACCACATATTTATTTAAATTAAATTCTCATGTAGGGATTTCTAAAAACCGCTTAAGACGGTTTTCATTAATTAATATTTTATTGATTTTTAAAATGAATAAGTTTATTGTTTACGTGACGAATACATTTCGTGTGGGTCTACTTTTATTTTCAAATTTGGAAATGGATTTGTGGGGCATGGGTCAATATTTAAAGTTTTATCCTTCATTTGTTTGTATAAAAATTAAATGTACCTACTACATATATTGAAGTAGTCAAAGATTTAAGAAAAACAAAGAAATAATGACTCACCAAACAAGGACAGATGTATTAGCATTTTTGTAGCTTTCCGGAGTGAAGTGCTCCGAACAAATAACACTTGTATGTGTAGGTTTCCAAGAATCATTTTCGTTATCAAAAAATTTCTCCATTTTTCTTTTATATAGAGATCTTTTGGTAATCTAAAAGGACATACAATTATATTAAATAAAGTCTATAAATAATAGTATCTGTATAACGTATACACTCATAGTCCCACACTAAATGTATTGCTTTTACCTACTTTTTTTAGCCAACAATTCTTTTCATTTTCAGACAAAATTTCAACATCGTATATCCAGAGAAAGGTAATTTTACTAATTCACCTTACAAGATTTAAATGTAACATAAATCTATACCTACTATTTCATTCAATATCTAACCGCTGAATTGCCCGTGTCGACCTACGGTCGACAGTGACGTCACGACCTTGAAACGCTTGAATTGCCCGTGTCGACCTACGGTCGACATTTGCAGTTTGGCGTTCAGTTTTGGGCAGATTGAACAATACTCATCTGTCATACATTCAGGCCCATTTGTTTATGTTTTTTTCGTTTCTCCGCCATATTAGCTATCGGATTAAGGCCAAAGAATCATAAACTCAATGGAAAAAAAAATAAAAAAAGGGGTTTAAGAGACTCGCCTTAACGGCGCCAGATGTTCGGGCCGGTGTCAAGTGCTATAAAAACTTATTTTGTTTAGGTAAGTGTAGGTTTTTGTTTATTAACATCGGGTTTTATCTCCCTAGCGTATTTGTAAATAAAAAACTATACGTTATCGCCTTAGTTCATAAGGTATTTTTTTGAATACAAGTAGGGCTATGAAACACCACTTGAGAATGTTTAGACCATCGTAATTCTACACTATAGTCGAGTGTTGAACAACAAAAGACGGCATTGTATAGTGCTGTTCTTAGTAAACGTAAAAAACACCACTTGTAGGCACTCAATAACAAAGTTGCGTCTCAATGACCGTTTTTATGGGGCCCCGACCACCCGCGGCGCCGGGCAGGTAGAAACAAAAAACAAATGGGCATTGTTCCGCCGCGTTTTTGCGCGGGGGGGGCGCGGGGGGCTCAACGTGGGGGGCATAAGAGCGGCTAATTGAAAAAACTGACTATTACGAACTGCAGTAATTGAATGAGTGAATGATTCATTCAAATGTTGAATCGCTTTTTTGACTTTGTCACATCCCTAAAGCCGTTTCGCCCCTGTACCACTGTATTCATGTTTACATTTCTCTGTCGTTTACGTATCGCAATGGTTTTTTCTTTCAATGGAGATTGTACTTTAATACACATTGAATAGTTAGTAAAAATACTTACCTATGATAGGAAACGCGATCTTGTTGCGAATTTGAGCTATCAGATCGCCTTTTGCACGATAATACTGCACAACTCACCATTTTTCGAGAGAAACGTCACGCGACATGGAGCGATGCAAAATGGCGGTGAAGCTACTTTAAGTAGTCTTATATAACGTGTATGACCAGTTGACCAATGTACTTTGCCGGAGGGGGTCGCCCGCGTATGGCATCTCCAGTGGGCTTAATACTCAAAGTCTCTTAAAGTTAATATTCCATAAAGGCACGAATCCTTGATTTAAAATGCTCGCCTCTGAATTGTTCCAAGAAGTCGTGCAAAACAGCAGTACAATGCTGTTTTGCACGACTTACATTAAGATCGGTTTAATCTAAAAATTAAATAAAAGCCATAACTAATTATCGACACCGGGTTTAAAATCAGTTTATGGATGATCCGAAAACGTTTTGAAATTATGTAAATTCCGAAAAAGGTAGCCATAAAAATAATGAAGGATGGTCAGAAAAATGAAAATGCGCGGACGAATTTGCAGAGTACTTCCACTCTGTTTACGGTACGGAAAGGGCCAAACTGGACATGAATGCGGCTGTTGTGACTATATATGCGAAGCAGGTTATTAACGATTTTAACCGTGCGGTTAAATATGCATTTTTCGTTATTAACGGTTAATTAACCGCATTTTATGGTTATTACGGTTGATTACCACCGCTAGATGACGCTAGCTCCTTAAAAAGTGTATTGCGAGTTGCGCGATGATGCCAGCTTCAACTTGCGGGAAGGGGAGGCCGGGGCGGTGAAGGAGGACGAAGTAGCGCGTGCCCAGCCGACACACGGTGGGCGATATCGCGGCCAGTGTAGCGAGACGGAGCGAGTAAGGCAGCCGACGCGACGTACTTCGTTGAATATTTAAGTAAATAGTGTAGAGCTTGACCATCGTGATGTCCACTGGTAAGTATTTACCCTTTTGAGTTATCATTCCATAATTGTATAGCATACGAATATAGAAAACAAACAAACTTAAATCTAGTGCATACTACATATATATCGATGTATACGTCATTTATTTACGTTTGCGTTAAATTACCCATACGGAATTAAAGAGTCCAGTCATTTGGTTCCAAAAATAGTGGTTACCTGGAAAGTTTTCCGAGAGTTTTGCAAATTGGTAATTTCATAGATTTTGATGTACTCTTTCCGAATTTCAACTGTTGGAGTAAAATTGTAGGAAATTGTGTCTAGTTTCATTTTGTATATAACTGTTTTTATCGTAAAATGAGTGGGAAAAGAGATATTGCCAAAAAACTGCTTTAAGGCGACATTTTTTTAATATGGCGGCGCGAGCCGCAAAAATACGAGGTGGCAAAGTTGAAATTCGGAAAGAGCACATCAAAATCTATAAAATTGGCAATTTTCAAAATTCCCGGAAAACTTTCCAGGGAAAACTACCAAATGACTGTACTATATGTATGACGTCGCTTTAAATATAATCTAAAACATCTAAAACTAAATCTTTATCTTTCAGATATTGATTTATCACTTGACCGAGGAGTTGACTATAAAAGAATAGAAAAAAAACTTTACCCTTTTTAGGTGTCGCAGTCGGATAATTAACCGTTAATAACCGCATTTTATCGGTAGCTAACCATAAATTTGGATAATTAACGGTAGTTAACGGGTTTTTTACAATTATAGTTGTGACAGAGAGAGGCGAGGCCATTTAGGCCATTATAACGACGCGCAACCACTTGGACCACTTGCAGTTGAGGGATGTTGATTTACGTCAAAGAAGTCACCGGGAGTACCGGGACCAGATGGTATATATTTTTAACCCCGCCCTATAGTTTTAACAATTGTGGAAGTGTAAAAGGCATTAAACCTTTGTTCTCACTAGTTCGATGCATTATTTCGATCGTCGAACTAGTGAGATTTTTTTTAAACAGTTACTACATATTTTCAATTTTTGCTTAGGAAGGCGACATTTCCTGAATACTTGGGAATTTATTCTGGTGCCTAAAGGGAACGGAGGATTATCGGTGGATTGCTACAGTCCTGTGGCTGTACACCACAGCATTTATTTTCAGTTAGCAGCGCCCAATTATCACAACCTCAACACGGATACGATCGTAAAAGTACCACGGTACTTGTTAATCTACGTCAACGTGTTCAAACACTAGCAGACAGCAGGGGACAAGGGACAAATTGACGATTTTGTAGCGTTTGACTTCAGGTAAGCTTTTGACTTATTCAATAATGGTGTACTGCATAAGATAGGAAGCTGACAGGTGTCAATTTTACTGCGCATTTACTAACAATTTTTGTATGCTCTAAGCGGGATTGACTTTTTGACATGTGTACATACGTTACAGTCAATGTAATAAATAGGTCATTATTTATAATGGCCGGCCAATGTAATAAATTGTCAATTGTTAATAATTAAGCTTACTTGGCACCAGTGGCGGACTAAGTCCGTCAAAGGCCCGGGGCGGCAAAGCTGAATGAGGCCCCTCAGCTTTTTAAAAAAAATGTAGTTTTACAAGCTTTTTATTCGGTTCAAATTTGTATGTGTTTATGTTTATTTCGTTAAAATCTGGCAAGTGAAATTTAAATTCGACTTAAGTTATTTAAACTAAATAAACATAGGTACATACATACAATATGGAATAGATATGGGTAAGGAAAATAAAATACGAATCGATCGACAAAAAAAAAATACATAAAATAAATCAAAGAGCCGAATTTCATCTGCAACGATAGATTGGGTGAATTTTTCCATTTTTCAAAATGTCAAAAATACCTAGGTTTTTTCTTTTTTGTAGCGTGTTATGTGTTTTCGTGCCTTCATGAACTCCTCAATTACTTCTGTAAACTCGAATGACGGAAAATTAAGCCATAATAAACCCATAAGAAACGTTTTGTTCTTTTAAAAACTATCAAAACAAAAAAACCGGCCAAGTGCGAGTCGAACTCGCGCACTTAGGGTTCCGTACCATTGTCTTTAAAAACGGCAAAAAAATCACGTTTGTTGTATGGGAACCCCCCTTAAATATTTGTTTTATTTTAATTTAATTATATATTTTTAAAGTGTATATATAACTAAATATTATGTGAGTATTTCAAGCGTCTACCTATTACCGTTATCAATTGCGAGCAAAAACGAGCAAATAAATCGCGTTTGTTGTATGAGAGCCCCCTTAAATATTTATTTTATTCCAGTTTTTAGTATTTGTTGTTATAGCGGCAATAGAAATACATCATCTGTGAAAATTTCAACTGTCTAACTATCACGGTTCATGAGATACAGCCTGGTGACAGACGGACGGACGGACGGACGGACAGCGGAGCCTTAGTAATAGGGTTCCTTTTTACCCTTCGGGTACGGAACCCTAAAAATGAGGAACATGAGCCGTTGATACTGACAGCTGAGCGAATGATCGTTTTGGTTTAGTCAACTGAACTACTCCCAAGACGTGCGATGATGTTGCCGGCAGGTTAAAGGGATTACAGTAATTAAAACGTATACATATCTTCAAATGAAGCTACTCTTATAATAGTGATCGAACTTCACACAGAAGGTCGTTTGATCATTATTATTTGCACTTCATTCATTCAGGGGATCCCGTGGGGAATCCCCAAACGTATTGGAAGCTGTCAGCAATGTTAAAAGAAAATTAGTACCGCGTAAAAAGGCTAGATGGCTGTAGTGTTTTGATCTTGATGAAATTATGTAGGTACTACTTAAGCACATTTTTAAAGTCTTTTTTAGGATTTGATCAGGGAAACGCGGAGGCATTTGGGGCCCCCCAAGACCGGAGGCCCGGGGCGGGCCTACCCTTCCGCCCCACTGTTAGTCCGCCACTGCTTGGCACCACATCATTCAACAACTAGGTTGACGGAGCTCCGTTTCGCGGAGCTCCTATTTCCGATGACATGTCACGGGACGCAAAAGAAATCCATAACCAAAAATCAACTCAAATCTAACCAAAACATATTTTATTACGTTGACCAAGTATCGGTCAGTGTGAATAATAACAAATTTATTAGCTACATTGACCATAACATATTATGTAAGCCGGGAATAAGAAAGGTCTCCGACCTTAGTCTAGCCCGTTTAATGCCAATTAAAAAAAATACATAGATTCTCTATGGATTAGATGAAGAAATGACATAAAACGTCAATGGACAATGACTTTAACTAAATAACGAATGTCATAGTCATGTCAGTGTTCTGTTGGTGTTGTACAGAAAAAATATTTTAGATCGAATTTAAATTATGTCAGGAGCAAAGAAATTGGTAAAATTGTCTTTTGTTATATAAATAAACGCTTGCAGTTTTACATAAAATAGTTTTATGAGAGTTTACACGTTTCCAGATGAGTAATTTCAATATTTTGCACAGTCTTATTTGGACATTTATTTTGATTTATTTCATAGTTTCTTCGATGTCTAAAGTTTTAGGGGTAATTGGGACTTCGGGAGAGCTTTATAGGCCGTAGGACGGATTTAATTATTAATATTAAACAGCATGACTCGGCAAATTTGATGATAATTGACTACCTACCTGGTTCATATGTAATGGTAACGGGCCAGTGGACGGGACACCAATCCGAGGGAATGACTTGTTGCAGACGCTGCGCGTTCAGTCTCCGGAGGGTACGGTGCGAGTGGAAGCGCTGTCGTCGGAGCCCACGGCGCAGCTCTACGAGCGCGTTCACGACGCGCTCCGTCTGACCTCATTCGGGTTCGCGCTGCACAAGGACAGGCAGCGCTCGCAGGAGATCACGTCCAGCAGGTCGCGGCTGCTGAGCGACTATGGCCTGCAGCACGGCGACATGCTCTACCTGAGCCCTGTCAATGGGGCCCTGTTGTTCGACGAGCCTTCCACCAGTTTGGCGGTAGGTGCTACACAACTTATATGACTATTATTTAATGTCTTTTTTATTGTAATCACTCATTGTAAGAGAAAATTACCTAGCCATATAAAATCTTGATTATATTGACTACTTACATAGTGTATAATGGGTGATGATTTGGTGTCTGTTGTGATGGTGTGTATGTATTGAGATAGAATTTATGATACTGTTATAAGCTTTGAATGTTTTTGTTAATTGATTACTGAGTAATGTCTGAAATTTGGATCCAATCTTTATAATGTTTGTAGCATGTAACAATGAAGATATATTTTATATTCATAAATAGCAAAGGTCTCTCTTTTTACAAGCTTTTATTAGACTCACTCTGTTAGTTTATTTATATATTTGCTCTTTTATATTTCCTTGCGGTCAAAGTATTTGTAGTAATGGGGTTGGTTTGTTTTTCCAGGCCAACGACAAACCTCTCGCGGAGCCGGCCGAGGCGAGCTCATCTGCCGCTCCAGTGTCTGCACAGTCGCGACCAAATATTCAGGAAGATGAAGTTGATTTGCAGCTGTATCAGTGTTCAGGCAATATCCAAAGACAGAGAGATGAGAAATTGTAATTATATATTAACTTTTTATGCCAAATTATTAGTAAAGGTTAAAAAATGGTGTTCTGTTCAGTATATTTTGGGTATTTGTAAATGTATGAATTTATAAGAAATTCTTTGACTAGATGTATGCATAATTAAGGTGGACTTCTGTCACATTGAGCCCAAATTGCAGATGCATTCTATTTTATCCTGGTCCTAGTCGTTGGAGCGGCACAACATTTTCTTACCTGTAGTTATTATTATTACATCGTTCGTTCGATCACAATATATGTACATTATAAAATTGTCTCGACAGATGTAGACACAATTCCAAGGGGTGCTGCGTGCATTGTTCTCCACTGGAGCCGTGGGACGAGGGCTACCTCAAGGAACACAATATCAAGCACATGTCCTTTCACTCGTATCTACGCAAAATCACATCCGGACAGTTCATCTCGTTGAACGAAATCTCATGTAAAATAAAACCGGGTGAGTTAGCCATTCATCGTTTCTATGTAATGGGATACGGCGAGTAGAACAGTGACATTAACGACGGGGCGGTTGCGGGGCAGGTTGCAAGGAGCACCCGCCGTGGCCGCGCGGCGTGTGCTCCAAGTGCCAGCCGGCGGCCGTGACGCTGAACCGGCAGCCGTACCGGCACGTGGACAACGTGCTGGTGGAGCACCCCGCGCTGGTGGAGCGCTTCCTGTCGTACTGGCGCGCCACGGGCCACCAGCGGCTGGGCCTGCTGTACGGGCGCTACGAGCGCCACCCCGACGTGCCGCTGGGCGTGCGCGCGCGCGTGGCCGCCGTGTACGAGCCGCCGCAGCTGTCCTCGCGCGACGCCGTGGCGCTGCAGCCCGACGCGCGCCAGGCGCTGCTGGACGAGCTGGCCGCGCGCCTGGGCCTGCGCCGCGTCGGCTGGATCTTCACCGACCTGCTGCCCGACGACGTCGCCAGCGGGACCGTCAAGCACGTCCGGTACGCTCCCTGTCCGTCGGACGAACCCTCTCTCAAGGGTAGTTCGCATTAGGCACTTTGCACTTTGCTTTAGTACAGTTTACGAGTGAGTGGTGTTTTGCGAGATGAACAGCCTGGAACGCAATAAAATAAATAAACTGATTGAGCTAATCGTAATGGCTATTTTAGAAGAAGTCGATGAGGAAATTTACGTAATTAATAAAAACAAACGATGTGCACGAAAATGAGTAGATAGAAGAGTTAAACTTGAAGCTACTACTTTGGGGTGTAAGTGGTTCATCAACATCTTTGAACCAAAGCCAACTTCACCTGCACGCGGTGCACCCTGCTGACTGACAAACGAAGCTCTGGCGAAAAGAGAGGTAGGGAGCGTAATTGTAAGCTACCCGACTGGGGAATGTACCTCCACCTCACAGAATACCGCAGCCAAATAATGGTTCCCTTGAGGGCTGTTGTGTTCCTGCGAGTGAGTGAGGTCACCAGTAAGGAAGGAGATGCTGCGATGGCAGCGGGGGTGGCGGCGCGCGAGCGATATTTTATGTTGCGAGCGTTAATATGGCTACGGTAACCGCTTCACATCAGGCGGGCCGTATGCTTGTCTGCCACCCGACGTAGTATATACTAATTTTGTCTTCTGAAGGAATTAGCTTTGGAAGCGAAACAACATTTTTGCGGCAACTAATGAACTCAATTAATTCAGCGAGTTCAAACTTGTTTAGTCGCTAAACACTGGTTCACAGACGCGTGGTGGGAGGTGCTACGAGCCCTGCAAATTTGTGTGCATGGACGTGTCTGTTTGTCTTGGTCTGGCTGTTTTCTATGTATTATATATAAGTATGTATTTCCAATAAAAAAAAATGTATTTAAGTGCATTTATCATTTGTCTAGTACCCATAACACAAGCTTTGCGCTTAATTTAGGACTAGATGGCGCTGTGTAAATTGTCCCAATTGTGTGTAAATTGTGTAAATTTATATTATTTGTACCTTACGGCCCGCAGTGTGCCAAAGGGACTATTACTGAAACTCCGTCTTGTCTATCCGTCCGCCTGTCACAGGAGTCTATGTCGTGAACCGTATTTTATTTTGAGACTCCGACCGTGTGAGCGAGTGTGTGAGCCATGAGCCAGTAGCGAGTGCAGCGTGTGTTGCAGCGGCGCCGACACGCACTTCCTGTCCGCGCAGGAGTGCATCATGGCGGGCCACTACCAGAACCTGCACCCCAACGCCTGCCGCCACGCCTCCTCCGGCTACTTCGGCTCCAAGTTCGTCACCGTCTGCGTCACAGGTACTCGTCTTGTCACCGGCTTCTGGTCTTTCAATTCGACTCACGTCGAAGAGAGCTCTCTGGCACTGCAGTGAACGTCACTATACGAGAAAGATCTCTTATTGTAGGACTATAGGATTTATAAATAATGTCTATTAATAAGGAGTTTAAAAAAATGGGAGATCGAGTGAGGGGGAGCGGGAGCCCGCGTTTTGGGAGATTCGAGGACAATTATCATGTGACATGTCAAGTGGAAATATTTGTTAAGATGGTGTAAAATATGGAGAGAAGAGCATGTTTTTGCTGTCTCTCTCTCTCTCTCTCTCCATGCGGCTTGATTGTATTAGTTCATTGTTTAAGTAGACATATGGAGTAGTAAACGGAGGGCATATTTAGGTATATTTACCTACTCAAGAGAGTTAGAGATAATGTTCAGAGACTTGAACTATATTGTCATATTATTACATAGTGCTGAAAGGAGCTCGATAACACAGAACATAAAAAATTGTAGAAATCATATGATGACCTATTAGTATGAAAACCTTTGTCGCCAAACTCACACATGTAAAGCAAAATGTTAACGTGTTACTACATGCATGTTTGTGCTGTGATTGGTCTAAAAATACTGTAAAAAATGACATATATACAAAAAAAAAGTTAGTTCAAATTCAACCTTATGCAGTTATAACACGGTTCATAAACAATTGAACCCCGAACAAGCATCTAGTGAGCAATAGCTGTACTTCTTATTATGTCAGATTCTAAACAGTATAGCTACTCGACGCAAGGTGGCGCTACTCATATTGATTTTAATATTATGACTTCTATCCTTGACTTAAGGCCGATAGTTGAATGACTGTACTACACGAATGTCGATGTCACTGCTTTTCGATAGTGATGTAGTAACGAGGAACACCAAGTAACACCGAATACTACTACCGGAGTAATGAATATCTACCTATTTCAATTTTTGGTACCACAAAATTGTATATTTTTACAATCTTTTCTTCAACTTACAATGTATGTATGTATGTCTATATGAATGTCAGTGTGTAACAATGTTTGTTCGGGTGGAATCTTCAATCAACTCAATTTTGAGACAGATCTTCACGGATTGAGCTGAAATTTTGTAGTACACGTTTAGTTTGGATGACAAAGCATGATAACCGTAAAAGCCTTTATTCGCATAAGGACAGATTCTCAAAAGGACAGATTCTCAAAAAGACAGATTCTCAAGACGACAGATTCTCAAAACGACAGCAGTACACGTGAGCGGAATAAAAGAAAAAATAGCGTTAAAATATTTTTTTTTATTTTTGCCCTACATAATTGTTATACTTTGCACGTTTAAGTACCGCAAGGCGTTGCAGATATTTCACTTCTTAAACAATGTGTTTAATTTTGTTGTCGACTAAAATGTCACTTTTTCTTCTTTTCCCCGCACAATAATTAGCCCCGCGGACTATTTTAATATCCGATAGTTTTGCTTTCTTCTCCAAAAGCATGATGAAATAAAGTATCGAAGGTCTTTTAGGAATTTTAGAATTAATCCTTTTATGCCCTTCGATATAATTTTATATGATGGGATATAATTTTTAAAAAAACGTTAGTCCGCTATTTCCGTTTTCTATTTCCATGGAAATAGTGCGATCCAATCCACCCACATTTTAAACGTACTGATTTTAAGATTAATAACTTTGTATGCACCTGTACCATTTCCGGTGTTTTGAGAATCTGTCGTCTTGAGAATCTGTCTTTTTGAGAATCTGTCCTTTTGAGAATCTGTCCTTATGCGAATAAAGGCGTAAAAGCTGTCGTAGAAGCTTGTCCCAAAAATGATTTTTTAAACAAACTTATTAATTATGATGATTAAAGGTAATAAATATAATAAATACTTCACACTAATAATTATAAATGCGAAAGTTTTTGAGGATGTTTAGATCTTTGTGGCTCGATCAGACGTAAACGGCTGAACGTATTTAGATGAAATTTTGCACACATATAGATAATCTGGATTAATATATAGGGTACTTTATATGTGAAAACGAAGTGCTACGCGAGCGGAGCCTCGTGCTACAGCTAGTTTCTTATAAGGGGCCGTAAGTTTTACGTAAGCAGATTTATTACAATTATTTACCCCCATCGCTCTTATCTAAGCAGAATAGCAAGTAATCAAAGCTCTTATGGATATTATCGGAAGTAGACAAGTTAATAGTGTGCAGTAATTCGAATCGTCAAATTCTAAATTATATTTTATTTATATTATATCAAAGCTACAAACTACTAGCGTTTCGGAACAACTACTGATGAGATGAGAAGAAACGCGGAAAGAAACTCAATCAGTTCAATATCGGTCCCTACCATGCCTGCCTATATTTAACATTTCTTACAATTATATTATGTTCATATGATATAATATTTTTTTCATAATTATAAAATTATACTGTTTCAATATCGTGAGGGAGTAAATAATCAAGTAAATAAATACTGACGATACATGAGTCACATCACTAATCGATTAACGCTAGAATGTTCTAAACAAGCGAAGTGGAGTGCGTTAGAAATTTGACTTTAAAAATAAACACATAAGGGTTACTTTAGTTTGTTCGCATTTGTGCATTTTAATGAATATGCTTAAATTCTATCAAATAATAAAAAATCATGAGAAATATTACTTACCGATGGTATGAAATGCCACCATTAGACACATTATTTTTACTACTATTATTCTTACACGATAATTATGGCACAAGGAGGCATTTTTATATTATTTTTTTTTGTTTTTTTTTTTTGCTATGATTGTTTCCGCGGCTGTGATAAATGACAACTGAGATATGCGACGATCGAGATATGCCAAATTGGAGTATATTGACCTACGCGGGTAACGCCCACTTACTATTTCTCTATAACGTCGTCGTATGCTCGATAACGTCGTTTCGCGTGGCAGTATAATCCATGACGCAAGTTAAGCAACGTCGACTGTAGCCTGTCGACGAATGGGTTTATTTATCTCGAGCTCATTTATACTTCGGACGGCCGTCGGTCCCGGCCGTTGTCGTCAGATGACAGTCGTATGGCTTTTAGGCGGCTCGAAAAAGCTGACCTCCGCCAACCCACAGTTGGGTAGCGTTGTGCAGTATGGTATTAACCCGTTCGATGGCGCGTGTGTCCGGCAGGCGACAGCAACAAGCAGGTGCACATGGAGGGCTACCAGGTGTCGGGGCAGTGCCAGGCGCTGGTGCGTGACGACGTGCTGCTGCCCACCAAGGACGCGCCCGACCTCGGCTACATCCGCGACTCCAGCGACGCCCGCCTCGTGCCCGACGTCTACTACAAGGTGCGTGCACGTACATTTACTTCACAACATTTGATCGCTTCTTACCTGAGTGACTGATTGCGGACTGTCGATATAAATAGTGTTATACAAACACATAAATGTAAAAATTGGAATGCCCCAGGGATTCATTTTGGGCCCCTTTTTATAATCAACATATGTAAATGACTTGCACCATATAGTGCAGACTATGGCAAATGTAACACTACTTGCTGATGATATATATATAAATGTGACTCGACGATGCTTAAATCGTATCAGATATATCTGTTCTATGAATAACTTCCTGTTTCAAGGAACCACAATGATTAAAACTGTGTATGCGGAAGCTTCAGCTTTTGTTGTAAACTGCATTCGTTTCTTTTCTCTACATGAAAATATATTCATGCAGGATGTCAAAAATACTCTCAGTAAAAGTTTCAGTTGATGAATATAACCGACAAAGATGTCTAAAAATGCTACGACGAAAGGTGACATTTATTCCATCTGCCAGTTTGTTTCCAATAGTGATAGAGCTGGTGTTCGTCACTGACGACGCTGGTTTCCTTGCCAGTGTAGTGTACTATTTACGTAACACAAAATGTGATATTTATTACATGTACCAGTTCTGTTCCGATAGTGATAGGCCTGGTTTGCGTCACAAGTATAATGTATTTCTTACGTAACATAAAACTTGACATTACTTAGGCCAGTTCGGTTCCAATAGTGCTGCCGTGATTTGCGTCACGTAAGTACGTACTTATGTCACAGAATACTCTAACTTATGTGACGCAAATCACATCTACGCCTTCTTACGTAACATCATGAAACGTCGCATTTCATCACATTTTTTTTTTTTTTTTTTTTTTTTTTTATACTACGTCGGGTGGCAGACAAGCATACGGCCCGCCTGATGTGAAGCGGTTGCCGTAGCCATATTAACGCTCGCAACATAAGATATCGCTCGCGCGCCGCCACCCCCGCTGCCAACGCAGCATCTCCTTCCTTTCTGGTGACCTCACTCACTCGCAGGAACACAACAACCCTCAAGGGAATTGTTATTTGGCTGCGGTATTCTGTAAGGTGGAGGTACATTCCCCAGTCGGGTAGCTTACAATTACGCTCCCTACCTCTCTTTTCGCCAGAGCTTCGTTTGTCAGTCAGCAGGGTGCACCGCGTGCAGGTGAAGTTGGCTTTGGTTCAAAGGTGTTGATGAACCACTTACACCTCAAATTATTTTTACGTCACTGACAAAGCCGATTCCTTGCCATAAGTGTAGTGAAATATTAACGTAACAAAACGTGATATTACTTACATCTCGGCGTATAATGTATCTAAGTTCGCGTATAGTGTCACATTCGCGTAATGCCACACTCGCTCATTATTACGTATGCATAACGTCACCAGTTTATATAATATTGTGATGTGTTATAATCGATTTTGGGTGTGACGAGGATGGTGTTGGAATGACTGGAGGATCAATTAAATAAATAAAATAAAATAAAAAAAACTAATAATAAAAATGTTTATTTTCGGACAATTAAAGGTTCCATTCTGTTAGTAAACTTATATCTAGTTGTGTTAGTACTTATATTCTACGAGTGATAAATTAATATTAATTAGATGGCCAACGAACGGACAGTCCCCGCTGTCGGCTATCACAGCGGCCTCAGAGCGAGGTAACGCCGCATGAGTCATGTTTTTTCGTGCGTGCAGCCGGCTCCATCGAATTATAAGACGTGGTCGCGTCAAAAACGCATATTTCGACACATTCTCAAGGAAATCGAAACTCATAGGGTACTTACTACCCGTTGACCTAGAACTATGAAATTTGGCAAGTAACATCGTTAAAGACGTAGAAGAATAAATATGAAAACTTTGTAATTAAATCTTTAAAAAATCTATATTTTTTTATAGGATGTCAAAATTTCAAATTGAAGCTACTAGTTCAAATGGGGTATCATATGAAAGGGCTTGATGTGCACATTTCAAAATATATTGTATTTATTTTTTCCGACGCCTTATTCTTATTTATAATGAAAAATATCAAATTTATAATATACGTAGGGAACCCTCAGTGGGCGAGTCCGACTCGCACTTGTCCGGTTTTTAATACTACGTCGGGCTGCAGCCAAGCATACGGCCCGCCTGATGCGAAGCAGTTACCGTAGCCATATTAACGCTCGTAACATGAATTAGCTCCTTCTTTTCTTGTGACCTCACTCACTCGCAGGAACACAACAACCGTCAACGGAATTGTTATTTGGCTTCGGTATTCTGTGAGGTAGAGGTAAGTGCCCCAGTCGGGGAGCTTACAATTGCGGGTGCACCACGTGCAAGTGAGGTAATACTAGGTAAGTACTTACTCATTAAAGGAATAAATATAATTTCGAAAAAAGTCTATGCTAACCTTCTAAATAGTTAATACTGAATCCTCGTTTCGTATGTAATCTTTATGTATGTACTCGTATGTTATGTACATATATACTGGTACACACATAAAATACATATAGTCGGAATTTTAATTCGATTCCAGATTTGACAATTTCAGTGTTGCAACGTTATGACAAGTACTAAATAGTGACGTTGCGAAATTATTCGATATGGAAATGGAATATTTCCGGATCGATTCTTCTCGTTTATAATTTTATTCTCGTAAACTAAGTATATCAGGAAATTAAATATTTCTGAACCGATAATTTAGTTTTGACGATTAATTAACTATCTGAGAGTTTTCTTTAATAATTGTTTGTGAAATAAATAAAAAAATGTGATCATGAAGGAACATGAGAAATAAAACAGATAGATGTATTATGGTAATATTTTATTTTATAAATTGTCGCCGTCATCGCTATCGCTATCGCTGTCACTTTCTGTAACATTTATTATAAATGTGTCTGTGATATTGTCAATTAACATATCTAGCCTACTCATTTTTTCCTCTTCTTTGACAACATGGGATACGCATTTAGACCATTCGGTAGCCGTAATTTTTTGAATGCCTTCCTGAAATAAATTTCTCACGTCTGTCAATTTGAACGTTTTATTATTTTGAGCTACATGCCCCTTTACCTGCGCCCATATCAATTCGATAGGGTTTAGCTCGCAATGGTAAGGGGGCAGTCTTAAAACCGTGATCCCATGTTGTGCTGCCATTTCGTCTACAGCGTACTTATTAAAAGACTCGTTATGTGGAATCAGTTCTAAAAGCGTAGCTTTAACCATATCTGGTTCGTAATGAATATTTTTATTTAAAAGCCAATCTTGAATGGCAGCTTTTTTCCAGCTCATTTTTGGTGCCGTTTCCAATTTTCGGGAGTGGTAAGGTGCATTATCCATCACCACAATTGAGTTTGGTCTTAATTTTGGTAAGACTCCAGCGAACCACTCCTCAAAACAAACTGCATTCATCTCATCATGGTAATCTTCACAATTTTTCTTTGCTTCAAAAATCATGAGCCCCTCTTCCAGGAAACCTTCTTCACTACCTATATGGCTAATTATGAGACGTTTGCCTTTTCCAGATGGATTTTTTAATCCAGTGGTCAGTCCCTCCAAAAACGCTTGTCGAGATGATGTGTGACTTTCTTGTCCACCCAAGTTTTTTTTGCAGTATGACCTTAAAATAAATATAGTACTTGAACATTCAATATTACTATTAAATTTAATGTAAAATGTATATAAATTCATTTTGTGTATAAATGTTAGCCTTACCTGCGTTAACCCAAGTTTCATCTTGATAATATATATGTCTCCCTTCTCGTCGAAACTGACATATAGATCGCAAGTAACGCTGGCGCCATGTTATTATATCATTTCGATCAATAAGTGTGCTCTTGCGTGACCGTGCAACAAATTTAAAATTAAGATGCTTCAAATTTTTTCTGAGGGTGTCTTTGGAAATCTTGGGCATTTCTGGATCATCGTTCATCACTTGTAAAATCTAAAATAGTAAATTTTATAATAGCTTGGAATCATTACTTATATAATAAAAGATGTAGGTATAAAATAATACTGTCTGACTGATTGACTAACCTTTGCAATGGTTGGAGGTTCATTTCGGTAAAAGAACTGATGAACAATTCTTCTTATTGCAGAGAATGTAAATTCATCAATTTTATCTTTGAAACTTCGCTTTGGTCCAGTTTTTTTAGGAGTTGGCGGCGCACCTTTATTTACTTCCTTCAAAACGTTACAAACAGAGCGTGAGGTTATTCCCAATATGTCAGCAACTTTGCTCATACATTCATTTTCTTCCACAACTTCAAAGGCCTCCAATTGCGCAGAAATTTCATTTTTCACGTATTTGTAGGCGTTGCGGATCATTACTTTTTCAGTAATAGTGAAAGCTTTTCGTGGACGTTTTTTTCTTGGGGACAAGAAAACATCCACGTCTTTTTGTGATGTACTTGGCTGAGGATCCATTTTGATGAAAAACAAATAGATTCACTCAAAGTTCACAAAAAACTATAAACGTAACAACAAACACAACGTAACAACACTTTAACAAAAACAAAATAACAAAATATCGATTCGCAATGAAATAAGATATTCGTGCAGTCAGACTGGGAGAATGAAGCCGAATGACAAGACAAACAAAATGGCGATAGCTGCACGAGCGCGCACGGGTTGCCAATACAGAAAACTATCTAGGCTCTTTTATTATAAGTTTTGTTTTTAATATAAAAACAAAAATATTAACTTTTTATAAAATAGAGCAGCGATTACTAATTAATAAATAATTATTATGAATAATTATGTATTTATTTAAATAAAAATCAATAATTTAGTCTTTAATTGGCACACCAATAATAAGATTACATAAACATAAATCGCGATTGTTTATCGATTTTTGTGTTCATCACTACACTATTATATGTGGTAACATTATTTTACAAAATGACAGTAGCTAATGTCAAATGTGGAATCGAATTAAAATTCCGACTATAGACATATTTTAGATTTACTGTATCTTATCTTGAAATGGGTCCAGCGCCGCAGCACCGGTGGCACGTCGACCCTCTTGGATCTTTTGTGCACTCCCTATTCTTTAGTAACTCTCCCCTGACTGTCTGAAGACATGTTCCATGTACTTCAGTACGCCTTTAATTGGGAAGAGCCTGAAGTCCTCCAGGTCTGGGTACGCCTTTCCAAAGATCACCATTCGTTTGCCAGCTAGGGCATCACATTGACACATCAAGTGCTTCATGGTCTCGTAAGGTGCCTTGCATGTTCTGCATTCTGGGC
This sequence comes from Hypsopygia costalis, assembly GCA_937001555.2. Lineage (NCBI taxonomy): Eukaryota > Metazoa > Arthropoda > Insecta > Lepidoptera > Pyralidae > Hypsopygia > Hypsopygia costalis. The sequence continues at coordinate 30,827,753 of OW443334.2, forward strand.
TATTAATAAGTCTCATCTTGTGTAGGTGCCCACGGCAGGCGTAATGCCCAGTCAGTGCCCCAAGGATGAGACGTATCCGTTTCCTGTCGTATCTCTGTACATGTTTGTACCAATTAACTGTGCCTTCGCCGATGGTTTCCTTAGAGTGAAGTAATCCACTCATCTCCCTCCATTCAGCCAGATGCCTAGACTTGGCCGTGTCATTTATGGCCGTAATGACTGTTCCATATGAGAGACCTACAAAGGGTTCAGGTCCCATAAAATTCCTGCTTGATCCCTCCCTTGCCAGTTCATCAGCCTTCTCATTGCCTTCAACGCCTGTATGTCCCGGAACCCAGACCAATTCCAGGGTATTATTTCTGCCCAGTTTATTAAGGGCATCAATACCCGCAAGAGCAAGTCTAGATTCCACCCTGTCAGAGTTCAGGGCCATGAGAGCTGCCTGACTGTCACTGAGAATGTAGATGTGTCGATTAGCGACCTTTTTGTCTATATTCATTTTTGCACAAGCGGTTATGGCATACAATTCAGCTTGAAATACAGTAGCATATTGTCCCATACTCTGACTGTGTTGTATGTCCTTAGAGAAAATGCCGGCTCCTGTACCTTCCAATGTTTTAGAGCCATCAGTGTACCATATGAGGCTATTTTCCTCTTTGGGCTTGAAGTCATTCTTCTTCCATTCATCTCTGGTTGGAAGATGTATTCTATAGTTCCTTTTGAATATGTACTTCGGCAACATCTTGTCACTGCACATTTCCGTTTTTCTTTTGAGTTCTAATGTATACTCCATTTGCGTATGCCTGGTCTGAGGGGAATGTCGATCCCATAGGCCAGCTTTTTCAATCCTGTATAAGGCTTTACTAGCCTCCGCCTCAATGAATATATGTAGTGGTAACAGTTCAAGGACCATTTCCATTGCTGCTGTAGGTGTAGTGGGAAATGATCCCGTGACTGCACAGCAGACTATTCGTTGCAGTTTCGTCAGTGACATCTTACTTGTCACTTGTCGTACCTTCGGCCACCATACTAAACAGCCATAAGTTACTATAGGTCTTACCATTGCTATATATAGCCATCGCAGAATTTTTGGTTTTAAGCCCCATGTCCTCCCATAGGCGCTTCTGCACATATTGAAGGTTCTTGTTGCCTTTTGAAGGACATTGTTCACATGAACATTCCAGTTGAGCCCCTTGTCCAGTGTCACTCCAAGATATTTAACCTCATCAGACCATTGCAGCTCCTTGCCACACAATGATACTGTTTTTAGACCGGTTAGGTTCCTTAGCCTTGTGAACGGAACTACTGTGGTTTTCCCTGGGTTGATAGACAGGTTGTTTGACACACACCATTTCTCAACAATCTTTAGGGCCGTGTTCATAAGATCCGTCACTATGCTTGGAAATTTTCCATTGATTAGAATGACTATATCATCCGCGTATCCGATAGCCACTGTGGGTCCCCTGTTCAGGTCATTAAGAAGTGAATTCACTACTATACTCCACAGTGACGGTGACAGTACGCCACCTTGAGGGCAGCCCTTTGTGGTGCTGGCGTATATTTTATCGTCCATAAGCTCAGCATTAGATTTACTGTATAGTCCGGTCAATATAAATATTCAAAGATAAAAAAATAAATTTACTATTTGCTGAAAGTGAATAAAATTGTTCAAAATAACATGTTGAAACTCATCGTTACGGTACTTGAAAAAAATGTTACCGAGGTCAAAGGTAAAAAAAGGGTTTTTCGCGATATTCAGTTAAACGGTAAGTTTTATCACAAAAATGTAGATCATAAAATTATCTATAAAAATAAATCAATGCTTTTATTGCTAAGAGCCACCATTTCTGAGATTTAACGATTCAAAAAAATAATCACAATATGCACATGTCTCCACGCCACCTTCAAGGTAGTGTACTTTTGACGTGGTTTCTCCAGTAGCCTATCCTACAGATGTGTTGTGATTCTGTTTAGTTTGAAATTATTGCATAATAACAAATATTAGCAAGGGTTGGAAATGATAAAAGCGATGGAAATTGAAAAAAAAGAGAAATTTATATCTTTATTCTGGATGTAATTAAATTATGTCAATAGCGATGTATCGCATGTCTAGTTGGTATCAAACGAATCCTCTACTGTTGGTGATTCAACATTACCTACAACACGACCGGCAATTTGTACATGCCAAAGAACAAAACAGTCTAACTTTTAGGCAACCCCATTTAGCACTGCATCCCTTTTTGCAGTTGTAAAAAAATGTGTTTAGCAGTTTTCCAGCGCAGGTGGGAGCAAAGTCTGAATTGGTTCTAATGTTTTGGCGACCAACTTCCAACCCTAATCTTTTCGGTCTAGCTGATAACCAAGCCACACTTGAACTTGGTAATACACCCAAAAAAATGTTGATGAGCAGCAACTCAGGTTGGAGGAAAACGGTCTAACTGCACTTGTTTTTTATTTCGAGTTTATAAGAAAACGTGCATATCAGTACTTATCTAAGCAGTAGTAGTTTTTTTAGAAGCTCCGTAGATAGAAAGAGGAAATCGAATTACGTCGGTGATAACTTCTTGTGGAGTTGAATTATTGGCTTATAAACTTCAGCACATTGATCTAAATCTTGTTTTTCAAACATTTTAAAAATTGTTGTGTTACTGTACCTATAAGTTAGTCGGATCTTCTGCCGTCGCCTTAATACATACAGCAGTGGGTAGATACAGGCTGATGATGATGATGATGATGATGAGATACCGGCCTATAGTTTTGACGTCCGACCGATCACTATTCCTGTGAACGGGGGTTACAAAACCCGATTTCCAAATTAACAGTACAACTGCGGTACAACTCCCTCAACTCCAGGCTTGCCAGGTGTTCGGTATTTTACCACTGTTCGGTGTTCGGTATAACAAAAATACCGAAGTATGGGAGGTTCGGAATTTTTTTTTCTAATAAATTTTTCTCCTTAGTAAACGATTCAACTGTCAGATTTTACGTAATCGACAATCGATGTACCCGCTTCGTGCATGCGCTCATTGTTTTCTAGCCATTTCGCGAATTGCGTTGCTAAGCATGCATGACATGTCGCGAAATGCATGAGGTAATTAAAGCAAATCAGACATTGCTGGAAGTGTGCATTAGTGGGAAAAAATATTTTTTTTATGAGTTAGGTTATAAAGTATAATGGTACAATAATATAAATAAATGATAGAAACTTTTTTTTTTTGCGCATTGTTCGGTATTTATTCGAAAAAAAACTGGCAACCCTGGTTACAGTTCGTTCAAAAATAATAGGTACTCAATGGTATAACTAGCGGCTAGCGCATAGCAATGTAAGGTAACCGGCATGTTGTCTGGACCAGCTCCTTTATGGAGATTAATATTTGTCAGTAATCTCTTTACTTCCTCAATACTTATCTCGATGTTATTTATGCTGGTAGTATAAGATGAGGAAAAAAATCTTGCGGGCTGTATTACGTTATTAGTAGGAGAGCAAAAGGCGTTCGAAATGTTGATTGGAAAAATATTATAAATAAATTATAAACAGTCTCTTCCGTGTTGGCCGACTCAGATTCAAGTTTCATCATAGAAGGCAAGCAATTTGATAGTTTGTTTAAAGATTTTGTGTATGGCCAAAACACTCGGGGACTAGGATGGACTTTTCACCTCTATCGATATACTCTTGATAACATTCGTTCTCTACTTTTTTATTTTTAGCTCTTTCTCTTAAGTAACAACGACAGTCAGACGACTTAACATATCGCTTGTAAATACAAAAAAAAATGTGGTTTCTTTTAATATTTTCCTAAGCGGTGCGGAGTACCAATTAAGTAATTATTAAAATTAGTCTTACATGGTATTCGATTTTCTATGAGATCTGTAAGAATATTATACAAGAAGTCAACGGCATCATCAATAGAGTCCCGGGTTCGATGCTCCCATTGGTTTCTGACACACTTTACGGTTAATTGATTCATAATCAGATTTATTGTAATCGTATTTCTTTTTCATATTCTAACTCAAGAACTCAATTCATTAACAACTAAATACCATTAATATGTTTTCGTATATAAAAATATACATACATGCTTACTTATACTAAAAAGTAGCGTAAATAAGACGATATTTTTTTGGGGAAGGGGGCCCACCACACGTTCCCACCACTGCCTCCTGTGTAGTCAGGATTAACAACAGCGGCCGCCAAAAAGGCAATGAACAATGAAATCCATTGCAGTCCCGGGGGTAAAACTACGGCTGCCTTGAGAACTCACAACGAATTTAATCAGAAGAAATTAGTAGGAGTAGGAAGCTTTTGGAATTTGACTACTTGGTTAGTTTACTTCGCGAGTCAACGAGTAGCCTCTATCACGACGAAAAATCAAAGTCAAAGTCAAAGTCAAAATATCTTTATTCCTTGGACTTTATAAAGCACTTAGAAACGTCATACAAACTAAATATAAGAAACATGTGTAAATCATTACTACTCTAAATCCGCAGAGCTTAGATTCACTTTCATCACACTATCTTGAATGTGAAAGTGAATTTAAGTGCCAGTTCCGGCGACGAACTTCTTGAGAAGAACTGGCAAGAAACTCAAGGCCGACTCTTTTAATTGCCAATATCGTTACATTAAATACAAATACAATCATTAATATAACATAACAAGAGCAATTCATTTCCAAATACTTTTATCATTTATGTAATCTGAGATACAATAGTAAGCCTTTTGACATAGTCTAGTTTTGATAAATCTTTTAAATTTACCCATGGATAATTTAAACGCGTCATTTGGAAGTTTATTGTAGAAGCGTATACATTGACCTGGGAACGAGTTAGAGATTTTATGGAGCCTAGTAATATGCATAGCGAGTTTGTTTTTATTTCTTAAATTTAATTGATGGAGATCACTGTTTTTCCTAAATTTAGTTTGATTTTTATGAACGTAAATAAGATTTTCATAAATATATTGAGAATGTAATGTCATAATATTTATCTCTTTAAATTTATTTCTCAGTGTCTCCCTGGGACTCATCATATAAATAGCACGGATAGCTCGCTTCTGCAGCACAAAAATTGAGTCTACATCCGCAGCACTACCCCAAAGCAATAAACCATATGACATAATGCTGTGAAAATAGCTAAAATAAACTAAACGCGCAGTGTCAACATCAGTCAGTTGACGTATTTTCCTTACGGCGTAAGCTGCTGAGCTGAGTCTACCTGATAACGTTTCTATATGTGGGCCCCATTGTAATTTAGAGTCTAATGTTATCTCAAGGAAGACAACCTTATTGACCAATTCCAATCTCTCATTGTCCATCACCACACTGGTTTTTACTTGTTTCACATTTTTTGTAAAAAATCTAACATATTTGGTTTTACTACCATTTAAAAGTAGGTTATTAGCACTAAACCAGTTTACTATTTTTGAAAGAGCATTATTTACATCGTCAATTTCTGATTGTTGTCTATTTACCTTAAAAATTAAAGAAGTGTCATCTGCAAACAATACTATTTCGTGATTATTCTTTACAAGATGAGGTAGATCATTAATGTACACGAGAAATAGGAAAGGGCCCAAAATAGAGCCTTGTGGCACCCCCATCGCTACAGTTGATCCATGTGATCGCTTTCCATTAACATCTACTTTCTGAACCCTATCACTCAGATAAGAAGTAAGAAGATCAAGAGCGATGCCTCTTATACCATAGTGGTGTAGTTTTCTGACTAGAGTTTCATGCTGCACACAATCAAAAGCCTTAGATAAGTCACAAAACACCCCATAGGCGTCCCGTGACTCCTCCCAAGCCTCATATATGCATTCTAGTAATTTTACCCCAGCATCACATGTTGACCGTCCATGAGTGAAACCGAATTGTTTAGTGTGCAGCAGATTATTTTCATTAAAGTAATTAAGTAACTGAGCGAGAATTAGTTTTTCAAAAATCTTACTAAATGTAGGTAGTATTGATATTGGTCTGAAGTTTGTGGGGTCTAATGTACTACCTGATTTAAACAAAGGAATAATTTTGCTTAATTTCATCAAGTCAGGAAACACACCACAATCAATACATCTATTAAATATCACAATTAAGGCGGGAGCAACAATGTCAAATAAAGATTTTATAATATGTACGGAAATGCCCCATAGATCAGCCGTTTTCTTAATATTAAGTGATTTAAATGCAACTTTTAAATCAGACCCATTAACATGACGGAAATGAAAATCGTTATAAAATTCAGGCACATTATCTTTAATTAATGACTCTGCAACGGAGGTGGAAGAGCCCAAGGCACTAGTTAAAGTGACAGGGAAAGCAGAAAAAAATCTTTCAAAAGCATTGGCAACTTCTAAATCTGACTTGGTAACATGACCATCGATACTTAATTTAAACTCTGAATCCTTTGTCCTACCCTTCCCAGTCTCTTCATTGATAACCGTCCAAGTGGCTTTAATTTTATTACTACTATGTCTAATTTTTGATTTAATAAATATAGATTTTGCTACTTGACAAACGCGTTTGAAAATTTTCGAATATGATTTTACATGTTCTTTAAATTCTTCACTATTATTGAATTGTCTTTCATAGTATAACATGTACAAAGTTTGCCTACTCTTATAAATACCTACGGTTGCCCAGTCACCAAAGACAAGGCTATTGGTAAAAGTAATTTCCTTGGAAGTAAATATTGATTTAAATTCGTGAAGAAATGCATTAAAAAATGAATTATACATCAAGTTAGGTTCCAAGTCATTATCTAAAAACGGTAAGTTACTAGTTAGGTTTACTCTCATACGTTCTAAGCGACTCACTGTTACTGGCACAAAAGTAATTTTTGTCTTGACAACATTTTTATTATTTATTTTAATACTTATCATTTGCCCAGAATGATCAGAATCCAATTTATTAATAATACTTTTTTGGGTTGGACTAATATCTGTATATATATTATCTAAGCAGGTAGCCGTGGTGGCACTTATTCTAGTAGGCTCCATAAATAAGTTAACTAAATTATGGGATTTAAAAAGACTTAAAATTTTACTTGATGCAGTTGTATTTGTAAGTATATTAATATTAAAATCTCCACAGACCAAAATAGTTTTACCTGAGTTACTAACTTTGCATAGGGCTTCATCCATGATTTCTAAAAATAAATTAAGATCCGCGGAAGGAGGTTTATATACACATATAACAATGAACTGCTCTAATTGTACACAGGATAGTTCTATGGAACATTCTACAGAGAGAGACACAATATCTTTCCGTTCTTTAAATTTAAGTTTTTTATTTAGCAAAATTAGCGACCCGCCATGTACTGTATTGACCCTGTAGAATGAACTACCGACCTGGTGGTTGCTGAAATTGAACATGAGCTGATGCCCCTTTAGCCAATGCTCAGTAATACACATAATACTAATATTATCAGAGTTCATGAATAATTCCAGTTCTAGTTGCTTGCCCTCAGTCATACAATATATATTTTGATGTACCAGGTTAATATTATTATTTGTGTTGTAATTATTACATTTTTGTGGGCATAGTGACATGTTATAGTTACTGTTTGATTGTATTGCTAAATCAATTAATTGTGAATTTAATAAATTAGTGCTAGAGGTTGTTACCTCTGTTGTCTTATGAGTTAATTTAAATGATTAGAAATGTCATTATTAGAAAATTCCATGTCAACAGTCCGCTCAATAGAAGCGGATTTTGTAGCCAAGTTTTTGGCTGAAATGTCAAAAAAATAGGATAGCGAAAGTGCTATCTGTCGCTTAAAACTAGCAGAAAGGTAATATCTACCTTTAGTCAAATAATATATTAGGTTGGGGAAAAAGTCTTTTCGTATTTTATATGAAAATTCAAAACATTTTTTAATAATGTTTATTTACATTTAACTAAAGTATGTAACTGCCATTTTGTTCGATAACTTTTTGCCATCTTGTAGGTATAGACATGATCCCATTACTATAGAAATTTTGGGACTTCTGTTCAAAAAACCGCGATAAGTGGTTTTGGCAGTCTTCTCGTGATGTTAACCTGACATTGCCTAAAGAATTCTGAAGAGACCGAAACAGGTGGAAATCAGAAGGTGCAAGGTCAGGACTATACGGCGGATGCATTAACACCTCCCAGTCAAACTCTCTTAATTTTTGCTGAGTGGCTAAAGATGTGTGAGGTCTAGCGTTATCATGATGAAAAATCACACCCCTTCTGTTAATTAATTCCGGCCGCTTTCTCTCAAGTTTTTGCTTTAATCTCATCAGTTGTTCACAGTAGAGTTCAGAATCGATAGTCCTGCCTGGCGGTAACAGCTCATAATGAATATCTTCCCTTCCAATCCCACCATACACACAGCATCACCTTGTTGCGGGTTAACCCGGGTTTCGCCAGAGTCTCTGAAGCCTGGCTGGTCTTTGACCACGACCTTTTTATGCGCCAAAACTGTTATGTGGTCGATTCCTAGTTCTTCAGCTACGTCGTAACTACTGATATGCCGATCTTGCTCCACTTTTTCAGAAATGGCATCCATTTTATCCGTAACAGGGCGACCAGAGCGACGTGCATCTTTGACATCAAAATTTCCGGATTGAAAACGCTTAAACCAAATTTGTGCTACTCTCACAGACACTGCACTAGGTCCATAATAATCACAAATTTTTTTCGCAACTTGCGTTGAATTTTTACCTTTTTTGTAGTAAAATTTTAAAATGTATCGAATTTCTTCATTAGATTCACTCATCTTGACAGTAAAAAAAACAAATGAAAATCACACATTTACCTAATTTGAATTTGGAATTATCTTTTTTAAAATTTAAACTTTTTATAGATATCAAAACCTGCTAGATACAAATGGTATAACCAAAGAGATTTTATTACAAGTTCATACATACTATAATGCGAAAAGACTTTTTCCCCTACCTATTAAATTTCTGCTAACAAAACTGTTAGTATCAATCAAATGAATACAATCATTATATGTACTTATAGTGTGTAGTACACTGTTCAACTTATATCTAAGATTATTTTCTGCATCTGACAAGCTCTTAGAGTAGGGGAATGTAAACAAAATTATACTACTTAAGTCTAGAGATAATAAATAATCACAAAAATCTATTAAATCCTTTTTGTTTAAATTACCCCTATTTTCTACTAAAATAATGAGATTTTCATAATTATTAAATTTGAAATTTAAAATTCTTTTCATAATTTCTTCATAATTTGCAGATGGTAAGCAATGGTTTACAACTGACTGTCCCTTAATAAGTGAATTCAATTTTGTGCCCATATTTTTTCCAATATTATCACTAAACATAATAGTACTTTGTGCATCACCTGGTGTACAACATGTTACATCAATTGATGCACCTAATGACTGCTCTGTCCTAATACCAGTATGTGAGCTATCACACAAAGTCTCAGTATTATTATTGTCAACCGCAGTAGCACACACTGGCCGTGGAGAACTAAAGCAAGCGCAGTTACATGGATGGTTGTTGATGAGTGAATCAAAGCGCTCAGCGTTGTAATTACTCAATTTCAAGAGATCATCCACAGCCTCTGAGTACTCTTTAATCTCCTTTTGTGACAGATCATATTTATTTTGAATTGAGTTTAATGATTCGGTCAAGTAATTAATCCTCGATTGTAAGGCCTGTGTGTCAGCTTCATACTTAATTCTACTATTTTCTAACTTTAATGTACTTACTTCTAAATCATCATATAATTGTAACTTTTCTTTAGTAGATTTGGCACACTTAGATACAAACTTTATTTTTTAAATTAACTTCTGTGTTCTTTTAATATATCTATTGATTTTCACATATTTTTTCAGTTTGTTTGTACCACAATTTAACATACACACTGACTGTTGTTGCTTAATTTGACTATCATTAGTTAAATCTACCACAGGATATTGGAAAGTGTCAGTGCATTTGCCTATTGCAGGAGAAACCAACTGCGGGGCACTCTCCACTAGTTCACTAAACAGACTTATATTTTGCTGTACAGTGATGTTGTGTGCGTCCTCTTGCAGTTGTGAGATCTGTAAGTGTGCCTCCCGAAGCTCCTGTTCCAGTGTGGAGATCCTAGCAAGGGCCATCTCATACTCATTACTGCAGCGATCAAACTTATTAACTAAGTTTCTGAGAGTGTCCCGTTCCTCAACAATTGAATTAAATTCTAAATGTAGGGCAGCCATGTCACTTTTTAATTTGGAGTTAGTGTTCAAAATTCACATTATCTTATCTCTTATAAAGAGTTCACAATTTTTTTATTCCATTTAAAAGCCACGTCTCGGTTAAAGATATTACGTCATAAGAATTAAAAGTCATATTTCGTTTAAATAAATGTGTTTTTGTGCGTAGCGCTCCTTTATTTTGATAATACAAATAAATTCCACAAATTATCGCCGTGTTACCCCACAAATCTTCTGCAGAAGAATAATTGCGGGCGGTCCGCGGCGGCGAGCTCGCGCCTCCGCCACAACACGCCGCCGACATCCTGGTCGTGGACGAGTAGTTCCTACCAATACGTAATTCATACCAATGGAAAAGCGACTCTATTTCAAATGGAATAGAGTCGCTTATTCATTGGTATGAATAAGCATTCTATTCAATAGGCTTGTTGCCCATGTCACAAAATTATAAAAACTCTCTATCAGTAACGTGAAATACATAAAACTATAACGATCTGCGATCTTAAAATTTTAATATCTTATGTACGACGTGTTTTATGTTCGGTCAAAGGTTGGTGGGAAAGTCCATTTTAAAGGTATGAAATTATAAAAAATAAGTATTACCATTGTAGAAACAATAAAAAATACTATAACTTTTGTTACGGCACTGGCTACATAAACGCAATATTTAACATAGCTGTCGTACAAATTTCTGATTTAATGCATTGATAATAGCACGGTGTGACGTCATAACGTGGTGGCCTTTTGTATGGAGCGTTTTCGGGATAGTCCAAAATTGTGATCTTCAAGTTATCATATCTCGAGAAGTTTTTATGCAATCGAAGTAATTATTTTACCTATATTATTGTGACGTCTTTAACCCACTTGTTACTGCCGTCGTTTTAAAACAACGCATAAGATATAAAAATATAGAAGAAAATGTGGGTACTTTTGATTTCTTTTATTTGTGTTACTTATTAGGCGAACGTTTTGTCAATCGCATACTGACGGTGAATCATCTTGGTCATTTACATTCTGCGTGTTATTTATAAGTTATTTCAGCAGTTTTCAATGATGAGTTTATCAAAGTAAGTATTTGCAATAAGTAACTTATTTTTTGGAGATAATTTACTAAAATCATAATGTTAGTTCCTTAGATGCCACAAAAATATTGATCTATATATTTTCGAAGCCTTTCGACAGAAGTTATAGCTAAAAATAACTTGTGTTGTTTATAAACGCCAGTAGTAAAATGTACTACTATTACTTTCATTTATTTTAGGATACGAGTGCGAAATTTGACGCTGCACGAAATTGTGGAGGAGTTGGAAAATGACGAGGAATCACCTGTACCAGATTCTTTGGTTATATTTCCACCAGAAAACTGCAATGCAGACGTTACAGATGAAGATTCTGGGGATGAAAACCAAGTTTTATTGCATAATTTACCTGGGTCGCAACTACGAGCTCAAGCAGAAATTCACTATCCTTCTTCTGATAGTGAGGAGGACTACCTGCCACTGCATGAACTTGCAAAACGTCAGCGGATTAGCAGTGGAAGTACTAGTGACATGCAGCAATACTCTCAGGTACCTTCTACTTCAACACAACCGATAATACAACCAACTGTCGTACCAAAAAATAAAAGCTACACTTGGTCATCACGAGACATACGTCCCACACAGAAAACATGGGACGATAAGCAAAGTGCGCCATTGAAGCAAACACCTTTGTACTATTTTGAGTGTCTATTTGACAGTGAAATCATAAGTTTATTTGTAAAGTACACTAATCTGTATGCTACTCAGAAAAACAAGCCAGGAAATGTGACTGATGACGAAATGAAATGTTTCTTTGGAATTTTGTTGTTCAGTGGATACGTGGTATTACCTAGAAGGTATATGTATTGGGAAAATGCTTCTGACTGTGGGATACCCATAGTTTTCAATGCCATGTCCAGAGACCGCTTCACCTTCATTATGTCCAACTTACATTGTTGTGACAATTCTAACTTACAACGAAACGATAAATTTGCCAAAATTAGACCACTTTTAGATGCCTTGAATGCAAATTTTTTGAATTTTGCTCCATTCGAGGAAAATTATAGTATAGATGAAGCGATGGTGCCTTACTATGGTGGTCACCCATGTAAACAATTTATACGTGGGAAACCTATCCGATGGGGATATAAATTTTGGGTAGGTGCAACTCGTTTGGGTTATGTGGTCTGGTTTGAACCTTATCAAGGACAATCTGGAGATGACTTGAGTCAGTACAGAAAACTTGGACTGGGAGCAAGTGTAATACTGCAATATTCGGACGTTTTGCGGAAAATTGATTCTCAGGCATACTTCCATCTATTTTTTGACAACTTCTTTTCTTCAATACCACTTATCGATGAATTAGGACAAAGAAATTTCAGAACAACTTGCACCATAAGAGAAAACCGCGTATCTAAATGTCCTTTACCAAGTAATAAAGAAATGAAAAAGACAGAACGAGGTTCATTCCAATACAAATCATCAAGAGCTGAAGAAATTATTGTATGTAAATGGCACGACAACAGTGTTGTTACAGTGGCCTCAAACGCTGTAGGAGTGATGCCAACTAATAAAACTAAGAGATTTTCTCAGAAGGAAAAAAAACACATCCAAGTCGACCAACCAGCTGTTATCAAAGTGTACAATGAGAACATGGGTGGCGTTGATCGTTCAGACCAAAACATTTCCTTATACAGAACGTCAATTAGAGGCAAGAAATGGTATTTTTCGCTGATGGCACACTGTCTAGATATGACTTTACATAATGCATGGCAACTATATAAAGCCAACAAAGGTGAATATGATCATCTAAAATTTCGCAGGAGTGTAGCAACCGGAATTTTAGAAACTTTTAAAAAGGATCAGCGGAAGCCTGGTCGTGCATCTGGAACCCTTCACGAGTCCTCACGTTATGATGGCATAGGGCACATTGTAAAATATAGAGATGGACAGTTACGCTGCGCATTTTGTCACAAACACGCCAACTTTTTTTGTAAAAAATGCATTGTTACACTGCACCCAAAATCCTGTTTTGAGCTATATCATACCGTCTAATTTTTTTATATTCTCTTTTGTCACTTATTTTTGTTTTAAAGGTCCAATAAAATAAAGAATAGTTATTGAATACTTTTATTTACATAACAAACCCTGATAGTAGTATATTTTACTAGCGTTGTTTATAAACAACACCAATTTTCCGAATTTCCACTAGAGATATATTTTTTTCTATATTTTTCCCCACGTTATTTAACGGTTATTAAACCGCATACAAAAAATCATTAAGTTCGAACACAATATTATATGTTAGTAACATCTGGGTTAAATAACAAATCGAAAAATAAATGGGATACAAGCCTATTATTGAATCGCAATAAGAGATGGTGGTAGGGGGGCAGGCCGCCGATACCGTCCATTACCACGATTCAGTTGTCGCAGTAATGTCGTGTATATTTGAAGTTATATTCCTTTTAAATACATAATAGGTAGGGGAAAAAGTCTTTTCGCATTACAGTATGTATGAACTTGTAATAAAATCTCTTTGGTTATACCATTTGTATCTAGCAGGTTTTGATATCTTTAAAAAGTTTAAATTTTAAAAAAGATAATTCCAAATTCAAATTAGGTAAATGTGTGATTTTCATTTGTTTTTTTTACTGTCAAGATGAGTGAATCTAATGAAGAAATTCGATACATTTTAAAATTTAACTACAAAAAAGGTAAAAATTCAACGCAAGTTGCGAAAAAAATTTGTGACGTTTATGGACCTAGTGCAGTGTCTGTGAGAGTAGCACAAATTTTTTTAAGCGTTTTCAATCCGGAAATTTTGATGTCAAAGATGCACGTCGCTCTGGACGCCCTGTTACGGATAAAATGGATGCCATTTCTGAAAAAGTGGAGCAAGATCGGCATATCAGTAGTTACGACGTAGCTGAAGAACTAGGAATTGACCACATAACAGTTTTGGCGCATAAAAAGGTCGTGGTCAAAGGCCGGCCAGGCTTCAGAGACTCTGGCAAAACCCGGGTTAACCCGCAACAAGGTCAGGCTGTGTGTATGGTGGGATTGGAAGGGAAGATATTCATTATGAGCTGTTACCGCCAGGCAGGACTATCGATTCTGAACTCTACTGTGAACAACTGATGAGATTAAAGCAAAAAGTTGAGAGAAAGCGGCCGGAATTAATTAATAGAAGGGGTGTGATTTTTCACCATGATAACGCTAGACCTCACACATTTTTAGCCACTCAGCAAAAATTAAGAGAGTTTGACTGGAAGGTGTTAATGCATCCGCCGTATAGTCCTGACCTTGCACCTTCTGATTTCCACCTGTTTCGGTCTCTTAAGAATTCTTTAGGCAATGTCAGGTTAACATCACGAGAAGACTGCCAAAACCACTTGTCGCGGTTTTTTGAACAGAAGTCCCAAAATTTCTATAGTAATGGGATCATGTCTCTACCTACAAGATGACAAAAAGTTATCGAACATAATGACACCTACATACTTTAGTTAAATGTAAATAAACTTTATTAAAAAATGTTTTGAATTTTCATATAAAATACGAAAAGACTTTTTCCCCAACCTAATATATCGGTTTTAGTACGCAGACGTTTTGATAGTAAATATTAAGATAGAACCTCCTATTTATTACCTATAATAACCAAATTTATCTTGACAAAAGTAGCGTGGAAAATATACATTGTTTTTTTTTTAATATAAATAAGTATTAATTAATTGTGATATTTAATAGATGTATTGATTGTGGTGTGTTTCCTGACTTGATGAAATTAAGCAAAATTATTCCTTTGTTTAAATCAGGTAGTACATTAGACCCCACAAACTTCAGACCAATATCAATACTATCTACATTTAGTAAGATTTTTGAAAAACTAATTCTCGCTCAGTTACTTAATTACTTTAATGAAAATAATCTCCTGCACACTAAACAATTCGGTTTCACTCATGGACGGTCAACATGTGATGCTGGGGTAAAATTACTAGAATGTATATATGAGGCTTGGGAGGAGTCACGGGACGCCTATGGGGTGTTTTGTGACTTATCTAAGGCTTTTGATTGTGTGCAGCATGAAACTCTAGTCAGAAAACTACACCACTATGGTATAAGAGGCATCGCTCTTGATCATCTTACTTCTTATCTGAGTGATAGGGTTCAGAAAGTAGATGTTAATGGAAAGCGATCACATGGATCAACTGTAGCGATGGGGGTGCCACAAGGCTCTATTTTAGGCCCTTTCCTGTTTCTCGTGTACATTAATGATCTACCTCATCTTGTAAAGAATAATCACGAAATAGTATTGTTTGCAGATGACACTTCTTTAATTTTTAAGGTAAATAGACAACAATCAGAAATTGACGATGTAAATAATGCTCTTTCAAAAATAGTAAACTGGTTTAGTGCTAATAACCTACTTTTAAATGGTAGTAAAACCAAATATGTTAGATTTTTTACAAAAAATGTGAAACAAGTAAAAACCAGTGTGGTGATGGACAATGAGAGATTGGAATTGGTCAATAAGGTTGTCTTCCGTGGGATAACATTAGACTCTAAATTACAATGGGGCCCACATATAGAAACGTTATCAGGTAGACTCAGCTCAGCAGCGTACGCCGTAAGGAAAATACGTCAACTGACTGATGTTGACACTGCGCGTTTAGTTTATTTTAGCTATTTTCACAGCATTATGTCATATGGTTTATTGCTTTGGGGTAGTGCTGCGGATGTAGACTCAATTTTTGTGCTCCAGAAGCGAGCTATCCGTGCTATTTATATGATGAGTCCCAGGGAGACACTGAGAAATAAATTTAAAGAGATAAATATTATGACATTACATTCTCAATATATTTATGAAAATCTTATTTACGTTCATAAAAATCAAACTAAATTTAGGAAAAACAGTGATCTCCATCAATTAAATTTAAGAAATAAAAACAAACTCGCTGTGCATATTACTAGGCTCCATAAAATCTCTAACTCGTTCCCAGGTCAATGTATACGCTTCTACAATAAACTTCCAAATGACGCGTTTAAATTATCCATGGGTAAATTTAAAAGATTTATCAAAACTAGACTATGTCAAAAGGCTTACTATTGTATCTCAGATTACATAAATGATAAAAGTATTTGGAAATGAATTGCTCTTGTTATGTTAATGATTGTATTTGTGTTTAATGTAACGATATTGGCAATTAAAAGAGTCGGCCTTGAGTTTCTTGCCAGTTCTTCTCAAGAAGCCCCGTCGCCGGAACTGGCACTTAAATTCACTTTCACAGATAGTGTGATGAAAGTGCATCTAAGCTCTGCGGATTTAAGTAGATAGTAATGATTTAGATACATGTCTTATATTTAATTTGTATGACGTTTCTAAGTGCTTTATAAAGTCCAAGGAATAAAGATATTTTGACTTTGACTTTGACTTTGACTTTTATTAAAACGAAAATATTCGACCTGACAGTGTGGACAGATATAAATAATCATTTCTTAGTATTAAACATATTAAACTATGAGGTTATTTGCAGAAAACATTATATGGCTAAGGCACATGAGTAAAGAAACGGAACAGAGATAAAGCTTCATTAAGGCCGCGGTTGGAAAACACTGGTTCAAACTGACTCCGCCAGTGGACAAGCTCAGGGCCTGCGGGTTGCACGTATAGGTGTTTGTGTTCGCTCCAAGTTGTTTACGAGTAGGTATGAGAATAAAAGTATCGAACAAAGGTTAAAAATAAGAAAGTGTGACAAAGTGGTTATTTACTGTACTGTGTGTATGAACAATAATAGAAAAAGTAAAAATATTTCGTATTTTAACTATCCCAAGGATGCAACTAGGTAAGTTGATAAGTATTTGATTAATTTATTTATTACAATTTGCACACGATTTATATCTATCGGCCTGCTAATATATCAAGTATTTAATAAGCTATAATTTAATATAATCAAATTCTTCATATTAAGTTAATTGCAATTTCAATGTAGTGAATATATATAAATATTGTCAGACAAATTACACAGCGCCATCTAGCCCCAAAGTAAGCGAAGCTTGTGTTATGGGTACTAGACAACTGATAAACATACGTAAATACATTTTTTTTTTTTGTAAATACATACTTATGATACATAGAAAACACCCAGACCAAGACAAATAGACATGTTCATGCACACAAATGTTTGTCCTGTGTGGGAATCGAACCCACGAGCGTTGGTGTCGAAGCCGCGTCATTGACCGTTACGCCACCGAGCTCGTCATTCGCCACATTAATTTTATCGATATTATACAGTTTTGGTTTCTTTAGGTAAAGAGTACCTAAGTAAGTGATCTGGTACTCTGTGATGTGATGTAAGAGTAAGAAGTCACGATAGCCTAGGAGTGGAATGGAACATATCGACCCAGTAGGGGAGAGAGGGGCTAAAAGATATTTTTTTAAATCAATTTGCTATTATCACTACATAGTATAAAACAAAGTCGCTTTCTCTGTCCCTATGTCCCTTTGTATGCTTAGTTCTTTAAAACTACGAAACAGATTTTGATGCAGTTTTCTTTAATAGATAGAGAGTTTATTATGGAAGGTTTATTTATAAAACATACATAATTTAGTAGAGAAACACTGATAATTTTAGAGGTTTCCAATGTGATGTCGTAAATAAACATATTTTTTTGCGCTTACATTGCAAACGCTGGCTGAACCCTACGAGATAGATCAAAATAATGTAGTACAATATTATTCACCTTAAAATGGTCTACAAAAAAGTCCGCGACGGTATATGTTTATCTATTAGGGATAACCCACAGTAACCGTTTATTATACTCTATTTTTTACGAGAAATAATGGCTTATTTACGAAGCGATTTTAAGCAATACAGCATTAATCCTCATCTAATTAAGTTCTCTAAAAACATTGTTCATTTAATATAGATCAATGGCCCGCATGCGCATTACAGCATGTAATTTGAACGAATATTTTCGAAGATATTACAGATTCAAAATGCAGGGACATAACGGTGAGGCGGTATTGGACGGGGCGGCGCGTGCCTATAACTGTGGAAGCTATAGGACAATGCGCAAAGACCTTCTGTAGGATATTTAGTATCAGCATTGCACCCGTGCGAAGCCGGGGCGGGTCGCTAGTATATAATAATGATATTTAAAAACATTTTTGAATGTTCGTGCATAAGTTTTTTTTTATTATTAATATTACACAACCTAAAGTCAAAGAACTGTCTTTGACATACCAGTAAAGTATTTTTATACTATGACGGGTGGAAAACAAGCACATGACCCGCCTGATGTGAAGCGGTTACCGTACCTAGCCTATTATACGCTTGCAACACAGTAATTGCCACTCGCGCATTACCACCCCGGCTGCTATTGCTGCTAATCCTTCTTTTTGATGTCCTGATGCAGGAATACGATAACACTCCAGAAAGATGTTATTTGACTGCGGTCTTCTGTGAGGTGTGGTACTTCTCAGTCGAGCTATTGATGTGCCCTACCTCTCTTTCGCTAGAACTTATTGGCAGGGAGGTTGCCACGGGCAGGTGAGATTCGCTTTGGCTCATAAGGTGATGCTGAGCCTGTTTAGACTGTACCACACGATAAACGAAATAACAAAAATCTTAAAAAAAGCAACAAAAAAAATTGTTTAGAGTTAGTCATTTATAAATACTGTTAATAATAGAGTTAGTAATTTAGCATTTACTTAGTTTTTAGAATAAGTACGTTGTATTTTAGATATTAACTTTAGTGTACGTGTGTCGAATACGTTTTATTAATGTGTTATTTTTATTTTTTCCCCTACCCTTTTGTACGAGCAAAAGGTGTCAACCCTATGAGAATAGGCACAAATTTTGCAGATCTTAAACAGCTTTCTCTCTGTTCCGTTTCTTTGCTCATGTGGCTAATGTACAAGCGATTGCAAGGATAAAGCCTTATGCATAACGATAAATAGTACATTACTGTAGCGGCCAGCAAAAGAGGCATTGATGGACGAACGTGTAAATGTGGGCCGAGGTGAAGCCGAGGCACACATACGTAAGTCCATCAATGCCTACTTGTGCCCAAGGCTTGTATAGTACTTTTCTCAAATAATTTTCGGAAATTAAAACTAAGTAGGTCTAAGTAGAACTCATTATTTGAAAATACAGTTATTGAATGTACAATTATTGAAATGTAAAGTGGACTTTCTAGGGATTATGTTGGTTTGGGATAATTCTAACGAGGCCGAAGTTTGTTGCATAGTAGCCTCTTCTGTGTGATTCTGTATTTCAAAGCTTTGATGGGAGATGAGGTCGATGGTCGAGATTGGATAGTTTCGTTCATTTTACGTGTAATGTTACTTTTATTTTCAATTAATTCTTCGATGTAGCTTTCAGCTACCCGGTCAGACTTGATCACCCGCCATGTCGTTTAAGTGTAACTAAATTCGCACCTGTGTTAGCAAGAAGAGTCGCTGAAGATCGACGAAAGTAATGCTTAGTATAATATTCCGGATTTAAGTTTAAATAGGTAGCAATTGCCTTTGGCATAGCGGCAATTTTGTGTCTCCCAATAGGGATTATGCATGTTTTTTTTTATTTCTTAAATTAATCATTTACATCTTTATTACATAGAAAAAAATATAAATAGCCTGGAAAATAGTCAAATTATTTTTCAAAATGCAATTCAAAAACGTTGAATAAATATGACCAGTTCAAACGCCACCTTTTAGCGTGTCAGTTTCATATTCTATTTCTATTATTAATTCTATTCTATATCTATTCTATTATTAATGGCTGTACAAATCATGGAAGAAGTTAAAAATCCTTCATTCAAGTATTGTATGGTACCGAAGTGCTTAAACACTATTATCAGTATACCTAATAAAGTGTTTTTTTTTGTATTCCACGCGATACGAAAGTACGAAGACGATGAGAAAGGATAATGTATATGAGTTTAAAAGTATATGTATATATATATCATACTTGAGTGAGCTTAAATAATACACTTCTGGACACATCTATTGGCCCACCTTAGAGTTTAGGTTTCGATGGCCCCTACCGAAATATGATTGATAGATTGAATTAGACTATTGATGCAGTTTTAAACCTGATACATTTTACCATCTTTTTCGATCATATTGTTTTAAATTTGAATTCAGAATACCACACGACATGGAGCTACGCCTAACAAGTCGGGTATGCGCCTTGATTAAGGCAGTTGATTTTTGAATAAAAAACATTTTTTATCAAATAAAAGTTTAATTTAATAACGCGTGTTGCCTCCATGGGCATCTACCACAGCTCTCATACGATTAGGCATAGAGTTTATCAACCGCTCTATGAAATTTTGAGGGATCCTCCCCCATTCCTCTTCTATGGCAGTTTTCAACTCCTGCATCGTCTGGGCAACTGGCTGACGAGCCCTAACACGTCTTTTTAGCTCGTCCCACATGTGCTCAATGGGGTTCATGTCTGGGCTTCTTGCTGGCCAGTCCATAACTGTGATGTTCACATCCCGAAGATATTCCCTGACGATGCCGGCCGTATGGGCTCTTGCATTATCATGCATAAAAAGGAAATTTGGGCCCACATAGTCCGCGTATGGCATCACGTGAGGTTCTAAGCACTCACGAATGTACCTTTCAGCATTTAATGTTGGCAGCCGTGGTCCCGTAACAACCTCAAGTTGAGTTTTGCCGCTCGCGGATATACCGCCCCAGACAGTCCATGAGCCACCGCCATAAGCAACCCTCTCTTCAACGCAGCATTGTGCGAAACGCTCTCCCTTACGTCGGTAGACCTTCTTCCTTCCATCATTGCCATGTAACACAATTTTAGACTCATCAGAAAAGAGTACACGGCTCCAATGCTGCTGAGTCCAATTTAAATGAGTGCGCGCGAAATGAAGGCGCGCTGTTCGGTGGGCTCGCGTTAGTTTGGGGTCATTAGCTGGCTTGTGTGGTACCATATCGCGTTCTTTTAACCTTCTCCGAACAGTTCGAGCGCTCACAGATACACCGTGGAAGTCACGAAGTTGGTTTTGTATCTCAATGGAGGTAAGGTGACGATTTCTCAAGCTGGTCGTCACGATGAATCGATCCTGCCTTTCAGTTGTGAGCCGAAATCGTGGCCTTCCTTGGTGACGAACAAAGCCGCCAGTCTCTAGGTACCTCCGATAAACATTTCGGACCGCAGATCGACTTAAATTAAGTTGAGCACTCACATTTCTTTGGCTGTGTCCGGCCTGGATAAGTGCCACAGCTTGGGCGGCGACTTCAGGCGAAGTATCCATAGATTATTGATAGAACCTCACTTTAATGTTAAGAATAAGTAATGTTTGTTGCAAAACCAAAGAGAAAAATCACACTTTCAAGAATTAAATCCAAGTAAACCAATAAAATCAAGTTTTCTTAGTATTCGATTGTTGGATATTAACGAACAGGCTCCAAATTGTCTTTTGTTTCTTTAAATTCTGTGTTCGAAATTCAAAAAAAGACTATTGAATGAAATTATGAATGTGCTCGACCTAATATAAAATTTTAGCTAGGACCAAACGAAACTGAAAATGCAAGGTGGGCCAATAGATGTGTCCAGAAGTGTATTATACACTTCTGGACACATCTATCGTCGTCCTAGCTAAAATACGTTTAAATTATAATGATATAGACGTAAATTAGTAGTTTAGGAACAATTTAATGGCAAATGGTTATTTATAGGTTATGTATGTTTTATTGTAAGTATTATTTAAACATCTATATATATAAAAGAAAGTCGTGTTTGTTACAACACTTATAACTCGAGAACGGCTGGACCGATTGCCATGGTTTTTGATTTGTTGGATTTGTTTCCGTCCCGAATAGCAGAATAACTCTTAAAAACATTGGAAAATTCTCGAAAAAATAAAATAAAAGAAAAAACATTTTCCCATACAAATGAAAGTGTCAGTTGAAAAAGGGATTACGATATTTATTGGTTGTCAAATATCAAAACGTCAAATCGATTGGTGTCACTTTTATGTCGCGAAAGTTGTCTGTGATTTGTTATGAAAATTTAAAAATGTCAAATCGATAGGGGTGAAAACGCTTTTCCCATGGGGTTCGAGCGCAAGAATCAAATCAGAGTAAACATCAAAAGAAATGACAATTACAAATCACCAAAATAATAAAACCTATTTCAAAACAGAAAAAATAAAACAAAACGTTTTTTTTTTTAAAATAACAACAAGGAAATCTTTATTTTTATGAAATCTTCAGTTTTTATGGATACGGGTCTTCCCTCAACCGAAGGGGTTTAGAGCGTACTCCAACACGCTGCTCAACTGCGGGTTGGCGGAGGCCAGTGTTTTCGAACCGCCTAAAGGCCACTGACTTAACTTAACGACTGTCATTAAATGATAACAACCGGGACCGACAGCTTAACGTGCCTTCCGAAGCACGGAGGAGCTCAAGATGAGCTAATGATAACAACCGGGACCGACGGCTTAACGTGCCTTCCGAAGCACGGAGGAGCTCAAGATGAGCTAATGATAACAACCGGGACCGACGGCTTAACGTGCCTTCCGAAGCACGGAGGAGCTCAAGATGAGCTAATGATAACCACCGGGACCGACGGCTTAACGTGCCTTCCGAAGCACGGAGGAGCTCAAGATGAGCTAATGATAACAACCGGGACCGACGGCTAAACGTGCCTTCCAAAGCACGGAGGAGCTCAAGATGAGCTAATGATAACAACCGGGACCGACGGCTTAACGTGCCTTCCGAAGCACGGAGGAGCTCAAGATGAGCTAATGATAACAACCGGGACCGACGGCTTAACGTGTCTTTCGAATCACGGAGGAGCTCGAGGTAATATAAACCCATCCGTGTACAGGCTACGGTCGACGTTGCTTAACTTGCGTGTTCAATTAGACTGGCACGCGCAATGACGCCATCGAGCTTCTCTATTATTTTCTACTATTCATTGTTTTAATTCCATAAAATCGTAAATTTAGTTCAGCTAATATGTACCACGACATTCATTGATTGTTAGGCGGTACGAAGTTCGCCGGGACAGCTAGTTTATGAATAAAAATCTATGTTATGGCTGTGGTTATGGGCAAAAATATACCATGTAACATAATAATTCACCTTGCAGCTTTCACTCCTTTGATCTTTGCGCTCGTAACATCGAGATTTCTTTTTTATACTACGTCGGGTGGCAGACAATCATACGGCCCACCTGATGTGAAGCGATTACCATAGCAATATTAACGCTCGCAACCACGTGCATGTGCACGTGCACCACGTGCATGTGCACGTGCACCACGTGCATGTGAGGTTGACTTTGGTTCAAAGATGTTAATCACTTACACCCCAAATTTGATGCAAAATATGGCGACATCTTATATTCATCTATTTTCCGTAGATTATCTGATTGTGCTTTCACAAAACCATCTTCTGTCATCGTCCGATTGATTACACATATTGTTCATATTATTTACAAGTAATCCACACCAGAATACAGTTTCAAACAATTTTTCTCACAAATCCTAAGTAACACAATTCAATATACATATAACGACGCCGGTATAACCCGGTTCATTAGAGAAAGGAATCTTAAGGTGACGTGAGTCCAGGGCTTGGCCGTTTTCGAGGGGGTGAGGTGCGGGGCTTGAGAGGAGCCGGCGCGGGGTACTCGCTTACAAGCGCGCGATCGCTGCCGAGACGCTACAGTATAGCGAAGCGACTATCTACACCCGTGTAGTATTTTACACCTACACCCGTCAATACAATAGTTAAAAGTACTTACTGGAAATATAATTATATGAAAATAAATAAACCACATGTAAAAATACATTTTTTTTATTAATGAAGTATATTATATTCAACATGCAAACAAGTGATGTTTTGGTATATTATGAAGAAGTAAAGAATTCAAAATAAAAAGAAAACTATTCAATAATTCTTTTATATTCAATTATATTTATTATTGGTCAAACTAAAATAGGTACATACTTAGACTAACTAACTATCACGCGCCAGCATACACTATTCTTCATCCTTCTAGGAATCGATATGTGCCGTACAGCACGCGTCTGTCCCTAGCTACTATGCCCGAGCAGCGGTATTGATATTAACAGTATTTATTTATATTTGACAACCCCGGTGGTCCAATGGCTAACCATGTCCAGTTTGATTCCGAGGTCGTGGGTTCGATCCCCGCACAAGATACGAGTAATATTTGTGCATGAACATGTCTGTTTATCTTGGTCTGGGTGTTTTCTATGTATTATCTATACTAATATTATAAAGCTGAAGAGTTTGTTTGTTTCTTTGTTCGAATTGAAAAAATATTTTAGTGTTAGCCTATATTTCAAGGAGGCTATATAACATCACGCTAACACCAATAGGAGCGGAGCACCGATAAAAAACGGGAAAAAAATATTCCTTTTGAGGGCTTACGTTGCGTGCGCTGCGTAAATTTGCGCATATGCCTATCTTTTAAGATTAAATCACTATAGCATAATATAGGTAAAAGGTTGTTTGTCCTTCTTTCACGTCAAAAGTACAAACGGAGTTACATGTTTTTTTTTTATATAGTTTAAGGCCTGGAGAGTGACATAGGCTACTCTTTATCCCGGAAAAACATTTTATTCCCACGGGAAAAAATAAAGTTAATCATTTGTCCTTCTTTCACGTCATACACGAACCTAAGTACGGACGTGATTTTTTTAATGGGGATAGTTTACGATCTGGAGAGTGACATAAGCTACTTTTTATCACGGAAAAACATCTTAATCCAATGGGAAAAATAAACTTTGTAATCATTTGTCCTTCTTTTACATCGAAAGTAACCTAAGTACCGACATGATTTTTGTTAACGGGGATAGTTTACGGTCTGGAGAGTGTCATACATAAGCTACTTTTTATCCCATCAAGTAAAAAAATGACAACAAGAAAAAAATATACACAAATTAATGGCAGCTTCCCTGGACCACGCGGGCGAAGCCACGGGTAACAGTTAGTATGTATGTATTTACAAAAAAATATATTGATTTGATTTCATGATTGATTGAGAGAATTGTTATTTGGCTGCGGTATTCTGTGAGGTGGATGTAATTCCCCAGTCGTGTAGCTTACAATTACGCTCCCTACCTCTCTTTTCGCCAGAGCTTCGTTTGTCAGTCAGCAGGGTACACAGCGCGCAGGTGAAGTGGGCTTTTGTTTAAAGATGTTGATGAACCACTTACACCCTAAAATATTAATGATCCAACGTCCTAGCTCCTACACCAAAAAAATATTAAGCGTAAGTCGTGTCCTACACCAAAAACGTTGGTGGCGGAAGCACGCAAAGTAGTGTAGATCAAATTGCCTGTAAATTTGACTTCCGCAAAATAACACCTGAATCAATTAACTATCTACCTACTAATATTATAAATGCGAAAGTATGGATGTCTGTTTGTTCCACTATCTTTGGGGTTATCACTATATCTGGGCTGTAAGTGGTTCATCAACATCTTTGAACCAAAGCCAATTTTACCTGCACGCCGTGCACCCTGCTGACTGACAAACGAAGCGCTGGCAAAGGGAGGTAGGGAGCGTAATTGTAAGCTACCCGACTGGGGAATTTACCTCCACCTCACAGAATACCGCAGCCAAATAACAATTCCCTTGAGAGTTGTTGTGTTCCTGCGAGTGAGTGAGGTCACCAGAAAGGAAGGAGTTGCTGTGTTGGTAGCGGGAGTGGCGGTGCGCGAGCAATATTTTAAGTTGCGAGCGTTATTATAACTACGGTAACCATTTCACATCAGGCGGGCCGTATGTTTTTACGGCCCGACGAAGTATAAAAAATAAAAATTATGACGCCTAAACGGCCAAACCGATTTCGATGATCGCGTACCTACATGTATGCGATAAACTCAATCGCTACTGAACGAATTTCAATGTGGGTTTACAGATATTCCAAGAAAGATTTATAATAAAGTTTTCCAAAGAAACATCTAGCATGAGAAAAGAAAACCGGGTCTCAGTAAAAAAATAAATGTATCATCATCATCGTTGTTTTGTTGTCTTACTGATATTCCTACACTGTGTTTATTTCAACGTGTTTATTGACAACGCGTTGAACGGACGCGCGGCACAGGTCCTACCTCGAACGCAGCTCCTAGAGCACTGACGTTGAGAGCGATCGAGAATCGGGGAGGGTGCGCGACCGCAAATCGTTATTCTTTTAATAATTTTATTTAAATTATTTTATTTTTAAAAGTAATAGCATAGTGCTCTCGTAATTAAAATTATGAAAATTTTGGTATAATTTCCTTATAAAAAAATTGTATTAAATAGTTATAATTTTTACTTAGTGCAAATTTAGAGAGTAAGTTCGCGATTTTTTTCTATCGAGCCAAAAATTATTAATTGTGTTTTCAATAGCTTTGTGCCCTGCAGAAAGGACTTAAGATTTCATAGTTAAATTTCTAGGAACCAAATTGAAATAGTTTAATAGAACTATTCTTTCAATAAGCGTGTTTCCTGGACTCACTTCACCTTAAATGGCGGCGTTCATCATGTTCTTTCGCTCGCACATATTATTATCGCTTTTATGCTACTGTACTTACTATCTGTCAACGCAAGTACAAGCCGCCATTTAAGATTCCTTTCTTTATAAATCATTTAATAAATCAAATGACATGATTGTTGACATGACCAATGACGTCACATATCATTTCGACCAATAGTGACGCGTTTTGTAAGTTTGAATTTTCGTAGCATAATTTTCACTTTTTTTTTTATAGTATAGTATAGGGTTTCAGTAATAACTAACAAAAAAAACCTTTTTCTTCCAACTATGCTTTAATTTCATCACAATCACACTAAATACAAAACGAGTCTAATGCTCTAGAGCAATAAAAATGTATGAAATTTAATTATTGCACAGTTTTTTTTAATCGCACCAAAAGGTGCCAATCTCAATGGATTAGCTCTATTCAGCCAGCCGATATCAATACTTTTTTTTCGTACGTATTATTCGTTTCTATCCTACTTGTTCCAAATTTAAAAAAATGATTGCTGCTAAGTCTGAGTTAAAAATGAAAGAAATTTAAAAATGTGATTTGGCGGGAACTTTATTAATTTTGCTTGACAATATTTTTGGAAACGATAAAAGTGTGATACTATCTGAATTTGAGTGCTTCGGCTTCGAATTAAAATGGAATCATCTAGCGACACATTAACTCCGGAAAACATTCTAAATGAAGCCGACAGTGTTATAGAAACTTCTATTTTAACTGTTTGATATGAGTTTCTTTTATCTACTATTCCTATAGATATTAGTTGAAAGAAAAGCAGATTATGCACCTCGCCTTAAGTAATTTATATTGCCCTCGTGCCTGTTAGATTAGAGCCCTCGCTAACGCTCGGGCTCTAAATCAGGCACTCGGTGCAATAATAAATTACTTTGTGCTCGATGCAATAATCTACTATTAAGGATAATGTAAAGACAATAAAGAATCTAGAAAAAAATATTTGAGGCCAATTAACATTTTATGCATATTCCCTATTACCTACTTGCTTTGCCGGTCTGATTTTACATCTGTGGGACGTAGCGCTATGTATTATTGTACGATTTCAGCCGACTCATCTCTGATAACAAATGTGCGTTCGATCTTTGTTTTAGTATCACGTAGAGTTACAATTATCACTCCGTCGCGTTGTAACTTTCTAGGTGTTTTATAGTAATATTTGTAATCTCGTTACATCGGCATGCGTCAAAAATGGCGAAAATAAGAATAACCTGTAACAAAACAAAGTACGTTATAGCTTACGTTCACATACCTATGTACTTTTCCTAAAAAAAGAGGTTAATGTTATCAAGAGTAAAACTTACTTTGAGGTCCAGATACACACTGTCTGGTGCTTCAGACAAAAACTTTTTTACGTTTGATGTGGTGAAACTTTTGACTTTTTACATGAGTATCCGACTGTCTCTTGAGCATTGAAGTCAGGTTTGCATACTGTATTAAATTCACGTTATGTTTTATTAAAACTGTGCATTTCAGCATTGAATAGATGCTGACCCAAGACCCAAAGCGTTGTCGGCTTAACTTTCTTAGAGAGTTCGCCGAAATAAGCCAAACAAACATTTTAGGATAAGGATTTCGATTTTCTTTCATTGAACAAAATTTTCATAGGATTTCAAATATTTTTCTTTCGATTTTAACGGCAACAAGTTTGTATTATAGCTCTTGCCGCCTCTTGAATTTCAGGTGGCGTTAAAGTAAGTTTCATTACACTCACTGTCTTCATTTGAACTCATATATGTCAAATACAATTACTTTTCACAACATACAAAATCAATGACGAACAACGAAAAACATTTTTGACGCGCCAAAGGGTTCATTATTTTTTTTTCATTATCAAACAGGATTCTTTTTGCAAGCCAGTTCGAAATTTAAATAAAACTCAGTAGAGCGGGCGCTGTATGGAGTTGAGTGTGCAAAATATGAGGACCGCATTCTATAAACAGTTTTGAATTCAGAAAAGCTTGTAGAATATGATTCTGAATGTTGCCAGGAAGTTTCTTGGTCCAATTTTTTTTTATACCCCATTCCCTTGGATATCGAGTAAATGGACTGAACAAATGCTTTACAACAATTTTAATCATTGTTTTATTGAAAATTTTCAATTGTTACTTATGATTAAAGATACCTAAGTGAAAATAAAAAAAAAAACAAAAAATAAATTGTTGAAAAAAAAAATTACTTATAAGGATATTTTATGTAATATTTTTTTTATAAAAAGAAATGATTACAAAAATCTTATCGATTGACCTATACGATCCTCTTTTGAAAAAAAAAAAAAGGATACTGCTCTGCCGTGTTTCTGGACATACAAATCAAACAGCCTTTGATAAGGTGTGGCACAAAGGCCTCATGTGCAAGACAAGGACATCTCTACCCCATAGCTATTATCTACTTGTAGAGTCTTGTCTCGCAAATCGAATATTTCAGGTGAGAGAGGAAGGAGAACTGACTGAACGGACTTCCATAATATAATAGTAGGAGTTCCACATGGATCAGTGCCGACTTCCCAGAAACACTGATGTAGAAAATAAATCAAAGATCAAATGTAAATGCCAAACACTTTTATAATAAGGAAAACAAAGGAGTAATTTATAAAATGCACTTGAATGTGCAATAACACATAAGCAAAAGGAAGTTGAGTATGCAAAATATGAGGACCAGAAATACACTTTCCATTTTTAGGAGAATGTGTATCTACATTTTGCATAATAAGGATTTGCATGTTTTGTTAGTGTTATTATTATTATTTCTTTTTAATACTTTTTTATTTTTACCCGCGGCGGAACGGAGACGGTACATGCGTTTGGGCTGCTAAGGATGTTTGTGCAAATCAATGTTGCCATTTATCTCCAAAACTACGAGTCCGATTTAGATGCGGTTTTCAGTGATGGGTTCGGGTTTGATTGGTGCATGTTCTTAGATAGGTGTTACAGTGACAACTCACCAGGGGGCGCTGCAGTAACCATTTGTTTGTAAAACCAATGTACCCATTTATCTCCAAAACTACGAGTCCGATTTAGATGCGGTTTTCAGTGACGGGTTTGGTTTTGATTGGTGCATATTCTTAGATAGGTATTACAGTGACAACTCACCAGGGGGCGCTGCAGTAAACATTTGTTTGTGAAACCAATGTTGCCAAATGCCAATAAATATCTCTAAAACTACGAGTCCGATTTTGATGCGGTTTTCAGTGAGGGGTTCGAGTTTGATTGGTGCATGTTCTTAAATAGGTATTACGGTGACAACTCACCAGAGGGTGCTGCAGTAATCATTTGTTTGTGCAACCAATGTTGCCATTTATCTCCAAAACTACGAGTCCGATTTTGATGCGGTTTTCAGTGACTGGTCCGAGTTTGACTGGTGCATATTCTTAGATAGGTGTTACAGTGACAACTCACCAGAGGGCGCTGCAGTAAACATTTGTTTGTGCAAAACCAAAACTACTAGTATGATTCTGATGCGGTTTTCAATTGTAATACCTACGCTTGCTCTCTAAAAAGTTTGAAATAAAAACAAAATTAAAAATTTTGAAAAAACACACGACGGTTAAAACGTAGTTGAAAAAGGATAAAATAATTTTGAAACCCCCGACTTAAAGAATTTATGCTATGAACTTAATAAAAAATCCAAGAAAATCCGTCGGGGGCTGCCATCTCTATTTTAAATTTCAACATAAATAAGTATACAAGTTACTATAAAACTGGCAAAAAACACATATACCGTCTCCGTTCCGTCGAGGGTAAAAAAAAACAAACTGTACAAATATAAATTAAATTTTTTGATTACTTATGTATGTATTTATGTAAAAATTTCCTTTTATGTTTTTTTTTTCAGCAATATTTGTTTAATTTTTTTTTTGTTTTTTTTATTTCCACTTAGTAGCTATAAGTATCTTTAATCATAAGAAACAATTGGATATTTTCAATAAAACAATGATTTTTAATTTAATTTTTTTTAATTTTAATTTTTTAATTTAATTCATTTATTCCAATAACAATACAATATTGTGTGGGAAAACATTAGGCAAATTGTCATTATTAAGATTCAGTTATATAAATAAAATAATATGATGTCACTAACTAATAAGTAATAACAAATTTTTTGTAGTCAATAATAAATTACATTGCAATCACCATCATTAATAATTATACATCAATAATTAACAAAAAAAATAAAAAGAAAAATGAATTAGAAAAATGTCTATTTTGAGCAGTTGATAAACTCATCAATTGAATAAAAACAATTATCAATTAAATATTTTTTAAGTTTTTTCTTAAATATATGGAAATTATTTATAGTTTTAAAATATGTCGGCAATTTGTTATATAATTTCACCGCTTGAAATCTGGGACAGTGTTCCACTATTGTCAATTTCGGAAATATGGAATGTTGAATATCTTTCCGCCGAGTTGCCTGTCGTATTAATCTTTCATTTATTGTTTCATATCTTTCTGGATGTTTCATTAGGTCAGTGAGAAGAACCAGAATGTAAAGACATGGTACAGTAAGAAATTTCAGACATTTAAAATGCTCTCTGCATGATTCTCTTTGTGTTATACGTGACTAGCGACCCGCCCCGGCTTCGCACGGGTGCAATGCTGATACTAAATGTACTACAGAAGGTCTTTGCGCTTTGTCCTATCCAGTCCTTCCCCAGTTATAGGCACACGCCGCCGGCTCCGCGGCCGGTACCGCCACAGCCGTTATGTCCCTGCATTTTAAATGTGTAATATCTTCTAAACTATTCATTTAAATTACATGCTGTGAAGGGCCATATTGATCTATATTAAATGCGCAATGTATTTAAGGTACTTAATTGGATAAGGATTAATTCTGTATTGCTTAAAATCGCTTCGTAAATAAGGCATTATTTCTTGTAAAAAGCAAAGGATAAAATAACGGTTATTGTGTGTTACCACTAAGAGATAGACATATACCATCGCGAACTTTTTTGTAGACCATTTTAGGGTGAACAATACTGTACTACATTATTTTGATCTATCTCGTTGGGTTCAGCCAGCGTTTGCAATGAAAGAGCAAAAAAATGTGTTTATTTACGACATCACATTAGAAACCTCTAAATTATCAGTGTTTTTCTACTATGTTATGCATATATTATACATATAAACTTTCCAGTTGAATCACTCTATCTATTAAAAAAAACCGCATCATAATCCGTTGCGTAGTTTCAAAGATTTAAGCATACAAAGGGACATAGGGACAGAGAAAGCGACTTTGTTTTATACTATGTAGTGATATTGTTCTTATAGCTCTTTTTTGTATGATAAATGCTTTTTTGATATTATAGTCGAAACTATTTCCCCAAAATTTTATACTATACCTCAAATGTGATTCTACCAGAGCATAATATATCATTTTTAGTTGTTTTATATTTAGTTCCTCTCTTAAGCTTCTTAAAACATAGCAAGCCGAGCTGATTTTACTCTCTATGTAGCTTATTTCTTTTCTCCAATTTAAGTCGGTGTCTAAGTGTACACCTAAAAATTTTACATCATTTACCAGTGCTATTTTATTTCCATCCAACATAATGTTTAAATTATCTTTATTTCGCGCGGTTGTTCTAAAAAGCAATGCGTTAGTTTTATTCGAATTTAGCTTAAGGTGATTAGCTTCAAACCACTGAGAAAATGATTAAAATTGTTGTAAAGCATTTGTTCAGTCCATTTACTCGATATCCAAGGGAATGGGGTATAAAAAAAAATTGGACCAAGAAATTTCCTGGCAACATTCAGAATCATAATCTACAAGCTTTTCTGAATTCAAAACTGTTTATAGAATGCGGTCCTCATATTTTGCACACTCAACTACCTGTGGCGCCTGCACTACAGATAATTTGCCTCCTTGGTTGCCATGTTTTGGATTAACAAATCGTTCCATTTTTAAAATACACGATAGATATGAATTTACATATTTATTTGGCCGCTAAACGACACGACAGATGTGGATTTTCTTACATTTTTGCCGGCCGCTGCTCGCATGTATTAGGTCAGTACAGCAATTTCGATTTATCTCGAAGAAGGCTGTCAAAATAATGCTCAAATTTCCAAGCATGTTTGAGAAAAATATAGTTTGCAGCGCGTGGTACTAAACCGGTATCGGCTCATTACATTACGCAGGCAGCGATAAGCGAAACAATGGAAGCAGGGGTTACCAAGCTATGGGCGCACGTACGCTTCGATTTACATTCATTAAATACTTTAACTATTTTTAAGTCGAGAACACACAAATATTTCTCTAAATTAAATATTAAAATTAACATATTTCTTGGAGATCGTTTTCGCCACTTGTACGGAACGGGGATGAAGACTCGGTTTTCCCGACCAGTATCTTGCAGTGCTTGATCCAAAAGCGGAAGTTTTTTTTGCTGGGCTAAGTCTTTCGCTTTCTTCAGAAGGGCCTTGTAGTGTAAAGTAGTCTTAGAATAGTCAATATACGAGGCTAATATCTCCTTGTGTTTTTTATCAGCTGCTACGAATTCCTCCTTTGCATATCGATTATTCAGCTCCATTTTTATGTTCTTGTAAGAGTCCGTTTGTGGGCTCGGCCACAAACGTTATAAGTGATGTTAGTAACTGATATTGGCAGTAGTGGTGGGTCGTCGACGACTTTACAGTCGACGCAACGAGACCGACCGACTAGTTTATCTGTGAACTGTAAACTAGTTTAATCGTTCACGCACAAAAAACATTTAAAAAAAACGGTTCGTTTATTCAACACCCACCTCTAATTGGCAGTTGATAGCTGATATTTAAGACAATGCCATATAGGTTTCTACTTTACTTTTGTGTAGACCATTTTAGGGTGAACAATACTGTACTACATTATTTTGATCTATCTCGTTGGGTTCAGCCAGCGTTTGCAATGAAAGAGCAAAAAAATGTGTTTATTTACGACATCACATTAGAAACCTCTAAATTATCAGTGTTTTTCTACTATGTTATGCATATATTATACATATAAACTTTCCAGTTGAATCACTCTATCTATTAAAAAAAACCGCATCATAATCCGTTGCGTAGTTTCAAAGATTTAAGCATACAAAGGGACATAGGGACAGAGAAAGCGACTTTGTTTTATACTATGTAGTGATATTGTTCTTATAGCTCTTTTTTGTATGATAAATGCTTTTTTGATATTATAGTCGAAACTATTTCCCCAAAATTTTATACTATACCTCAAATGTGATTCTACCAGAGCATAATATATCATTTTTAGTTGTTTTATATTTAGTTCCTCTCTTAAGCTTCTTAAAACATAGCAAGCCGAGCTGATTTTACTCTCTATGTAGCTTATTTCTTTTCTCCAATTTAAGTCGGTGTCTAAGTGTACACCTAAAAATTTTACATCATTTACCAGTGCTATTTTATTTCCATCCAACATAATGTTTAAATTATCTTTATTTCGCGCGGTTGTTCTAAAAAGCAATGCGTTAGTTTTATTCGAATTTAGCTTAAGGTGATTAGCTTCAAACCACTGAGAAAATGATTAAAATTGTTGTAAAGCATTTGTTCAGTCCATTTACTCGATATCCAAGGGAATGGGGTATAAAAAAAAATTGGACCAAGAAATTTCCTGGCAACATTCAGAATCATAATCTACAAGCTTTTCTGAATTCAAAACTGTTTATAGAATGCGGTCCTCATATTTTGCACACTCAACTACCTGTGGCGCCTGCACTACAGATAATTTGCCTCCTTGGTTGCCATGTTTTGGATTAACAAATCGTTCCATTTTTAAAATACACGATAGATATGAATTTACATATTTATTTGGCCGCTAAACGCCACGACAGATGTGGATTTTCTTACATTTTTGCCGGCCGCTGCTCGCATGTATTAGGTCAGTACAGCAATTTCGATTTATCTCGAAGAAGGCTGTCAAAATAATGCTCAAATTTCCAAGCATGTTTGAGAAAAATATAGTTTGCAGCGCGTGGTACTAAACCGGTATCGGCTCATTACATTACGCAGGCAGCGATAAGCGAAACAATGGAAGCAGGGGTTACCAAGCTATGGGCGCACGTACGCTTCGATTTACATTCATTAAATACTTTAACTATTTTTAAGTCGAGAACACACAAATATTTCTCTAAATTAAATATTAAAATTAACATATTTCTTGGAGATCGTTTTCGCCACTTGTACGGAACGGGGATGAAGACTCGGTTTTCCCGACCAGTATCTTGCAGTGCTTGATCCAAAAGCGGAAGTTTTTTTTGCTGGGCTAAGTCTTTCGCTTTCTTCAGAAGGGCCTTGTAGTGTAAAGTAGTCTTAGAATAGTCAATATACGAGGCTAATATCTCCTTGTGTTTTTTATCAGCTGCTACGAATTCCTCCTTTGCATATCGATTATTCAGCTCCATTTTTATGTTCTTGTAAGAGTCCGTTTGTGGGCTCGGCCACAAACGTTATAAGTGATGTTAGTAACTGATATTGGCAGTAGTGGTGGGTCGTCGACGACTTTACAGTCGACGCAACGAGACCGACCGACTAGTTTATCTGTGAACTGTAAACTAGTTTAATCGTTCACGCACAAAAAACATTTAAAAAAAACGGTTCGTTTATTCAACACCCACCTCTAATTGGCAGTTGATAGCTGATATTTAAGACAATGCCATATAGGTTTCTACTTTACTTTTGTGGGACGCCTGTAATCTCAACATTGTTGGCTCGAGCCCATTGCTCTTCCTCGTGCGACTCGTCATTGATCTTCAGTAGCCTAGTTTATATTGAGTGCATGCAGTTAGTACGCACTTCGACATCGGCTCCCTGCCCTCCAGGGCATTCAGTGAATCCGAAAGTTGTTTCATGCCGTCATACGAAAAATCCAGATTTCTTTAGTTGTGATGTAACTCCAGCATCATAAATTTAAACGTTAAATATCTAGGAGTGACATTGGATTGGACAGTTGGAATGCCCATATGTTCATAATGTCCTTTAAAAGCCAACACGAGCCTTCAACATGTGCATAAATACCTACGGGAAACATGGGCGTTAAAGCCAAGCATTCTGCGCTGGCTATATAAAGCAATGATAAGATCCATGGTGACTTATGGCCGCCTAGTATGGTGGCGGAAAGTACGACAAGTGACAAGTAAGATGTCCCTGATGAAACTGCAGAGACTAGTCTGCTGAACATTCCCCACTACACCCACAGCAGCAATGGAAGTGGTCCTCGATCTGTTACCTTTGCATATATACATTGAGGCGGAGGCTTGTAAAGTCTTATACAGGATCGAAACGAATGGTGTATAGGACAGATATTACATATGGAGTCCACATTAGAACTCAAGAGAAAGATGAAGACCTAAGGAGGAAAATAGCCTCATATGGTATACTATGGCTCAAAAAAAAAGAAGGTACAGGGAGCGGGCATTTTCTCCAAGGACATACAACGCAGTCAGAGTATGGGGCAATATGCTACTGTATTTCAAACTGAAATGTATTATAATCTATATACTTATAATAAAACAGTAAAAATAATGTGTCTGTACATTGAATGTATTTACAAAAAAACAATTGGAGGCGATAGAGACATATAATAGAATAAGAATTTATAAAAAAAAACTGTCTGTTTGTCTGTTTGTACACGCTAATCTCCGGAAATACTGGACGGATTGGAATGAAACTTTTTTTGTTATATAGCTGTTAAGCCTGGGCAACATATAGGGTATATCTGATTTTGGAAAGTGGAACACCTGATGCAGCACCATAATGGTTCAGCTAAACTATAAGAAATATAAAAATGTCACCTTAGGAAAAGTTGTTCAGTCTGATGAGCATTTTTTGTTGAGGTATAAAAAATCCATGATTTGGAACACCTGATGCAGAACCATAATGGCTCAGGTAAACTATAAGAAATATAAAAATGACGCTTTAGCAAAAGTTGTTCAGCCTGATGAGCATTTTTTGTTGAGGTATAAAAAATCCATGATTTGGAACACCTGATGCAGAACCATAATGGCTGAGGTAAACTATAGGAAATATAAAAATGACGCCTTAGCAAAAGTTGTTCAACCTGATGAGTGTTTTTTGTTGAGGTATAAAAAAATCCAAGATTTGGAACACCTGATGCAGAACCATAATGGCTCAGGTAAACTATAGGAAATATAAAAATGACGCCTTAGCAAAAGTTGTTCAACCTGATGAGTGTTTTTTGTTGAGGTATAAAAAAAACAGGATTTGGAACACCTGATGCAGAACCATAATGGCTCAGGTAAACTATAAGAAATATAAAAATGACGCCTTAGCAAAAGTTGTTCAGCCTGATGAGCATTTTTTGTTGAGGTATAAAAAATCCAAGATTTGGAACACCTTATGCAGAACCATAATGGCTCAGGTAAACTATCTACTATATAAAAATAAGTCGGGTTTTCCTTCCTGACGCTATAACTCCAGAACGCACGAACCGATTTCCACGGTTTTGCATTCGTTGGAAAGGTCTCGGGCTCCGTGAGGTTTATAGCAAAGAAAATTCTGGAAAAATTTGAAAAGAAAAGCGGGAAAATCTTTTTTCACATACAGCGCCATCTCTAAGGAAATGGATGGAAACGAAAAGATTGAGCCACAGCGAAGCGTGGTCGGGCCGCTAGTAAGAAATATAAAAATGACGCCTTAGCAAAAGTTGTTCAACCTGATGAGTGTTTTTTGTTGAGGCTTAAAAATCAAAGATTTGGAACACCTGATGCAGAACCATAATGGATCAGATAAACTATAAGAAATATAAAAATGTCACTTTAGCAAAAGTTGTTCAGCATGATGAGCATTTTTTGTTGAGGTATAAAAAATCCAAGATTTGGAACACCTGATGCAGAACCATAATAGCTCAGGTAAACTATAAGAAATATAAAAATGACGCCTTAGCAAAAGTTGTTCAACCTGATGAGTGTTTTTGTTGAGGTATAAAAATAAAAGATTTGGAACACCTGATGCAGAACCATAATGGATCAGATAAACTTATAAGAAATATAAAAATGACGCCCTAGCAAAAGTTGTTCAGCCTGATGAGCATATTTTGTTGAGGTATAAAAATCCAAGTTGGAAGACATGATGCAAAAAAAAGTTAAATTTATTTGCATAAACAATGTGTGTTTACAATAAATTATTGATTTAAAAAAAGCAAAAAACTTGCTATTATAGCAAATAGAACTAAAAAGTTACTTAAAATAACAATAAGTAACAAAATATTGATTGTATTGTAAAAAAAACCGCGGGGTGCTACTTTTATTCTTACCTGCTATAAGTTAGACGCAATCGTTTTATTTATTTACAAAGGTAAAGTGATCTATTTAGTCAGTTTATTATAGACGTGTACGCTAAAATTGAAATAGAACGATTGGCACAAACCAGAAGAATACGTGCATTTGCGGGACCCTATGTAGCAAGATCAGAGTTTATTTGATTTGGTGGTGGAAAATGTTTTAAACAACGAGGGAAAACTGTTTTTCTTAGATGCTCCAGGAGGGACAAAAAAACATACTTGACGAGAGTAATCCTCGCTGACATCAGGCGTCAAAATAAGATCTCGCAGCAGCATCGCCAGGTATTGCAGCCACATTACTTCTAGGTGGAAGGACGCAAATACAATGTTCTATATCCTACTTGATTTAGACAGAACTGAAACACCGACATGCTCTGGGATATGAAACTGTGATAAAGCGAAGGTGTTTAAGGATTGCTGTCTAATTGTTTGAGATCAATGCGAAATGGCTAACAATAAGGCACTAGAAGCTGTAGATAGAACTTTACGTGCCCAAGAGTTTTCAAGAATATTATAAAAATTTGGGAAAGATCTCATTACTGAAGTAGAGTCAATGCTTGGCAGCGAAATATAATTGAAGCTGAGATTCTCACTAGGAGTGGTGCCGGTGAAACTGTATTTATTCCGCGTATACTACTCTTCTCCAACAATTTTTATTTTAATTTTAAACGTACACAGTTCTCTGTGACCCTTGCTTTGCTATGACACTATACAAATCGCTAAAATTCGCTGGTCAAGCTTAGGACTGGTTGTTTTTCGCATGATCAAGTTTACGTGGCTTTCTCGAGGGTTACTAACGCTTCGGATCTTTTCATATTAGCTCCCGAAGGAAAGACTCCCTTCATTTATTTTATAAAGATTTTTTTAAGCTATGGTTACAATGATAAATAACAAAAAAAAAAATATTGACTTTTAACACTGCTACAAGTATTTCCTTATGTATCTACATTAGTTAGTATTTGTATTAATACGCCGGAATCATAAAGTCCACGCGAACGAAGTCGCGGGCATCAGCTAGTGTTATAATAAAGCACTTGTAACTTGCACGTGTTCAGTAAAGTGAAATGTATTACTCGTACTGAAAACTATGTATGTAAAACCACAGCGATGCTACCTACAGGCGAAGTATTTTGAATAAAGTAGATACGAAACTTTACCAATGAAGACTTTTTAATATTAGTTAAACTTGTCTTGTCTGAGCCAGGAATCGAACACTTTTGAAGAGTTGCTCGGCAATTCTACACACTGCGCAACTTTAAGCTTTCGAATAAGGCATATTGTAAGTAAGGAGCCACGTTTCAGGCACGAACTCTCGGCATGTCATCACTGCCAGTGATACATACTGGACAAAGACTTTCTTCATCCGAGTATTTCGGACGAAAATATCTTTATTTCCCCAACGCTGCCTATCCGAGTTACCGTTAATGAAATACCTTTTTGTCAAGGTTAACTGTACACTTTAACCTGACCGAAATTGGTGGCTACTAGTCTCAGATGCATTATATTCCTGCCTGGGACAAATAATCAACAACTTCAAAGACAGAATTCTCTACAACAATTGAGTTGGGGACAGCATTCGATAACTTTCGTTTTGTACCTATATATTCATCCTTAACAAGACCCGAAACGATTCCGTCATTATCACTTCGAAATTATTTGAAATCCTAGTTGAGGATTTCTTAACCCAAGGTACTTCAAAAATGAAGTGGCTCAGCAATATCTGAGAGATACATACATACATACATACATACATACATACATACATATATATGGCTGGGGTGATGCGGATGTGGTAGGCTACGGTAACTGCTTACCGGAAGCGATCGCGTGTTGGAAGCGGCCACCATCATGGAACTTAAAAAGTGACGCATATGTGTGTGTGAGATAGAGCATCCCGGGATAGGCAAGTTCTCTTGATTCGCAACTGGTTGCGAACAAAGAATGAAAATTCTTAATTCGCAACTGGTTTCGAGTCGCAGTTGCGACAACGGCCGGAGGGAGGCGGGATGCTCTACAGCAGGGCTGGCCAATGCACGGCCCGCGGGCCGCATGCGGCCTTCGGCTTATATTTGTGCGGCCCGTGACGTGTTTTTCATTTACCTGTTTTTACCGCTACATTGACTAAAATTATATATATCTGAAAAAGTTAAAATTTTATAACTAACTAGTTATAGCTAAGCTTAAACGTTCAAAGTAGTTACGTAGGTGGTAAAAATGTCAAGTAGGTATTTGTTTCTGCGGCCCGCTATTCTATCTGGCCGTGTAGTTTCCGGCAGACTAGAATAGAATCACTCCGTTTCTTCCCGTGGATGTCGTACAAGGCGACTAAGGGAAATACATTATCAAATATCGATCAGGCCTCTCCAACCCGTTTGGCCAGCGTGGGGAGTGTAGGCCAAATCCTCTTTCCGTCTAGGACTGACTAGAGAGGGTCGCGCTCCTGTAGTGGAGACTAAAATGGACCTGATGATGATGATGATTCCTGGGTCGAGGAGTTTAAAAGAAACAGCCATCTTCTTGCTTCATACACATATATTTATTTATCACGAATCCGTTTCGCACATGTAGAACGCGTGTACATATAACATTAACAAGCCGCCGTCATAAACTATATCGAGAAATAAAACGCCGCTACAATATAATATGAATATAGTCAACACGAAGTACAACACGCGTAGGACGAGGCCGTGCGCCGCGCGCGCCGTGCTCTACTGCACCGCGCTGCGCCGTGCTGCGCCGCGCTGCACCGCGCTGCGCCGCGCTGCGCCGTGCTGCACCGCGCTGCGCTGCGCTGCTTACTTACATCACAGTCTGCGCTCGCCGAGAGCGGCGAGCCACTAGTACCTAAGTCGAGTGCGCAGCTATCTTACTCCGCGTCTTGTCGAGAGGCAACGTTCGCTCGTAAATATTTACTCTATGTCGCGGGCTCGCGCCGCGCGGCCGCTCGCCCGCCTACGATATACTCTATTATACTTAACATACATCGAGACACCGACCGACACGATACAGCTTAACCTACGGCACCGCCGGCGCCGGCGCGACGTC
The DNA here is from genome assembly GCA_937001555.2 of Hypsopygia costalis. Lineage (NCBI taxonomy): Eukaryota > Metazoa > Arthropoda > Insecta > Lepidoptera > Pyralidae > Hypsopygia > Hypsopygia costalis. The sequence continues at coordinate 30,868,831 of OW443334.2, forward strand.
GCCCGACGCCGGCGATAACAAAAATATATTCATTCGGACGAGACGATATCGAGACTAGGCCTCTACACGACGATATATAGGCTACCGAGACGAGGACAGGGCGCGAAGGACGAGAGCGGCCGCGTCGAGCGGGCCGCGGCCGGGGCGACGGAACCGCGGGCGAGCCGGCCGACTTACAAAATATATTTTGAATCTCTTCGCTACACGTATAAAAATATTCGACGGCGCGAGCGGCTCGCGGAAAAGGTTGGTCCGACGGATTACAAGGTGCGGGAGAAGCTCACAGCAGGCGGCCGCAGGCGGCGATGGTGATGGCGCTGTGCGGCTTGCCGGCGCCGTCGCCCGCGCGCGCCAGCCGGTCCACCAGCGGCAGCCCGTCCACCACGCTGGCGAAGATGGCCGTGAAGCCGCGCATCTCGCGCAGCACGATGCGGAACTGCGAGCCCACCAGGCCCAGGTTGTCGTGCCGCTTCTGCGAGCGGCGCATGCCCACCGCGCCGCGCACCGCCGCCAGCTTGGTGTCGTCCGGCATGAAGAAGGCCTCCTCGAAGGCGGAGCGCCCGCCGCGCCCGTTGTTCAGCTCGAAGTCGCCCGTGATGACGCTCTCGTTCTCCCAGCACTGGAACACGGCGCAGCCGCGGTAGCCCGCGCCGGGCGCGCCGGCCGCCAGCGCGGCGAAGTTGCGCGCCATGCGCGGCGCCACGTCGCTGCGCACCTCGATCACCAGCCGGCCGGCCGGCGCGCCGTTCACCTCCACGTCGAAGAAGAAGAGCGGCAGCGGCGCCGGCGCCGGCGCGCGCGGCAGCGGGGACCCGGGCGACGCCGGCGGCGAGCCCCCGCCGCCCAGCCACAGGCGCGCGAACAGCGCCGCCGTGCAGTAGTTGGCCAGCAGCAGCGCCGGCTCCGGCGCGGCGGCCGGCTCGGGCGGCGCCGGCGCCAGCAGCGCGCGCCGCAGCGCCTCGAAGTCGAGCGGCGCCAGCGCGGCGCGCACCGCGTCGTCCAGCCGCGCCTGCAGCGGCGCGTCCGCGGCGGGCGCCGGCGCCGCCAGCTCGGCGTCCAGCTGCCGCGCCAGCGCGGCGGCGGCGTCGCGCGCGCGCGTCAGCAGGTCGCGCCGGCGCGCGGCCGCGGGCGGGCGCGCCGGCGCCGGCTGCGCCAGGCGGCGGGCCAGCGCCAGCACGGCGCCGTGCGTGGGCAGGCGCTCGGCGCGGCCGGCGGGCGGCGCCGTGCGCTTGCGGCAGTGCGCGCAGTGCACGGCGCGGCCCTCGGCCAGCACGCCGCGCGCGCACGCCAGGCAGAAGTGGTGCTTGCACGCGAGCAGCTTGGGCGCGCGCTCGGCGCCGTCGAAGGCGCGGCGGCAGCACGAGCACAGCGCCAGCTCGCCGACGTCGGCCAGCGCGGCCGGCGCGGGCGGCGCGCGCGCCATGCCGCCGCGCTCACATGGCGCGCTCACCGCCGATATTGTTAGATTATTAACTAAAATGTGGAAACCGCCGCGGAGTGCCACATCACTTTACGTTTTGTGTACACGCGCCATGTTGTTCCTCGTTTGTGGGCCGCGCTTCACGTCGCTCGATCAACAGATTACTTCCGTCCGAAGTGACCTTGTCCGACCGACGCGCGGTACGAGACTTTGTATAAGCACGCAGAAAGTATTGTTTATCGAATCAAAATGTGACCTTATGCCTATTCTGTGTCATATTATTGTTTTTTTAATGATAACGGAACCTTTTTACATATTAAGATTAATAATTAGGTAATTATTAATCTTAATATGTAAAATGTCTTAAATAACACATTATTTGCAAGTAAAATAAGAATGAATTTCGGTAATAATTGTCATATTTCATAATTTTTTCATAACTTATTTTCATCAGAAAAAATAATCTTACGTGCGTTAATTTACTACATTGGCTTAATCATCAGAAGGCAGATCGTGAATCTGGTATGTACATAAGTAGATCCCAGTTTCACTGCAATTGTTCTTAAAACTTATGAATCTAGAATCTAGATTCTAGATCCATAAGTAAGTATCCATCAATCAGCGGCGACCGGGTAATTTTTACATATAATTATAGAGATTGCCCTAACAAATAATTGTTAATTTCTGTAATGATATGTAAAAAATACTTTAAGAAAATCCAATAAAATGTTAGGCTTTGTTTGGCAAAACTGCGAAAAAAAAATTAACTATTCTTCATCCCTTATAACTCTATTTAATGCTCTTGTTTTAAGTAATTTGGAGTATTGTTGTTCCATCTAGAACCCACAATATAAGTGTCATATTAATCGAATAGAAAAGGTTCAAAAGAAATTTTGGTATTGTTTACACTACATAATAGTAAACTATCTAAGCTTCGTTCTTATAAACAACGATTAGATTTTTTCAATGTGCCTTCATCAGAGGATCGCCGTTGGATTGCGATTGAAGCGAATCAAATGCTTTTATATAAAACTAGCGGCCGCCCGCGACTTCGTACGCGTGTAGTTAGTTATTAGTACGAATTTTTAGAATCAATGAAGTTGACGGATATTATTCTTTAAAACCTCTTTGTAAAACCTAAAGTACTTTTTATTGTTATAATAAAACATCCCTCCTTATAATAGTAAGTATGTAGTTGTTTTCAATATTTTTTATACTTAAATATCATTTAAAATCCTTCTGCCACTTTAACTTCAATAACATTGGATTTTCATAGAAATTTCCAACCCCCGTTTTAACACCAAAAATGGGTGGATTTCTAAAGATACATTATTAGTACACCTCCACACTATCTATGCATTTTAAATTTCAAGTTTCTTACTTCAACAATATAGAACTTTCATACAAACTTCCAACCCTCGTTTTAACCCCAAAAAGGTGTTGATTTCTAAAGATACATTATTAGTACACCTCCACACCATCTATAGAGCATACATTTTAAATTTCAAGTCTCTTACTTCAAAAACGTAGAACTTTCACACTAACTTCCAACCCCCGTTTTAACCCCAAAAAGGGGTTGATTTCCAAAGATACATTATTAGTACACCTCCACACCATCTATAGAGAATGCATTTTAAATTTCATGTCATTTACTTCAAAAACATAGAACTTTCATACAAACTTCCAACCCCCGTTTTAACCCCAAAAAGGGGTTGATTTCGAAAGATACATTATTAGTACACCTTCACACCATCTATAGAGCATACATTTTAAATTTCAAGTCTCTTACTTCAAAAACGTAGAACTCTCATACAAACTTCCAACCCCCGCTTTAACCCCAAAAAGGTGTTAATTTCCAAAGATACATTATTAGTACACCTCCACACAATCTATAGAGCATACATTTTAAATTTCAAGTCTCTTGCATCAAAAACATAGGACTTTCATACAAACTTCCAACCCCCATTCTACCCCCTTAGGGGTGGAGTATCGTAAAATCCGTTCTTAGCGGATGTCTACACCCTATAAGGAACCTACCTGCCAAATTTCAAGTTTGTAGGTGTTATAGTTTCTGAGATTTCGTGATGAGTGAGTGAGTGATTTTCTCTTTTATATATATAGATAATAAGACGTCATCTATTGGCTATATTTGCTCGGCGAGAGTCGGACGACGGTCCCACACAGTTATTCACTTGTTATCAATTTACGCTCCTTTGTGGTCAAATAGTCCAGATCCATATAATCGTCCAGAACTAATTTAGAGTATAACAGTGTTTTAAACAGAGCGGTAAGAAGAACAATATGTTTAAATCAGCCGAAATCTATCTTCTGGCCCATTCTATATATATGGGAAAAGAATATGGCATTATAAATTTTCTAATAATTATTTTATTTTATTCATTATTATATCACATCATATATTATACTTGTTATAGAATGCCTATTATAGAATATATACTTAGTAGAGGATGCGAACTAAAATCGTTCTCCACCGGTGTGTCAACCAGATTAAAATGATATTTTATCAAAGGAAATAAGTTTCTGAACATACTTTGATTAGACAACCCTTTAAAAAATGGTCATAGTTATAATTAATCAAAATTATAAATAAATATTATTTTTCAAAATTTCACCGGCGCGGCTGCGTGCCAACCAAACAAAACAAGCTCCAATGAAAAGTTTATAATATACACAACATGCAGCACCTCGATTGCTTTTTCTGGTCCCTATTACTTCTTGCTGCGTTCTTAAACAGGTAAGTCGGTAATAGTAAATGCACTCTTCTGTCAACCAATTAAAACCAGTCTTAAAATGAAAACAATTTTATTACAAATCACGTAGTATAAGGTTGCTTGAGAAAATTTGTTCATAGATAGTGGTTGTAAGACTTTAAAGTTGAAAAATCTAAGCGAGCAAAATTGTTAGACAAACAGACATTGCGCGCACTATTCCCTGCTATAGACAGGGACACAGTACTACAGCTGTGCGCACAGACGCCGTAAATTGTGAGAATGCGCAGATTTTATACTCTAGTAAACACAAGGATGTATTAATTTAATAAAAGCTTTTGAAAAAGTCGACATATGTCAAAGTAGTAACAAAAAAAAAACTGGACAAGTGCGAGTCGGACTCGCCTACCGAGGGTTCCGTACGTAGAATCATTATAAATAGTTCAGGAATCTAACCCCCTATTTTTTAAGATTTAATTACAAATGTATAGTTTTGAGATTTATTCCTGTACTTGTATAACGATGTTACTTGCCAAATTTCATAGTTCTAGGTCAACGGGAAGTACCCTATGAGTTTGATTCCCTTTAGAATGTGTCGAAATATGCGTTTTATGCTGAATAAACGGCCGTATCTTTTTTACATAAACTTAGCAGTTTGATTTTTTTACAACATCATGGGACCGCAGACCTGAGTATACAGTTCAAATTTCAGCTTGATACCTCCACGCATTCTCGAGTTAGAGGGTCTTGACATACAGACAGACGGCGGACAACAAAGTGATCTTATAAGGGTTCCGTTTTTCCTTTTGAGGTACGGAACCCTAAAAATGTTGTTTTTTAAACAAAAAGAACAATATTCTTAAAAAACTGTAATATTAACTACCTTTATACAGGTTTTGAATAATGTGATAGTGTACATCAGTTGGTGGACCTATAAATTAATAACTATCCATTACAGATATACTTTACTTACATTAGCCTAATATAGGTATACATAATAGGGATGGTGACGGTATGAAAATAAAAGAACGAATTATGCTTTGTTAATAAAATAAAACACAATAAAACATTCATGAAATTGTTACTCGTCTAGCTAATTTATAATTACTGGCAATTTTTTATCAATAAAACATAAAAAATGTATTTCAATCGTGTAAAGAAAAAATGTAACAAAACATATATTTTTTAATACAAAGTTGTCGTTTTGACAGATAATAGAAGGTACGATTATTTGATGTAGGTTTCAACAGGTGAAAAAAAAAAAATGTTCATCGGTAGGTAATAGTCGCTAGCACAAGGTTAGTGCGCGCGGAACGGTCGGGCCGGGCGCTAACTTCGCGGCGGTGGAGCCGGGCCGGGGCGGGCCGGGGCCGGGCAGTGATAAGGCGGGCGGGCGCGTTATCAGCGGCGGGCGGGCGGCGGGGCCGGCGGGCGCGCGTCACGCGGCGTATCGACCGCGACACACGGTATCAATCAACTACGCACTCGGCCGGCGACGTTTGCATAGCGGCCGCTCGTCGCCGCCCTGCACCTGCACCTGCACCCGGTCGATAGCGCATCGCCGCCGCCCGGGACGTTACGGTGCACCTAGATCGACGTTGTTGTACCCCGATACATACGGCTCCCGTGCACGCCCCGTCCACCGACGGAAACTAACCTACTTATTACTTACATTAAATTTAAATTACTTCCCACTGCGTTGTAGACACGACGATCTTACATTTTTTTACTAGCGACCATATTATTTACTTTACAATCCAATTATCTACTTCTATAAGTACCTATATAGCATTTCGGATATTACCTTGTCAATGAGATTTTGAAAGAAATTCGCCAATATGGATCCTTGTCTCAATGGCTCAAATGTCCAAAAAACTATTGTAATGCCAAGAAAGGCGTGAAAGAGTATTTACAGGATCAACAATACGTAAGCGATACATCTGTGTTGCAAGCGTCCATAGGTTACGGTGACTGTTGAGTAACCGGCAATTTGTATTCTTCCCATACCTTATGGTATAAAAACGTGGTTAGGGTGAACGTTAAATAAAAAATACGATTGAAGTTGTATAATAAATAAGTATAAAATGACATACTTCTCAGTACTATATTTTTCATTTTCTCAGATCATCAATTATATAATCAAACATATTTTTTTTTATGTAATTGGCCTAATTATTCAAGTAATAAATTAAGATATTATCTTTGTGACGTAGTGGATTATTTCCAGGCATCATTGTTCGTTACGGTAATTATTCATCAACTCTTACTAAGAGAATTTTTGACATATCTTCAGGTAGAAAAAGCACTGCTTCAGGTAATTTAATGTAGAAACGAATAGTAGTTAGTATTTGATACCGAGTGCATCGATCAACGGCAGCGCCTCAGTTATCTGTTGCCCGCCGCCACTTTATGGATTGAACAATAATCAGTACATTATATGAATGCGGAAGTAACTCTCGGCGGTTACCTAGTTACATTTTCATAAGTAAATGGTCACTGCGTTGTGTACTTTACTTTTGTTTTAGAGAAAATATGATATTAGGAATGGGAAACATGGTAAAAAATACTGTTCACGTAGCCTATTGGACAATAGCCACACAACGAGTATTTTTTTCGGTGTGATGTATAAGGACGTTCACAGTAATATAAATTTTAAGTGAAAGAATTACTTCGTTAGCATAAAATTTTCTTAAAACAGAATAACTTGAAAAACACAATTTTGGACTCTTTTGCTTTCCCGACAACGCTCCGTACAAAAGTGTACTGAGTTTTGACGTCACACATTTATTTGTATGACGGGACAGCTATGTTATAAATATTGCGCTCGTGTAGCCGAGTGTCGTCACAGAAGTTGTGTTTTTAATGGTTTCTCCAGTGGTAATATTTTTATAAGCTTTTATTTAGTTTCACCGCGGTGTCTGCAATGAATTATTGTAAGTTAAATTTCATCAACGTCCCAGAGTCCGATTGAGCTGAAATTTGGCACACTCGTTTGGTATCCTTGACAATGCACAATTATATAAATATCACAAATTGGCTATTGATAATGTCCACTTTATCCACTATGATATGGATATCAAATGAAAAGCATTGATGAGAAAAACACGTAAGTAAAATAAGTATTTTTTTTAGTTCTTTTTTAAATAACAACTGCTATTAATGCGAGTCTTAAAGCTTGTTAAAAAATGTTTTCATCGCCCCCTTTCGGATAGAGTATTTTTGCTCTTCGATATCTGAGTGCAAAAGTCGTTTTTATCCGCTAGGCTAGAGGATAAAGTAAATTTGAATTTAGAACATCGTGCACTAAGTTTGTGAATACAAAACATCATTAAACCTATTTACGTCTACCTCCATGGTGCCGAATTTATCATACAATTTTCGCAAAGCAAATTAAAAAAAGTACACCAAGGAGGTTCCGAGTCGTGAGTTTTTAACAAATTAAAATTTAAGGCCCCGAGGTCGAAAATTTGGATTTTTATTACAACTTTACAAACGTCAAGTACTTACGAGTGCAGACTGTACTAATACATTTTCGACGACAGTTGCGAAAATGGCAGCCTCGTAAAAAATACTTCATTAAAACAATGTCATTGTGACATTCTGATCTAATGATCTCTGAAAATTTATATTACTCTTCCAGCTTTTTGTACAGGTTACGAATTTTAATGAAACGAAACGTACAAATAGGAGTTCACGTATTGAGCAGCTTACAACATTGTCGTCTTACGTACGTCTAAATATTTAGTACTTTGTAATACAAAATTGCTGTTTAGACATCTGATAAAAAATAACTAATTTGACCTATAATATTTCATTTAAACTCGTCGTAATACTCGCGTCGTTAAATTTCTACTCATCTGCTGTTTATAAATTATCAAATCACATAATAAGCACGGATGAGCTTAAGATAAATAAACATATCTGTATTTAGGTAAACTGACCATTTATTTTTGAATTCAAAACGGGAAAAAGTGTATTTTAATGCAATTTGTATTCACAATTTTTTTTTACACACGGCCATCTAAATTACTCTAATACTTTTTTTTTTTTGTAAATACATACATATAATGCATAGAAAATACCCAGACCAGGATAAACAGACATGTTCATGCACACAAATATTTGTCTTGTGCGGGGATCGAACCCGCGACCTCGGAGTCAAAGTGGCTATTGCTAACCATTCGACCACCGGGCGCGTCAATATACGAGTATGCATATTATGTAATTCTAATAATTTTTATTATAACAAGTTCTGAAAAATAAAAATCAATCACCAGTTCACCAGCTTTATTAAAGCCAAATTACATTCCTCTGACAGTAATTATTAAATTAGATGAAACAAATTTTCACGAGCTTCGTAATTTTACATTTTCGCGCAGTTTCGGAAAACGGGACTATTTTTTTAAATTATTAAAATTCGTTTATTTCAGGCCAGGTTAAACCCATACATGCTTTCAATCAATCAAATAGAAATAAATATAAATAAAATCAAATACAAATAAAATTAAATACAAATAAAATGAGATACCAAATGAAATGTAATACAAATACAAATAAAATTAAATACAATATTATTACTCATTATTACTTATTTAATAGGCGATCATACCTCTAACCGCCACTGTAACCGACATGTCTGTCACAGCAGTGGCGGATAAAGGGACAATCAAACCTATCTGCTATCATCGCCAGGACGACGTTGGAACTGGCCCACACTCTGCGCACCATTGACGCGCACCTCTTGCGTATAGTCGCATGAAAGCAATCAGTACGCGCCATGGCGAACATGCCTGAGGCGCTGCAGAAGCGGGGCAGTCCCATATTATTATTTTGCGTCCGTGCTTTGTTTGGGGAGAACGAGACAGGTAACCGAGAAAAGGGATAGTCCCGTTCAAAACGGGACGTATGGTCACTTTATATACTCCACGTTGCTTTAACCTGTGTCATCGATTTGATTGATCTCCGCGTTTTCAAAAATATTGAGTTGTTGAACTCTGAAGCCAGTCGAAAACTTAAAAAAGTAAAACTATCAGTTATAGGAAGAACAATTTTATTACAATAAATTACAATATAAAATTGATACGTTCACAATAGAATAATAGAAACAAAACAAGACATGTTAACGTTTATAATTCATAATATTCCATAAGCCTTACGTGGCTCATATTAACTATGGGATCGTTCTCGACGCCGGGACGATGTTATATTCGCAGATCAACCGGGAACATAAGAAGAATTAAGACTAAGTACACTACATCGATAGAGAGTGCACAATTTATTTTAATATTTGTTTTAATTTATATGAAAGTCATATAACTATAGGACGATTTATCTCGTTAGCATGAAAACTTCTCGAGTTAAAAATCACAATTTTAGACTCCTGTTGCTTTTTGGAAAGCTCTCCAACCTATTCCATACAAAAGGCTACTGAACTGTGACGTCACACGTACATGTTTTATATGCATTTATCTTATATATAAAAATGAATTGCTTTTTGTTAGTCTCGCTAAAACTCGAGAACGGCCGGGCCGATTTAGCTGATTTTGGTCTTGAAATATTTGTCTTAGCCCAGGGAAGGTTTAAACGGTGAGAAATTTTGGAAAAAAATCAAGAAAGATAGTGAAAACAACAATTTTAATATATAAAAATGAATTGCTTTTTGTTAGTCTCGCTAAAACTCGAGAACGGCCGGGCCGATTTAGCTGATTTTGGTCTTGAAATATTTGTCTTAGCCCAGGGAAGGTTTAAACGGTGAGAAATTTTGGAAAAAAATCAAGAAAGATAGTGAAAACAACAATTTTAATTTCCCATACAAAGTGTTCCTACTATAGTCGAATGTCATAACAGCAAAGATGGCGAACCTACCTATCAATAGTGTCATTGTCACAAAGAATCGACGTCATATTTGTTGGTTGTCAAATATGACTTTCTCGGAAGTGACATATAAATGAAACAATACTAATAGACATCAAGAAAGGATTTGAAATATGTAGTGACTGTTTATGGTAAATCATGCTTTGTACAGTACTTTAGAATAAATAATAGAAATCTGCAAATTTCATAAACACTCGCATTGGAAATTACAAAAATGATTGCAATTGTAATCAGCGTCCGCAGTGCGAATAGTACCAGACAATGTGGGTTGAATGCAGAACGGTGTTTGGATTCACATCGAGTTGTATAACTTCGCATATGGTAAGACCAAAATCATATTATATAGGTCTGTCATGTTCCAAAGACCAAGATTATATTACAAAGTAAAACAGATTCCTCATTATTTATTCTAAATTACTTAAATCTGTAATTCACATGTGTCGTTTAGTCACAAATTTATTGGGCGAGAACTTTCTTTACTGAGGTCTAAAGGGCTACCAGGGGCTTTTATCGACATCATCAGAGACATGTACCGAAATTCTAATTCCATAGTTTAGACCTCTGTCGGAGAGACAAAATTCCTATTAACGTCGGAGTCCACCAAGGATCTGTCGTTAGTCTGATTTTGTTCATATTAGTCATATTCTTATATATTAGACATTCGTGATATTAGACGAATTGTCAAGTAGTATCATGGATCCACATGGACCACCTCTGCGGTGGGTTCATGGGTGTTCATGTATGTTGATGATATTGGACTGGCGGATGCGGATAGGGGGCAGTTGGTGCGACGGGTGAATTAATGGAAGAAATCACTTGAGAACTATGGCCTGAATCTGAATGCGGTCAAGATCGAGTACTTGGGCTGCAAAACAACAGATCCCACGACCGTGCACATAAGAATATGTTCGAATGCACGGGCGGTTTAAGTACTTGGGATCAGTTCATCGGGTAGCATTGACTGCGAGATTTCAGTAGCTTGGACTAAGTGGCTTGAGGTAACCAGTGTCATCTGTGACTCCAAAATTCCGCCAAAGTTGAAAGTACAAAATAAATCGATGACTAGACCATTTTTTTTTTTTTTTTTTTTTTAAACTACGTCGGATCATTAATTGTAACATTAATAAAGCATCGTCAATACTTGAGCGACGTGCTGGAGTTGCGTTTCATGGAGTAGAATATGGTGCACAGTATGCGCAAGGTTTCGTGGAAGGACCGCGTCCGCGTTCCCGGATCGGATATAGCATGCCCGTGACATGGCAGGCAAACTGCAAGAGTCATCTAAGCTGTTATGGTCAAATTTTATAGAAACCGGCAAGTTAGGAAACAAATGTCTTGCAATGCCATATCCTCCAGGTTGGGGCAAACAGGGTAGGCTTAAGAAACACAGATCTTAGATCTTATATATTTACATGTATAAGTAGGTGAAACGAAGTTCACAGGGTCATCTAGTCTGATATATATTGCGTTCATGTAGCTAGTCCGGTAACTAAAGTTCTATTTTTTCTCCAATGGTAACATATTAATTTAATAATGGACTTTCCCACCAAAACTTTGATCGACCATAAAAACAAATTGGACGTAAATTACTAATTATTACAGTTTTTGTATTTTATGATATTATTAAATTGTACTCAATTGTAAGAAAGATGCATGTTCCTATCTAGAAACTGGCTCAATCTAAGACTGTTCTCACTACACATATAAATATTAATAAGATTTAATTAAAACATTCAACATTTAACCATTACGCCGTGCCCAAGTTGCATCTCTTCTACCATGTTATGTTCCTCAATATTCATTCTTTCTTTTATTATTATTTATTTCACCACAATGAGTTACATTTTTTAACTTATTTCTATTTTTGGCCAAACTGCTAAACAGTTTATCGGCGAACTTTGACCCTCTATTTTACAATAATACTATTATGGTACATACAGTATGCTAACTACCTAACGTTTATCATGTCGATACATTCTTTTTATATCCATTTATTAACACAAAAAAACAAATTTATATTCATAATATTCCGTTTTGATACAATTTATTTATAAAGTATTTTAACTTAATTTTCAGGGTAGGTTTACTCCATCTTTTTAATATTTGTTAATATTGGAATATTATTACATAGTCTAGCAATTACATAAGGTCTCATTCTTTCACCGTAATAATTGTTGGCTCTTGGTTCTATCTAACATTAATTTACTAGATGTAGTGCAAAGACGGCGTGTAATGGGCTGCTTATGTTTCTGAAAAGTATGCATCAATATTCTACTACATACTTACTTCTGGTACTTGCTGAAGTTCAAGAGAGTTCTTATAAATAGACATTGTAGCTAATAATTGAACGATATATTCAGACACTCATATTGGGTAGAATAAGCGCAACTTAAAAATGTAACATATTATGTACCTCTATTTATTACCTTATTTTTGTGAATAAACGAATTTTATCTTTATCTTATCTTGGTTAATGCTATTTCTGGCGCACATTTCTGGCTTTCGTAAATGTGCTATGATGATGAAGTGGGTCGATTCATTAGATTCGGTGGTTTCTGCTAAGCATTGGTCCGGTCAAGCACCAACAGCTTCCTGGACATGTTTGTTAATATAAATTTGATCTTTAGTATGTGAATCACTGCTCGACGGTTCACATGCTGAGGAACAAAGGCGTGTACGTCTATCTGTCTTGTTTTTTTAATGTTACTAACAATAAATTAAGTGATTACTATTATTAACATACTAAAATGATCTTTTGTTGGCCGATATAATTTTATTTAATGGCCAACTTTCTAGCGATATTCATGATCTGAATGTCTCTTTCGATCGGATCCTGATCCGCTACTAAGTCGGTTTTCCTGCCATATGTCTGTATACATTTTCAGCCATTTTTGATCGCTGTGCTAAATGATGAGAAGCGGATGATCCGTTGCTCGAGTAACCACTTTTATCAATGTTTGATCTTTGACCGTTTTGAAATGTAGCCGCTGGTAGAGTACTTGTATCTTGCAGATAAGAGTTCGAAGAAACAAGTTTTGGTTTGTACAGCAGATTGAGGTAGAGTCCATTGATGAGTATTTTGCTCACCGTTAGAAGCTCCGCGACTGATTGATCTTCCTCTGAGCATGTAGGGTGCGCAGCAGCAACGTCGATTGATTTGGCGGCTTCATCCAATCGTTTCAACCGTTTTCCATCAAGGTGTTCATTGGATGCTGTTGGTGCTGGTCTCTTACTTGCAATTCTAGGCTTTGATTGCACATCTAGACATAAAAAATGTAATTACTGTTTGAGAAACTTGAACAAAGCAGCATACAAGGATATTCATAATTCACCCTCCATCATAATGTTTAAGAAATTGTAATTTGATTCTTACCGCTACCGTTTCACTCTTCTTGTTCGAAAGACCCATAGACATTTCTCATAGCAATCCAATATTCAGCATCTCTATAAGTATCTGAAAAATTAAATATATATTATTTTCTATTAACCTCGCACAACCTAATAATAGCTATCTCACTCCATGAGATTCAAGTTACCTGCTTCATATTTAATTTTGGCCACATAGACATTCCAGTTTTTATCATATCTCTCCTTCCTTTTAACGCGATGCCTGGTGTCGAAGCGGTTTTCATCTTTCGGGTATGAAACGATGGCCTTCAGTTCCGACGCTCGGCGCAACACTACCCAAGAGTACGGCACGCACACGTAGTCATCGATGCCTTCGAAAGGCAGCTCAAGGAATTGAACAACATAGAAGCGTCTCATATTTCTCTTATTTCTCTTATTAGAAATCATCTGTAACAAATTATAAACACTACCATAAACATCAAATATACAATACCATATAAGGAACGCGAGCACGAGTAATACCCTACGCGGTCACTAACTCGTCAAAAAACCTATTACAACAATCCATCGCAGTTTGTACATACATACAGTTAAAATAATTTTATTATTTTAAAGTTTATTTATGGCTTAAAATAAACTATCCATTATTGTCGGTGTTGTTTTTCATTATTTGATATCATATACAAATGCAGGTGTACTGAAAATCAAACTGTTTTAATGCGATCAAATCAAGTCAGTGACAAGCATATATATAAGTAGTCGACAGGACGAATTCCACGTTTCGATATAACTCACAGTTTTCTGTGAATAATATGGACTCTACTGGGATTTGCGAGTGTGGTGTACAAGAAGCCCGAGGGCGGGGGGGGGGGGGGGGGGGGGGTTCAGTCACAACGAAATGGCGAAACCACTATATGTGTTTTATAAACCAATGTTGCGGCACGGGCGCCACCGTTCAAATTAGACCACGCTGTGGTTGTCGCGATGCTATATTACGTTTCTTGAATTTCATCAATGAATTAATTAATTCAATTTTTTATTAAAGCTTATTATTTATTTATGTATTTACTACATAAGTATATATATTTGTATCACAGGCGAATGTGTAAATTATGCGAGAACTAGCTATATAACCACGTCTACTTGTTGAGTTTTGTAAATGGATATTAAATTAATAATAGACGTCGCCTCAGCTCAGCTGACATTGAAACGTTTTTACTGATATCTCTATTTCTATTTCCTAGAATTCAATGTACGCCTAGGCCCAACGCTATAGACCGCTCGGCCGTCATCACTGGTTCGTTCAGTCGGCACCTATAGAGATGCATGCGAGAGGCGCATCGCATAAGGTAGTGTCATGTCGTACGATATAGTCAAACCCCATGTTAACATTTATACCCATACAACAGTCGACATTAGCTGTACGTATACTCGCACGCTGGCGCTGTACACGTTACATAATAATATTAATTTATAAATAAGTAGGCACTTCGATCCATTGTCACAAAATTTGTGTTTTGTATTCAAAAAATACAGAGGCAGCTCTGTAAAGTTTATAAATGTTTACCGTAAATGTAACGTAATTTTTATAATTGAATAAATCGTAAATAAGTAATCTTCTGTAAACAGCAAATTTTCATGTAAAATATTTGAACTCTTAGCTTATGGTCCAGCGTGATATTATCCGAGTCGTAAATTTCGTAAACGTTTTACCGTATGTACATTCTCTTCCGAAAATAATCATAATGCTACTTACCTTTATGTAGGTGTGTGTATTGTTCCAATATCTTCAACCATCGATGCTGCTGAGGCGAGCCGAGCGAGGCTTTCAACGTCGTATAAAAAAGGATAGGCAAGCTTTCAATCCGGGCAACTGTTGGCAGTTAGTCGGGACGACGAAATAATCATTCACGGGCTCCACCCGCCCGCACCGCACACACGGCACCACAGCGCCGCCGCGCGCCGCGCGCCGCGAGCGGACGCCGCGCCACTCGCCAGTACATCGACGTACGACACGGCAACAACAGCGACAGTACAGCGTCTACTGCTGCTACATAATACTCGACGCTGATTGCAAGATCAATGTTTTCAACAATTCACTTATTTAATGTATGAAATACTGTATATAAGAACGCTATATTGGACTCTCATTGTTAAACCTCGAGTAGCTAACACAACAAGTAGAAGTGATAAAATTGATACGGAATTCCTGTTAGGCCATGTCTAGTACCTACTGTACATATGTACATAATGTGAAACTGTTAGGCCATGACTTGTACATACGTACTATGAGTGCCGGCCGCGATGGAGTGGTGGCCTGCTGGGCTCGCCCAACTTTCACGTCTTTAATGATAACAATTTGAACGTTCTCGATTACACCTGTTATCACATTTGGTATTCACAGAAAACAAAAGTACAAAAATTGTTAATTGTGAATTTTAATAATATTTAATACAAATTTTAATCTTATCTAATAGGTAATATTATGAACTTTATGACTACTATGGCTATGTATGCATGTACAGTAGAGCGTCGATTATCCGAACTAATTGGGGGACATGGGTGTTCGTATAACCGGTATTTTCGGATAATCGAGCTAACTATATGTATAACCAAATGCGAGTCGGACTCACGCACTAAGGGTTACCATTATCTATAACGTTTGTTTAACAATAATCGTGCCCCCCTTAAATATTTGTTTTATTTTCATTTAATTATTTATTTTTAAACTAAATATGTAACTAAATATTCTGTGAATATTTCCAGCGTCTACCTGATGCCGTTATTAATATCGAGCAAAAAAATCACGTTTTTTGTGTGGGAGCCCCTTTAAATATTTATTTTTTCTGTTGTGTTGTGTATTTCTATATACATCGCTTAAAAAATCTTCGTTTGCCGAAGCAAGCCTACCCGCTTTCGGGTGGCTTAGGTCTTAGGTCACGTATTTTTTTAGGACACATATTTGATACTAGTCGCTTTCAGCCTGTGTTTCATTTAAACCAAAGCAAGGCAATATTTAAGCAAGTAAACGCTTCAGAATCACCAATTATCATTTCGCCTTCATTATTTGAACTTGTAGTTGATGAGGGGCTAGTAGTTCGGATAAGCGGTCGTTCAGTTAAGCGACGTTCAGATAACCGACGCTCCACTGTATGTTACCCGCGGCTTCGCCCGCGTCGTCATTGTGTTTTAATAAAAGTTTTTCCCCCACGGCAATAAGATGTTTTCAGAGATCAAAAGTAGCCTATGGTCGGCACTTTCCAGACCTTAAATAATGGCCGTAAAAACAGCGTGTCAATCGATTGGTTGTATTCGACGTGGAAGAATGACAAAAACATATGAAGGGTACTTTAACTACTTCATTATGTTAATATAACTTTTCGGCTGTGGGAATAAGATATTTTACGGGATTTTTATCCACGTGAAAAAAACCATGGTAAAAAAAGCCATTGATAAGTTTCGACGTGAAAGGACATACCAAGTCCCAAGTCATTGTAGTCTCGCCCGCATGATCACCATTTTCGTAAAACGTTTTATTTTCCCGTGGGAATAAGATGTTTTTCCAAACAAACAGACACACTTCTACATTTACCTATAATATTAGTATAGAATGGATTTACATATTTCATGATATCGAAATAAAATTTGCGATCATGATAACTAGCCAATGGTATTTCGCCGAAAAGTTATCAGAGTAATTCACTCGAGCTAACACGCTTCATGGAGCGTTAGCTCGCGCCCGCGACTTCGTACGCGGGTATCCCGATGTCCCGTGAAAAAAATGTTCTTAGCGGATGCTTACGTTATAATAGCTACCCGTTTACCAAATTTTAACCCGATCCGTTCAGTGGTTTGAGCAGTGCGTTGGTAGATCAGTAAATTTTTCTGCTATACAGGTCGGGTAACAAAAGTACATTTTAGGGCCGTATATAAATAATAATTTACAAATGTTTCAATACCTTCTTTCTTCCATCACAGTAATAAGCACTTATACCAACACCGTGGAAGTAGCGGTGCGCAGTAATTGCTCGGCCAGTTCTCCTAGCAGCATATGTGAAGCAGCTTAGCTCCTAGTTTATTTATATCTTACAGTTTTGAATTAAATGTAGTTCCTAGGATTTGGTCCCGTGTCATTAATAAAATGTAATTCAATTTTTTTAATATTAATTAGATTTTCTGTAGAAGCAGGAATGATGTTATAGTACCATCACCGAGAATAAGGAGTTACGTGGACTCGACTGGATGAATAAAGTTATAAGTATATTTAGTTTTAAGGGAATCGAATATGACATGTTTTATATAACATAATATAACATATCGCTTCGTCGAGTCACATATAAAGAGGTATCGTCAGAAGCGTCAGTCGTTATTCGTATATGCCAATCGCCAACCCAAAATTGAATCCCGGGTGTTCAAATTTTTGTATTTGCGTGTTTAGATCCGGCGCGCGAGCGTCTATAGGAAATACAATGTAAAATGTCATCGTCGTTCGGCAGGAGAAGGACCAGTACGGCAACGAGGTGGGCGTGCCGGCGCGGCGCGTGCCCGTGCCGTACCTGCTGGTGGACGTGCCGGTGGGCGTGGCGGCGGCCGTGCACGGCGAGCCGACGCTGTCGCCGCGCGCCGCCTTCCCGCCCGCCAACCGCGCGCTGCCGCAGCAGCTGCACACGCCGCGCGCGCTGCACGCGCTGCTGGCCGGCGCGCGCGACCCGCCCGCCTTCCTGGACGCCGTGTCCGACCTGCACGCGCTGCTGTACCTGGCCAGCAACGAGGCGCTGCCGCTGCCGCCGGCCGAGCTGCGCGCGCTGCTGGACGCCGTGGCGCGCCGCGACGCCGCCGCCGCGCACGCCGCGCGCCAGCTGCCGCACTTCGCCACGCTCGAGCAGCTGGCGCGCGCCGCCAGCGAGCCCGACGCGCCCGCCGCCGCGCTGGCGCCCGCCGCCGACCCCGCCACGGGCCTCTGGACCTGCCCGCTCTGCACCTTCCACAACGCGGCGCGCCTCGACTCCTGCGAGATGTGCGCCATGCCGCGGTGAGCGCGCGCCCGCGCCCCGACACCGCGACCCGTTACTCATTAATAAATTCCTATTAAACGACGCAGGTCTTTCAATCACGTCTTCATAAACATCTATGTGGATGTCAGTTTTGAGTATTGGCCTCCGACGCGTGATTCCTCCATATTTCCATATCTTGCAGTGCTGTTCGCCTGTATTTTTATTGGATAGCCAACAGCATTACGACTAAATATTTATTGCTAAATTTAAATCGAGCCAATTAATAGGCAATCGCAGACATCTACAAAACTAATAACATATCACCATAATCGATACTCAAGAAACTCGACATAACTACTAGAGTGTCATCGATTTGCCTACGTGTATCGGTAAACAAAAGGGCCCCAAAATGGAACCATGAGGAATAACTGAGGGGATATCCAGAAATAAAACCCTCGATTTCAACTGCCTGACTCTGGTTTCGTACATAAGATTCGATCCATCGCAACAAATGGCTAGTTTCTCGAGGGTCTTACTGATAAAGGACTTTAGATATAGGCCTTATATAGGTTAGGTTAGGCTCTTATGAATCTTATTTATAACCAAATAAAGCCTTTCGCCAAATTTTCGGAAATGTGACATCAATAATCGATTTTAGAAATAAAATAGTTAATGGGACGAAAAGCTCCCTTGCTAATCTCCAGATAACAAAGGGGTGGATCATCACAACCTAGGAGGTGGTATAAGTTTTTATGACATCTTCCATAAAATAGATACAAAAACATATCCCGTAAAAAGCCTTATCTATCAAAGAATTTTTATCCTCTGTATCCACGTCCGTTAGTTAAAAAAGTTAATTCGTAAAAGTCCACAAAAATTGGAAAGAGTACCAAAATGAAAAGAACGTGTTTACTTGGAGTTTCAGTGTTTGAGACGAAGGGAGGTACAGCTAGAGGCTTAGTGTTATGACCAGTATATACAGTATACTGACGATAAGATCACTTCATCTCCTACATATTTTTGGAGGTCATTAAATTTAAATTTAGTAAGAATGATATTCCCGACTATATTAAATGCGAAAATGAGAAATCATTTGACGGTAAATTTATCTGTAATTATTTTAACGACTACTTTAACTCTGTATTTGTCCCCCAAATCGATAATCAAAATTGTTATTGTTACAACCTGGATTCCACCTATGAATAGAGGTCATATGAAAATCGAGACCGCAAAGGGGCAGCATTAAAACGTGGGATTTGATCAAAAAATCCTATATGCGCACGCTAGCTCCTTTTATTCAATACACATAAGCGGGTAAATACAGTCAACCCCAAATTTATCTTTTTTAGAATTTTACAGCCACTTGATACCTTGTACTCAAATGGGTAACAACCCCAAGAATGGTGTCCAGGGATCGCTAGCGGTCGGGCGTTGTCCAAAATTAAATTTGAGCCGTTCAAAAAAAAATCGGAATCCGGGTATGAAATACCCGAAGCCCGTAAGCCAGCTATCGCTTAATACGCCATTCAATGCCCGAGAAAATGCACCCGACTCTGAAAAAGGAAGGAAATAAAACTTTACTGTTGCATTTTGTGCATGATATAATTTTGATGCAAGATCTCGGACTATACTTATTATGAGAATTATTAAAATACGTGTAACTTTTTAATTACGCATCGACCAGATGTGTTTCCGACAAATTCAAGGCAACATCTGGGTGAAATCAGATTTTCGCTAGGTGGTGTAGTTTTATTGGGCAGTGCTGAAATAAGGCTTATTTCGGCACTGCCACAAAAAAATACTTATAACTTTTTAAGGGGAGGTCGACTAATTCTGATGCTTGGTGTCTGAATTCGACAAATTGACGACTAATTCTGGGGGAAATCATATCTTCGCTATGTTATGTAGTTTAATAGATCCCGAGTGGGCTGTTACACTCTGCCACATAAAAAACCTTATAGCTTCTTAACGGGAGAGCGACAATTTTTTTTCCTTTTGGCGACAAATTTCGACAAATTAACGACTAATTTTTTGTCTAGTTAAAATCAAGATCCCAGGTCCCAGATCTTGATTTTAACAGTGCAGTGCCGAAATAAGGCACGCAATAAAAGCGTATTTTTTTTAACCACTGGTCGAAGAAGCATTCGACCTGCCTGATCACTAGCGGTCAATGCACTCTATGGCATTATATCATATGTGAAAGAGACACTTGGAAGCAGCAGCAGTTAAGTTTCTTTATGATACAAAAAGTGGCAGCCATATAACATTTAACAATTCCTAGGAAGTTGTTGTGTTTATACGAGTGAGGAGTCACACAAGGGACCCCTTACGAGTGATATTTCGTGTGTTCTATGGTAAGTACGACGGCTTATGATAGGTAGACTTCATGATCCATATCATCGTACGCTTACTAATGAGTGGTGGCCGTCCTTGCGCGCTGCTGTAAATAGGTCAAACACTTTCGATCTCCTCCATGAAAATTATACTTTCAGAAATATTGTGAGGATAATAAACCTGAAACCTAGAGGCGAAGTTACGTATAAGTCCACGTGCTCGCTATCACAAAAATAACAGTACCTTAGACCCTTAGAGGAATGTGGTTCTGCGAGTAGGGCAACCAGGAAGCTCATGAAGAGGCGCTGCAGGGGTGGCAATACTTGTTTTACATTTGCAAGCATTTTAATAGGCTTTGGTAACCGCTTTATTATATAAACGAGCTGTATAGTGTATACATACATATTATAAAACTCGTTTGCCCGTTGCACAGAATAAGTCCTGTAGTATCCTATCTTAGAGGCCGTATTTCTCTAATCTAAGCTACCACACCACAATGTAGTGCTACTGCCTCAATATAAGTAACAGTACTACGTACAGTGTGGCCACTCCCTGCCGCTCTCTCGTGTCGACCTAACGACCTAACCCCCTCTAAGATGAATATTCACGCACGCATACACATTCACGGAGTGCACAATCGACATTGTTTATGCAGTAAGTAGTTAACGAGATTTGTCTGCGCAGTTTGTGTTATTTTCATTCGAGAGTAATTATAAGATTTACAAGGTTATTTAACTGATAGCTAGGCTGTCATTTATTATTATTTTGTTATAAGCAGTGACGACCACGATGACATCCACGCGAGCGGAGACGCGGCATCTTAGTAATATGCGGGCAGAAACATTCTGTGTCCACTGTTAAATCTCTTTGTATGCAAGACTGTGAATTGAAAGGGTTGTATAATTTGGAGTGGCATTTTATTATAGGTACTACGCCGAGTCAAAAACAAGCATATGGCCAGCCTGATGTGAAGCGGTTACCGTAAGACACATAGGTTACAATGAGAAGTCGCTCGCGCGCAGCCACTACTTACCTACTGTTAACGCAGCAACTTTGGTTGGAGACTCGTGATCCGACTAGCTGAATTAATCAAAAATCACGAAAATAATATCTTATACATGTACCTAGTAGGTACCTAGGTAAGGTGTTTTTGCAGTATCGGCAACGCGTGAGTGATGCCACTCACTGGTGTCACAAGCGTCCTTGGTATAGACTTTGATGACTGCTTTCCATCAGGCGGTCCGTACGCTTGTTTTCCACCCTAGTGGTATACAAAAAATATTCCTTGCATTGTAAGCGTCTATAGGCTACAATAATAGCTTTATATATAGCAGGCCATAGGTATACTGTGGCATGTCATGGCACAAAACAAGGATCTCAGCGGGATGATAAATGACCTCACTGCTACTTCTAACAATGACGTCAGAGGGGACGGAACGTTCTAGATTGGAAGCCACGTATTTTATGATCAGGTATTCCTTCGTTCTATGGTGGACAGACGACCTCTAAATGACTGCCGGAGGCCGACTGCGAAAAGAGCAGGGTGGTACATACGTGGCTGAAGACAATACGCCTCGTTAGGCAGGTAGATGCGGGCTATCACGTTAACCATCGCCGATGCAATGCAGTTATTATAATTATCTATAAGTTATAGCTTACACCCGAAATTTGACTAAGTAATGCTCTCCGGCAAATTCAGAAATGGTCCAGTAAATCCAGTTGGACTAGGCTTTTAGTTTACCATAAAAAATACATATAAAAATTCTAGGTTTATGGGTAAGTACTCACCTCACCTCCTGTCCAAAACAAGTTCAGCGCCAGCGTCGTCCACTTACATCGCAAAATTGTTCCATTCAACAATCATGTAGGTACTTCCAGGTTTGCACAACAATATATCAGTCAAAAGCAGAAATTGGGTTCTGAACTATTTTTGGGATTGCCGAAAGACAGTCAAAGCTAGAAGCAGCAGCTGGACTTCGGCGACCGACTATAACATATATTTGTTATTCAGTCACTACCCAGGTACCTATACTGAATATAATAAATCCCTGAACTGTCTATAATTTTCGCATTCCACTTCATTTTTGCAGTATTGGATAAACAAAAATTATAGACAGTTCAGGGATTTATTATATTCATTTTAATTCACTAAAAGATGATGTTGACAGCGACCGACTGCTTAGTGTCCTTCAATGCACGGAGGAGCTCGATGGCTCGTAGCACGTGCCAGAACACGCAACGGAAGCAACGTCAACCGTAATTTATTATATATATATAGGTATGGATTTATAAATGAACCCCTATTTTCCTAGTGATCGATTATTCAACCGGTTGACTTTCTATTTTTTTATGAGATGTGAACGCACCTTTAAAAAAAATGTTGGTAAGCTTGATGCTAGTGACTGACCTATCAAACAATATTTTTGACATTCTAGTTCACTGAACTGAAAAGAGTGATGCAGTTCTATTGACGCAAATGAACTACATGACTCATCTAATCTAGTTCTTTTGACTCACTATTTCAGTTTAGTTCAATGTATCTTTGATTCAATCGACTCAGTAGTTCTATTGACTTATTCCTTCTACATTCTTCTCAGTTCTATTGCATCATTTTGATGACATTGTATTTTTGTATTAAATAAGTATAACTAATTAAATATTTTATAATTTCCCTTACAAATATGGATTTTCCTTCAAACTTCTCACAGGCTTAAGACTGTCAACCTTGAGTAAAAAGAAATTATTTTGTGGTTAAAATAATAATTAATATAAAAATTGAGATTGAGAATTGGTATCTTTACTACTATAGCATATTTTCGCTAACAGCTTATGGTTCTTATGTTCTAATTCGGTTAGGCAACCACGCACGAAACTGTCTCGTTTTATCTCGAACAATTTCAGAATCTTTCGTCCTTTTCGCTCTCTTTCGCTAGCAACTTTGGCATTTCAACGTATCTCTCTCATTCTAGCTCGTACGATTTATGTATTTCCGTTCTTTTTACTCTTTGTCACTCGATTAACTAAATGACGCAGTGAACTACATGGTACAAGAAAGAGTAAGTTACAAGAACCGGCTTGTATGGTGAACTGGTACAATTGAACTACTCACTCAGGAACTACACAAGTCTATTCTACAATTCGCGCGCATTTCGTTAAAATTTTAATTGTTTTCACAGTAAGTAGTTTTTCATCAAAATTATGTCTCGTCGTAAAATGCAAGTTTTTAGAGACATTTGAATATTATGATCGCAGCCGATCGAGCCGATGGATGCAAGCGGTATAACACCGATCATTCATTGTCAAGTCTAACCGGGAAGCCGAACATATTCAGCAGCGGACGTCCTTTGGGTGAAATGATAATGATTTTTTCGAAGGCAAGTTAAACCTTCGGCCCTGTTAGATGGCAGTCGTTAAGCCATGTTAGTAAGCAGTAAGCAAGGTAGCCTTTGGGCAACTTGAGTAAGCTCTAAACTCCTTCGAATGAGGGCAGCTCCGTATCACAGTATTAGGATGGATGCAACAGGAATAAAAATGGATATGCACAAACAAAAAGAAGAGTTAAACTGAAAGAAGAAACAATTGTAAATGAAACACATGAAATGGTCATTTTGTAAAAATATTTATTATTAATTATGTATTTACAGTATTGTATCTAAGCGGGCGGCGGCGGGGCTCGAGCCGGTGCCGGCGCCTCGTTGAGCGTCGGCGATACAGACTCACTAAAGAAAAGGCCCGGCATACTGGGACGGGGCGGCAGACAATTTTACATTTCTACCAGAGGACATTAAAATTGGCGGAATGCCGCAGCGCTCTGCGGTATGCAACGGCAAAACCCATTCGATGCCACGGGAGCAATTTACGACAGTGGAATTTGTATCGTATACCTACTATATAAGTTTGAATGTCCTTTGGTAAAAATAATAAATTCTCTGCCGTCCCGGTGCGTAGGCCTTAAAACTTTGTACGTACCTACCTACTCGTGTCGGATTTTCGAGCTTTGGTCGAAAGAAAAAACACGAACAATTTGCGCGAGTTGCTATAAACACGTATCCTATCAACCGTCAGCTACGCTGCCTGACTAAAGTGTATCGTATGAATACCTCGACGATCTATATGTGTTTAGTATACCTAGTGTTATTTACTTCGCGGAAATTCTAGAACATTTTCATGTTTAGGGACGTGAAGAATTTCGTAAATTTCTTCACGCTACAATGTTATTCAGAATAGAACGCCAACAAGTGACGCGCCGCGCAGTGAGGATTTTGGATGAGACTATAAATTCAATAACTATTCGCATAAACTGCGAAAATGTGCCAACATAAGTACGCCCGCGCTAACAACTTTTCGAGATTTCTAAGCAAACGACATTAGAGTATATGTTCCAGTCTCATCGATAAGTGTGTCCACTGCGCTCCCTCTACACAGGCCACTAGATTCCTTCCCCCCAGTTCTAATACCCGATGATATGAAACTAGGAGCCGGCGCTCGTTGAAAACAACACAAACAAAATGCAAAAGTTCTTATGAATACAAACATAAGTTGATTTATTAGATTACATAATTTTAGAAGACTTTAACTATAAAGTGACTTCTGTTACAAACAGAATATATCATGCAAAAAAGAGAAAAGGGAACGAAACTAAATTTGATATAATTTGTATACTTTATCCAACAGTGAAGAGTTCGCACCGCGTCAGTACATACGTGGCGTACTTTTATTCGTGTGTGTGAGATGCGATGGAAACTATCAATTTGTATATAGTTTTTCTCTGTCTACGTTACGTTACGATATGGATTGTACACTCTATCGGATAACCGAAATAAAAATCTATCCGAAACCGTAACCAAAACCGATATAAAAGTTTCGGATAGAGGCGGCATCTAAATGAGACACGTCTTTATAGGTTTTTGCAGGCTAAGACGACATACAGAGTGCGTCGATCGACGCTTAAATCGTTTATCTACACAATAATTACATATCTGTAATTCTCCGTATGTCATCCATTCTTGTGAGATTAAAATTACATAAAAAAAAATGAAGGCCCATTCTGTTACGACAGATGTTTTCCACCACTTGACATTGGAGGAGTTATAGATGATAAAAATCATATTATAATTTTTCCTTAGTCCAAAAGTTGCTTCTCGTGATTTTGGATTTACATGAACCAGGTTTCTAATTGTTTAAATATTCCTTGTATTAAAATTTTCCTTTTGCAATTCCTAAAAAAAAATAACATCCGTATCTGAAAGTATCTATAACTATCGAATAGGTAATACGAAATAATTTCATATTCGTAACCGTAACCGATGTAATATTATTTACATATGCGTAACCGTATCCGAATCCGAAATTTCATATCCATAACATCCCTGGTGTACACTATGGAACGTCCCCTGACATGTAATAAGCTAATCGATTTTCCGCGATAACAGTCAACCGGGTGGCAAGGGTCACCAAAATACCTATTGCGAAAATTAATCCCGAGCGAAAAATTAAATTTTCATATCGCTTTTTGGGAGGTTCAGGAACTGCCTGCCTGCTTGTAAGCAGGCAGACCAGAGCTAACGGAAAGTAAGTACTCAATTTTGAACAAAGATAATTTAACTTTTCCTGATCAAGGGCTAGGTCCTTATTAAAGTTGTATTATCGACCTTGTAAGTAGACGGAGGGAGAAATAAAATAATGCTATCTAAAATTACTGCGGAAATGTCCCTCATCCGTTTTGCTGGCAAATGAGAATATATATTATATTTCAAAACATTTCATAATCTCTTGAAACTTTTAGGCCGTTTTGAATAACGCATACGGTATTGTATAATGTCGTCCCTAACTCCATATAATCCATGATCATTTATAGCTGCACCTACACAGACACGTGTCGGTGACGTCGAAATACCCTGTATTATTTAATTGCACGCCCACGTCGCATTATAACATGGACTTCATAATTCGCCAACAGTGTCTATGTCCATCTTCAAATGCGACCTTTTGTTTCTTGTAGTCGCGCGAGCTGAATTTGTAAGTTCCCGCGGCCGTCGTCGCGTCGCTGTCAATTTGCGCAGTAGGTCTAATTAGCGGCTCTCGTATCTTTTGCTAATACTTAGACAAATAGGTACATAATTTGAGTCCTTTGCGGCCGCGACGTGACCTCCCTCGCCCGCGCCGCGTCGCCGCCGCGCCGCCATTATTCATATCGATAATGTCTACATATGTACATTTTTTACAATTTCAAAATTAACATCAATACGAATTACAACTAACCACAGTAGCAGAGTTACACAAAATTTATATGACATCATATCACACAGGCGCGCAGCGCACACACTCATACTGCATCCATCGCCAAGTATCACATCGTGGAACAGAGCGGGCCCGGCCGGGCTCGGGTCGACCGGGCTCGAGGCGGCCGGGGCGGGCCCGGCCGGGCACGGGTCGACCGGGTCGGGCCCGGCCGGGCACGGGTCGACCTGGTCGGGCCCGGCCGGGCACGGGTCGACCGACTCGGGCCCGGCCGGGCACGGGTCGACCGGGTCGGGCCCGGCCGGGCACGGGTCGACCGGGTCGGGCCCGGCCGGGCACGGGTCGACCTGGTCGGGCCCGGCCGGGCACGGGTCGACCGACTCGGGCCCGGCCGGGCACGGGTCGACCGGGTCGGGCCCGGCCGGGCACGGGTCGACCGGGTCGGGCCCGGCCGGGCACGGGTCGACCGGGTCGGGCCCGGCCGGGCACGGGTCGACCGGGTCGGGCCCGGCCGGGCTCGAGTTAACGACCTAGATCTTATCCGATCCGAACCGATTAGGTTTCGGCCGGGGTCGTAGTGCGCACTTTTCTGTCTTTTTAATGCAATACAAAACTAAAAAATAAACAATGTATTAGTTTATTTATTAATAATAATGTTTTTTTTTTCTTTTTTTTCTTTCGACAGTTTGTCGGGAGTCATTATAACAATATTAACTACGTATTCATTGAAATGAAAACTATACTTTTTTTGGTACCTACCCATTTTTATGAATGCACTCAAGAACGTCAGGAACGACAGCTTCGAATACGGGATCGACTCCGAAATCACGAAGGAATCGTCGCTATCGCATAATAAATAATAGTTCAGGGTGCGCTCAATCAAAATACATGAATAATTTATTTGCGATGTCGGACCACTCCCGAGTGTAATTATTCTATGATATGATATTATATTCGTTTCTTTGACGTCGTTTACGTTACACTCGATTTATTTTACACAAAAAAATAGCAATCGGCGATGTATTTTAATTCCTAGAAGAGAGTACAGACGTAGATCGTTCGGCACTGCGGGCCGCTAGTGGTCGGGCGGGCCGCTACCGGGCGCGGGGCGGGCCGCTACTGGTCGGGCTCGGCGCCGGGCGCGGGCCGCATGGGCGGGAAGTGCTTGGGGTCCCGCAGGTCGAAGGCCCCGCGCGGCGGCGAGCCCTCGGCCGCGGCGCCCAGCTCGCACGCGCGCTCCGACTCTGCAACACGCACGCGGCACGAGCGTCGCTCATTCATCGCAATTTTGACAAAGCCTATTTGCGCGTCGCTCGCCCGATTCGCGCTCAATAATATAACTGAAGCGTATACAAAAAGTAATACAAATACTCGTGTTCAGAGAAACTTTAAACGGCTTTCGTAAATTCTGAGCGAGCGGAAGCTAGCGAATTATTAAGTTGAAGATAGCAAATGTTTTTTGACGTGACAACGTCTTATAAATTGGTTAGCCGGGTGACACTTCAAGAAACTGGCTCACGTTATGCGCTTACAATGAGAGCGAGTGAAAGGCACGCGTCCCTTCTAAGAGCGAGAGAGACAGACATAAAAAGTGAAAGGCATGCGTCCCTTCCACTCGAAAACATTTTACCACTCAAAGTCGTTGTCACGTAAAACTTTCGCCCGTATACCGACTTTACAGGCAACCAATTTTTTTTTCCAATGAGTCATTCCAGAGAACGGGCGACAGACGACACAAAAATACTAGTAAAATTTATATTCTATTCTGTAAAGCCATAGTTATCAAACAAAAGAAATGTATAAAATTAAATTAATAGATATTATGTAATTGCAACCCTATTACTCTTTTATTTATTTAAATCGAGGAATATGAATGCATACAGGCATATTTTAACAACAATAAGCTGCGAGGACAGCGGATCTGGTAAAAAATAACCGAGGGATTTACTTCATTCGTTTTTATTTTTAACAAAATTTTCTTCTAGCATAAGACTCGATAATTATGTAAAAAAATTCAACTTTTTGATTTTTACTTGACTTTTTTTAATTTGTCATACACCAATAGATTACAAACTTAAACATTACTCGTATTTTTTTTAAATATACAGAACATAATTGTGAGCCAGAACATAATTGTAATGTGCTCGTCTTGCACTGTATTTTTTCACAGTTACTTTCTTTGGATTCATCATTTTCAATTTTGTCTAATTATATATACAACGTGTAACTCCAAGTACGCAAAACCTCAAACACCCCAACTGAGTTTTATTATTATAAATTGATATATCAAAGAAATAATTTCGAAAAAAAAATTCTCGGAGATATGAACACTTTTTTGTTTTTCTAATAATTCTAATAGTTTCTGAGCTCTGTGGCGCTTTCTTATCAAAAAGACGCGCCAATGGCTACGATAGGCAAATATTATTATTAAAGAGCGAGCTTCGCGTCAATGACGCGTAAGCGCCGCTCTCTACACGGCGCTTAAGACTTTTTGGACGCGGCGGTATTACGTTTGTTTACCTACTTGTGTGCCTTATTTCGGCACTGCCCAGGTCTCAGATCTTGATTTTAACTAGACAAAAAATTAGTCGTTAATTTGTCGAAATTTGTCGCCCAAAGCAAAAAATTTGTCGGTCTCCCGTTAAAGAGTTATAAGGTTTTATTTGTGGCAGTGCCGAAATAAGCTTATTTCGGCACTGCCCACTCGGGATCTATTAAACTACAAAACATAGCGAAGATATGATTTTCTCCAGAATTAGTCGTCAATTTGTCGAATTCAGACACCAAGTATCAGAATTAGTCGACGTCCTGTTAAAAAGTTATAAGTACTTCTTTGTGGCAGTGCTGAAATAAGCCTTATTTCGGCACTGCCCAAAAAAACTACACCACCTAGCGAAAATCTGATTTCACCCAGATGTTGCCTTGAATTTGTCGAAATTTGTCGGATATAAAACACAACTGGTCGGTGCGTAATTAAAAAGTTACACGGATTTTAATAATTCTCATAATAAGTATAGTCCGAGATCTTGCATCAAAATTATATCATGCACAAAATGCAACAGTAAACGTTTTATTTCCTTCCTTTTTCAGAGTCTGGCAAAGCTTGTCAATGCATGATACTGTTTTCTGATCTACAAATGCTTTAAGTGTTCTTTAGCACTACATTAGTTGCTTTTTACGATAGCCATATGTGAATGGGGTGGTGTTATTCTACTCTGCCTACGTTAGGCTCTCTGACTACAACGTGAATTATTAAAATGCGTGTAACTTTTTAACCCTTTAACCGCCACGAGCGGATTAATCCGCCAAATATTTTCGTGCCCATTTCGCCAAGGACGGATTTTTACGCTCAAATACCACTACTCAGTAAATCTGCCTTTTTGTTTAATAGCTCTGTATTATATAAAAATAGTGTTCATTACTTGATAAATAGATAATGAAGTTATTATTTACAATTGATTACACTTAAGTTTCTTTATTATAGGACTTAAAATTAATGTCTAAAGTTAAATAAATTACTGATAGTATTTTTAGAAAAGTGTATTGATGTCTAGCGCCACGGCCGGAAAAT
Source organism: Hypsopygia costalis (assembly GCA_937001555.2). NCBI lineage: Eukaryota > Metazoa > Arthropoda > Insecta > Lepidoptera > Pyralidae > Hypsopygia > Hypsopygia costalis. The sequence continues at coordinate 30,899,341 of OW443334.2, forward strand.
TCCGTTAGTAGGGATGGGGCATAAACAATGATTGACAGATACAAAAATCCACATAAATCAAACTATTTCTGTTTATACTGACTTATTTATTATAAAACAAATAAAGCAATTGTTACTGTAGAAATAAATGAGTTTATTTTATTTTGTTTTAAATGAATAAAGCCCAAAACTGTCAGTGAATGAACAAAACTGAATTGACAATTCCCATCCCTAGTCTGCATGTTTTTGAACGAATGTTATAAGTATTCCTGTAGCCACGAGCGGAGAAACACGCTCGCTTCTGACGTCATAAAAGAGTGCCGCCTTCTGGAATTTTCCATTAGTGTTGTGCTGCATTATACGTGTTTCATAAGTGTCATCGATACAATTTTCTTTATACGCTTTTGTTTCATTGTTTTACCAAAATACTTACTAATACAAGTAATTTTTCGAGTTATGGAGGGAAAATAGGTACCAAAATGGCTTAGAGGGACTCATTTTTTTTTTTTTTTTTTTTTTTTTATAATACGTCCTGTGGCAGACAAGCATACGGCCCGCCTGATGTGAAGCAGTTACCGTAACCGTATTAACGCTCGCAACATATCACTTGCGCGCCGCCACCCCCGCTGCCAACGCAGCATCTCCTTCTTTTCCGGTGACCTCACTCACTCACAGGAACACAACAACCCTCAACGGAATTGTTATTTGGCTGCGGTATTCTGTGAGGTGGAGGTACATTCCCCAGTCGGGTAGCTTACAATTACGCTCCCTACCTCTCTTTTCGCCAGAGCTTCATTTGTCAGTCAGCAGGGTGCACCACGTGCAGGTGAAGTTGGCTTTGGTTCAAAGATGTTGATAAACCACTTACACCCCAAAATTCTCAGTGATTATTTCGACTAATAGAGGGTTGAGATTTCGAGTAATGGAGGTTTTGGTGTTTGAAGGGAAGGGAACAGAGGCCCAATTCTCGTAATAAAATTCTCAACGACATCGTAACGACTTCGCCCGCTCCCTCTCTGGCACGTTGTAAAATAGATAAACCAAAGAGGGACGAGACCAAGTCGTTCCGGTGCCGTTGGGAATTTCATTACGAGAATCGGGCCTTTGAACATTTCTTCGAGATTTAGAGGTTTTCGACTTATCGAGGTTCGACTTATAGAGGTTCTACTGTGTTATAAATAAAATTATTAAATTACAAAGTAACGCTTTCCATATGTTAAGATATTTAAATTAAACTGTAAGCGTTCGAAAGAGATGCATTTCCAATATCGATATATATACTGAACATCTCTATTAGTTGTAGGTATTTATTTATCGTTTTACTGTGCCTGGCGCTGGGGGCACGACATGTGATATTAAGTAAAGCGTTTAAAAGGTTAATTACGCATCGACTAGTTGTGTTTTATATCCGACAAATTTCGACAAATTCAAGGCAACATCTGGGTGAAATCAGATTTTCGCTAGGTGGTGTAGTTTTTTTGGGCAGTGCCGAAATAAGGCTTATTTCAGCACTGCCACAAAGAAGTACTTATAACTTTTTAACAGGACGTCGACTAATTCTGATACTTGGTGTCTGAATTCGACAAATTGACGACTAATTCTGGAGAAAATCATATAATGTGCTAAATATTTCTCTTGGCAAGCCTTCGACGAGCTTCGCCTGCTAGGACCAGCTTTAATTAAAGATTCTTTAATTTTATTTAATCGTTCATAAAAATCTTTTAAAATAGACTCCATTAATTGAAATAAACTTTATATCATTAAAGAAATAATCTTACTTATAACTTATAATTATCATATTTAATTTTTTTTTTTTTTGATAGGGTTTATTTATAGTATACCCATTATTTAATTATCTTGATACATTTATTATAGAAATTAATAAAACTAAATAAACATAAGCGCTGTCAGTGGGATTAAAAAAAGTATAGTTCAAAATGTTCATGGTTCCGCAAATGGATTACTGATTTCACACGCAAATTCACTGATTTAACAAATTTTTACTCACATTTTATTCACATGGTACACTATCGTGGTTACACATCACCTTTTCGCGATTCCTCCTCCACGAGACTCGCCGCAGGAACGCCTGGTTGACTTCTTTCCTTATCCATTGTTTATGGCACTTTTTGTACAAATACCATCCACCAAATATGAATAACGCCAAGGCGACGATGGTGAGGACCGCCAGTAAAATATTAGTAATGTCCAAGTGCGATTTTAACTGCTCGATTGACGCATTATTTGTACCTCCACCGGCACTATTTTGGGCAACAACGGTTTCCTCGACGGATTGTGACGAACCCATATTATTTATTTTATTTTATTTTTGATATATAAAAATTTGCACTGTATGAAAGTGTTCGTTTGCACCGCACTTCAAATTGTTCTATATCACACATTTCGAAGATGCACGCGCCGCATCTCAAATGGCAGCGGTCGCCATATGAGGTATGGAATTTGTCAATAATAAGATGTGTTCATTGCAACGGATTTATTACTACTCTCCTTTAATACATTGAAGTTTTGACTTATATACTAATATAAAATATAAAGGTGTTCACACACCACAGGTGTCTGAATTCGACAAATTGACGACTAATTCTGGAGAAAATCATATCTTCGCTATGTTTTGTAGTTTAATAGATCCCGAGTGGGCACTGCCACAAATAAAACCTTATAACTCTTTAACGGGAGACCGACAAATTTTTTGCTTTGGGCGACAAATTTCGACAAATTAACGACTAATTTTTTGTCTAGTTAAAATCAAGATCTGAGACCTGGGCAGTGCCGAAATAAGGCACACTACCTACTTCACATTTTCTCGCTTGATTGTCGAGCGCAATTTAATAATAGACACGGCAATTGAAAATAATAATTATTATTTTTCAAAACCAGTTACTTTAAAAATGAATGAAAATTATGGAATTGATCCTACTCATAATTCTGAACAAACTATTTTTAGGTTTGCGTACTTGAAGTTACACGTTGTATATTTCAAAGGAAGGAAATAGTGTTAGAAGCAGAGTTAAAGATATAAGCAAAAAGTCGTGTGATGTACGGCGTCGGCGCGGCGGTGTCATTATTTCATTTCGTTAATTTTTACCAGACATTCCGCCTTCCTCGAAATCGGTAGAAGCGTCACAATAAGCATATTAAGGCACAACAATAAAAACAAGAGCGAGCACCGGCGCGCGCCGGCCGGCATGGGCCGACCGGCCGCCGGGGCGGGGCGGGCCCGGCCAGGGCGGGGCGGGGCGGGGCGGGACGGGGCGGGACGGGACGGCTTTCGCGGGGGTTTATCGACGAACGACCACTATTTTGTTTTTCAAGGCGGGAGGGACTCTTCTTCGTCGAGTATCCGCTCGATTATCGGCGCTGAGCTTCCGGTGAGTCGGCACACGTAAAACTGCAGAAGCGGAGGCGGGTCTGTCGCAGGCTCGAGTATACTTAACGAAACGAAAAGAGAGGGCGACGGTCCGTCGGGAGCGGGGCGGGGCGGCGGGGCGGGGCGGCGGGGCGGGCGTACCTGTCATCGCGGCGGGGTCCCGGCCTCGCAGCGCGCCCGCGTAACTGTTGCCCGCCGCGGCTGCGCCCCGGGAACAACACAACACAGTCACGCGGGGCCGGCGCGGCCGGTGTCGGCCCGCGCCGGCCCGGCCCGGCCGACCGATAATATGTAAATAAATATACTCGTAAATATCAGTACATATGATACGTTATACGATGATGGAAGATGGGATGGCGGGCGGGGTGAACTGTCGGGCCTGGGGCGCCGCCGCGGACGAGGGCGTCCGGCCGGCGCCCCGCGCCGCGTCACTGTGCGGGCGGCGCTCGGCGGGGGGGGGGAGGCGGTACGTACCGGGCGGCGCCAGCGCGGCGCGCGGCGCGGGCGCGGCGGCGTCCAGCAGGCGGTGGTGCTTGAGCAGCGCGCACTCGCCGCCCTGCGCCGCGTCCAGCGCGAACACGTACAGGTCGCCGGCGCCGGTGGCCACCAGCAGGCGCGGCGCGCGCGCCCCGCCCGTGACGGCGGCGGCGGCGCGCGCGCCGGCCAGCGGCAGGCGCGCGGCGGCGAAGGCGCGGCCCTGCGCCAGCACGTCGGCCACCTGCGCCGGCAGGTAGCCCGCGCCGGCCGACACGGCCTGCTGCAGCCAGCCCATCCAGCCGGCCGGCTCGTCCTCGGGCGGCGCGGGCTCGGCGGGCGGCTCCTGCAGCCGGAACACGTGCACCGTCTCCGTGTTGGAGGTGGCCGCGAGGAAGGCGCCGCACGCGCTGAACGCGAGGCACGCGATGGACACGCAGCGCTTGACGCCGCGCCGGAACTCGTGCAGGCGCGTGCGCTCGGGCACGGCGAAGACGCGGATGACGGTGCCGCGCTCGGAGGCGGTGGCCAGCCGCCGCCCGCCCATGGCCCAGGCCAGCGCAGCCAGCGGCGCGTCGTGCGCGCTGATCACGCACTTGGCGTTCAGGTGCACCGCGTCGAAGATCTGCACCTCGCCCACGGCGCTCGAGCCCGGGTACGCCACGTAGCAGTGCTCCACGCACGGGGACAGCGCGCACAGCCCGCGCGGGTTGGGCGGCGTGTCGCGGATCGTGTGCAGGATCTTCATGTCGCGGATGTTGTGGATGTGCAGCGACTCCTCGAGGCACACGATCAGCCTCTGCAACGAGCGCACGCAGTATACACGCATACAGTACCGACCGCACACGACGACGACCGCTCGCACCCCGCCCCGCGCCCGACACTCACCGATCGGTTCAGCTTCACCGCCAGGATGGTGTTGCTGTAGCTGTAGTTGCATATCTCGGTGCCCTTCTTGTAGTGGCACACTATCAGCTTCCTGGAACGAAGTAACGATACCATTCAAATCTCGCGACTGACACGTTTACATTTGAAATATTTATAATAAAGGCCCTCTCTGCCCCCTTCTACACGCTTGTATTTCCGCTAACTCCTAAACCGCGCGACAAATTTTGATGATATATGTTTATATTGATATATCCTATTTACATATAAAACAACATCGGGTCACTTACAACACAACATTTATAACACCAGAACGGCTGGACCGATCTTTATAATCTTTGATTTGTTGGATTTGTCTCCGTCCCGAACAGGGAAATTATAGCTATTCAAATATTAGAAAAAATCATAAAAGAAATTATGATAAAAATATATTATATACAGTATAATACATTTGTATTCGCACACGGACGAGGCCGTGGCGGATCGCTAGTTTATTATAATCTAACAATTATACAGTTCATTATATGTAAATTGTCGCATACAGTTATTTTAAAACGGTCCACGTCGGGGACGACCCCGGCCGCTTGATACTTGACTTCAAACGTATGTTCCAAAAGAATTAAATAACTTTGACCATCGTTCTGCTCATCGTTTCGGCTCTCTCCACATCGCAGCCCTGAATACCCGACAAAACGAGGACTCACAGACCTAAGATTCTACGATGATTGGACGACACTACTCCGCTATCGGCGCGTTAAGATGACATTTTGTCAAACATTAAACTTACTTAGGAAGTGAACATACAAATATTACAAATCCTGACGTCTAGGAGTAGTATCGAGACTATCGAATAATGAACATTGTTGATTTGTTTTTTAAACATTCAACATAATATTCTGAGACAGAAAAAGTCTATATCAGGATATCAGGAGTGCAACTGCAAGGAATACGAATGGTACATAATCTAATATTAATACGGTATATTGAAATACATTGATATCTTGGGCGTAAAAACATATATTAATGTATTTTCATTATAATATTCTTCCAAAAGTTTTTTTATTTACTTTTTAAATAAAGCTCATAGCTGCAACTCTCACTCCACAATATTTTATCGATATTAAATCGACTTAAGTCACATCACTATTTCAATGTGTCATAGATGCAATCTCAGAATGCCCTATCTGTAGTCAAGGGCGGATCCACCGTTGTGGGCACGGTGGGCATGCCCATAACACTAATATACTTGTTACGTCACATTTTCACGGTCTATTGAGATCTGATGATAAACGCAATACCTTAATAAAATTAAAAAAAAAAACACAATTCGGGTGGCCGTGAACACAACCTTTTTTGAGGGCTGGCTCCGCGCCTGCCTGTAGTTATATATGTCCAACGTATACGTTGGACATAGTGTCCGACCGAATGTTCGGTTTCAGTTTCGGTCGAGTTTCGGCAAAAAAAGCGAGTTTCGGTTTAGTTTCGGTTTCGGCGGCAAACCTGCCGAAACTGCGACCGAAACTGCATTAGGGCGTTCCCGCGCTGTCCTCGGCTATGTTCGGCTCGGTAAAATATCCAAGCGACGAAGACATTTTGCCGCGTCCACGTGCCTAACAGGTCGTGACTTGTTTGTGTTTGCAGTGCGTTTTGTTTGTTGTTTGTGAGTTTTCGTGTGATTTCTTTTGAATTCGGTAAGTTCTATCATTGTGATATTGTATCAGAGTAGGTAGTAAACATCGAAAAATAATTTAGTATAACAAACTAATGACTAACTGACTCCCATAACACAGGGAAACCTAAAGTGGGAGCCAGTGCAACAGAAATTGTAACATTTTTGCTAAATAAAAAATGATTTGATTTGATTTGATAATGCATATATTATAGTAGAATCAAGTTTAACATAACTATCTGAATATTTTGTGGTTAATTGAACTCATTCGCTAATGCTGTACGTAATCAAACAATAGTTAGGTACTTGGTACTTACTATAATGCATTAGTGGTGATAATATTAATGATTTAGAGTTTCAACGTTCAATTTATTTTCTTTGGTGTGTAAGTGGTTCATCAACATCTTTGAACCAAAGCCAACTTCACCTGCACGCGGTGCACCCTGCTAACTGACAAACGAAGCTCTGGCGAAAAGAGAGTTAGGGAGCGTAATTGTAAGCTACCCGTCTGGGGAATGTACCTCCACCTCACAGCATACCGCAGCGAAATAACAATTTCCTTTAGGGTTGTGTTCCTGCGAGTGAGGTCACCAGAAAAGAAGGAGATGCTGCGATGGCAGCGGGGATGGAGGCGTGCCAGCGATATTTTATGTTGCGAGCGTTAATATGGCTACGGTAACCGCTTCACATCAGGTGGGCCGTAAGCTTGTCTGCCGCCCGACGTCGTATAAAAAAAAAATATAATTATAACCAAATAGCAATTATAACGAAACGTAACGTAATTATAAGAAAAGTACCTACAGTTATATAATTGGGTCAGTGGGTAGCTTTCGGAAAAGTTTCGGTTTCGGTTTCGGCCGAAACTGAGACCGTTGCCGAAATTCGGTTTCGGTTTCGGTTTCGGTCGTAAAAACCAGTTTCGGTCGGCAATAGTTGGGCATACTGAAAGTTTTTGCATCTGGCCTGTTATAATAAACGAATAAAAAAAATATCATGGAATTCGACATTGCGAACATGTTACTTTTTAATTTGCGAGACTGTCATTTGTTTTCACGGCGTCGTGTCAAAAAGAAGTGAACATCGTAGCGGACTAGAGAAACAAACATAAGCTGTCAAATGAAACCGAAATTGAACTACATCCATCTGTGTAAATAAATTTTGTTTCAGAAATGTGTCTTAGCGCTATCGACATTGACATCGATAGTTGTAGGTAATAGACTAACTAGATGGGGGGTATAATTTTAAAACTGAAATTCTACTAAGAGTAATAAAAAATAAACCGACAGATATTTTATTAAATATTTATTTGAATTGTTAGATGACTTTGTTGTAATTGCAAGATGTTCGCTTCTCGCATCTGGACCATTTTTCTTTCTCAAAATGCAATTTATATGTAAGTATATTTTTTTATTGTGAGTTCAATTGATTGATCTAAGCCTATGAATACCTGTCAACCGAGTTAATGGGGAATCGGAGAGACGAAATAAAATTACATAATAGGCAGAACTACATACTTCGATCGGTTCAACTGTCGTCTTAGGAATATTTCAACATAATATATAAAGCCGCGTTTTCACAGTAAGAGTTAGCTCGGACCGAGTGCACTCGGATGTCTACTCTTTCTGTATTTCTTACTGTGAAAACAACGCGGCTTTAAGGTGAGCCGGCGACTGCGGTTTCACAATCGAATATAGACACCGTACGACCACTTATTGAAACTGACAAAAATAAAACTTGTCAGCTAATCCCTGCTTTGTTAGGCATCGGAATGAGCTAAGTACAAAACATTTTACATGTGCATCTGAAGGTTCGGTAGATTTACACTATGGATACCGCATGACTAAACGGAGGACCAAAAGCGACTGCGTGGCCAATAGGTTATTTTCCAATGTTTAAGAATTGTATAAATTATTTAACAATATCGTAAAATACACAAAACTATAAAGATCTGCAAACTTTCATTCTAATATCTTCAGTCAGACTTTATTTAGCGTCGATCAAAGTTTGGCGGGAAAGTCCATTTTAAAAATATGTAAAATGAAATGATTAAAAAATAATATTTCCATTGGAGAAGCAATACAAAATGCTATAACTTTTATTATGATACTAATCACATAAACGTAATATTTAACATAGCTGTCAGTCAAATTTCTGATTTGATGCATACAAAATACAAACCTGTGACGTCATAATTCGGTAGTCTTTTGTATGGAGCGTTTTGGGGCAGTCTAAAAATTGTGATTTTCAAATTAACATATCTCGAGAGATTTTTGTGCTATCGAAGTAATTCTTTCACCTATGGTTATATTATGGAGACGTCCCTACATATCAAACCGAAAAAAATGTTAGTCAAATAGCCTATTGTGGCGTAAAATCATAAAACTGTTTAACGGAGGACAGTCATCGGCTCAGTCATCTCTCACGATATTATACACATTGCACTGCTTTGACCTTAAAAGAAAAAGCCAGTCGGTAAAATGAATCTTTCCTTCTGAAGATTTGCCTCTTTTAATTTAAGATTAAGAAAACTCGAGAAATTGGTACAAAAATGGTTGCTTCTTTTTTCGGCAAATCAAATCAAATCAAAATTTCTTTATTCCTTGGACTTTATAAAGCACTTAGAAACGTCATACAAATTAAATATATCAAATCGGTGACATTACAATACACTGGAACGTTAACATTTGAGGGGTACAGGCAAAGATCAGGGAATGTCCTAATGAGATTTTGAGAAAAACACAGTCAGAAGTATTAATCCCAAACATTTTAAAAAAGTAAACAGATGGCGCCGAAAAGGCAAAGTAAAAGTTACTATATACCTACGCTGATTGCAATATTGCAAATGTTTGGGATTGGAAGTTAAATTACCATAGATAAAGACTTACTTCCAAAAAAAATTGAAAAAATAAAAATTGTGACATTCCCTGTACTTTGCCCTTCATTTGCTTGCCCAGAGTCTCGGAAAAAGTTCGCGAAAATCGTCTTCAAAGCAATGCCCTCCTTCACTACTCTTCTTTTAGGTCTTCCCCAAAGGTTCTTTCTTCGTTCAGGTCCCTAAGGAAGACTGGTCCAACTGACATGTACAATGGATTCAGCGAAAATGCATTAATTGCGAGGAAATATACTTTGAAAAGCTAGTCTTAATTATCAGCATCCAGACATTTTGTGAAGCATGGAACCGTCACAGTTTTTAACGTGCTTACTGTGCAAATCATTTGAGACACTAGCCTGCCTGAGCTCGGAGCCTCAACAAAGAGTCATGAAGCAGTCCGTGTTCGGTATCAAATCCATAACGCCGAGGTCCGACTGCGCGCCGCATTCTAATGCCTGTGGTCATAGCTGCAGCTGTTGAATTACTTCCTAAGTCGGCGGCGGGCCGTGGAAACAATCGGCTGCCAACGTCGAGAGCGGGCGGGCCGCGGCGTCCGCTGTATTTATATCGTGAACTTGGCCGCCACGGAGCGACTCTTACACAACGCGCGCGTCATCGTACTCGACTCACAACACAGTTATATCATTGACACTCGTCACGCCGCCGTGACGGTCGCACAACAACAACAAATCAGTATATTTGGGGCGGGTGATCGCATCGTTACATGGCCTCCATAACACCACTGGCAACTTCGTCGTCTTCTATGTAGTTCGTGCCCTATGCGTTCGCGTACCGATCGTCCGATTGCGAGGAAGCTTTGATGGGCTGTGCCTCCAGCAGGGCAACGCAACAAATATCGGATACAGCTAGTATCCGATAAAACCGGGGCTAATTGCTTTTATCTAACGACTGAAATAAAATTATGATTTATAGAACAATTGATATGCATTTGAATTGTCTATGCAAGTCGCATGACATCCATCGATGTACATGTTAGTTAAGTGATCGCATTAGTTTGAATCGCGTCGGTACTGAACTATAAAGCTACTGGGAATGCAATAACAAAGCATACCCATGCTTTGTGATTGCGTAGCGGTTTAAGATATTTATTTCTCATCGAAAGATTACACTTCATCTGTGACGCGAGGTGCACACCGTCGCAGAACGTCCCACGTACATACAGTTAGTTACAGCGCTGCAAGAACAATATCACAACGTCATTAAATCATTAATGCACACATATTATATGGCTATAGTAAAATAGCCTCTGTCACTGTGGTCTTCAAAGTATGTACCTATATTATATTACATCTATCGGTCGAAAAAAATACGGTATTTATATTAAGTATTAGTTCGCCCATTTATATAATCTATATATGTAGTTAAAATATTAAACGACTTCGAGGAACGCAAAAATTCTCTATCGGTATAAATAATGAACACGTGTCGCCGTATAGCTAACAATAGCGGATCGGCTGCTCGTTAATTGTTTTGTCCTTAAATACATAAAAAATGTGTGCATAACATATCAAAGGCAGCGTTGAAGACACACGTGCGGGACACACTTAAGGCAATTAATACAACATTATTGTGTTAGATAAAATAGCGTCGGCGTGACTCGTCGTCTTGCACAACAAAACGCAAACACGGCTGATGATGATACACGAGGGCCGCGCAGCGACGCCGCCGCGACCTATTGTGAACTATTGTAACATTTGACATGTACATTTACGAGAAAGTTATTGATGCATAATGCAGCCGCCTCAGAGCACGCTGAAGTGGCAGTCGGCCGGCCACATCTGCCGAGTCAACGAAGGCCGATGTGGGAGGAAAGTCCTAGAGCGGTAGCCGTGTTTGGCGCGACGAAGCGAAGGGCGTCCTCTCACTAGATGGACCGATGACCTAAAAAAAGCGAGTGGTAACGGTGGGATGCGGAAAACCGAGGATCGCAAATCGTGGAAAGCTTTGGGGAAGGCCTATAACCAACAGTGGATAGATACAGCCTAGTAATGATGATGATAATAGGACCTAGTTTTATTTCAACTGTGCAGTTGAATAAAACTTTGGATGCTTATGAAGATCACTAGAAACCGGAAACGTATGATATAAAATTAGTAGTCGATGGCCCTAATATTTACAGTGACAACTGATACTGCTACTGAATCGGGGACCAGTCATCGGGGACATCCTAATATTATAGTAATGCTTGTTTAATAATTCTCGTCTTCAAACAGACATCGCAACGGCGGCTATGCAGCACGAAGTGGTATTGTCGTGGCTGCAGTGGAAGCGGTTCAGCGGTCCCCAGGCTCAACAGGCATCGACCTTGTCTTTCCGCTACTAAGGGTTGCTTGTTGTCTTGTTGTTCCTAAGCCGGAACGCCATATTAGCGACGGATCGCGCCCGATGACAAGGCAAGAGAAAATTAGTTAAATTACCTAGATTATGTAAATACGTTAGTATCGTCTCAAGGGTGTACCTCTGTGCTGCAATACACAAATAGCTCATCACACTGGTAAGTTCATGAGTTCTATTTATAACACATGACCGCGGTCGTCATACTTGTTTCTGTTGACAACAAACACAATTAGTGCCGACACAATGTCTAGTCTCGACAGAAGCTGTTCGCCAACTAAAGTAATGTTACTCTTGAATTGTTGAACTGAAATTGTCAACTAAAACGTATTTCACATGTGTGGTGTTGAACATGAAGACGCATATGTAAAACTAGCGCACAATTACAGTATTAATAACAATAGTCATAACTAAGATATAGACATGATCCGCAACTCTCTAGCTGATCTGGAGAGATCAGCTTATTTTCTTGTAATTAAACTCGTTGTGAGTTTCAAATAGTTTTACCCCTGTACTTACCTACTTTGTTATCTGTTATTCAAAGTCAAAATTCTTTATTCTGTGGGCCCTCGCGGGCACTTAGACACGTCTTTTACAATTAGGTATATTTTTTATCTACCAGCATTTCGGAATGACCATTGACGAGAAGAAATGCCGAAAGAAACTCTGTTATTATTTGGCGTTAACTCTTACACACTTACACTACAGGGAATACAGTTTAGGAAGCATTTTTTATACTGCGTTGGGTGGAAATCAAGAGTACGGCCTTCCTCATGTGAGGCATAATCGCAACTTAAAGACGCTTGGGATATAAAATAGAACTGTAACCCCCGCTACTAACGCAGCATATTGTTTCTACTCGGTGGTCTACTTACTCGCACCCTCTAAAACTCTAGAAAATGCTCATTTTGCTGCGATTTTCTCTGAGGTGGAAGTATTTCCCTAGTCCGATATACACTAGGTCTCTTGCCAGGGCCTCGTTTGTTAGTCAGCAAAGTGCAGATTGGCTTTGTCTCAAAGATAATGGTGAGCCACTTTGGCTATAACGTATTGTCTATTTAAGTAATATCTAAGGAGATGCTACGTAGGTGCGCCCGCAGCTTCGCCTGCATAATACACTGTCCACGTACACCTTGGAAATCCATTTCAGATATCGATGATAGATATTTTGAAATCTTATATTATGTAGAAAATTACCCCACATACAAACGCACAAACCTTATCTCTTTTTATTATTAGTGTAGATTGCTTTAGTCATATTACTTCAGTATAAGAGATTAGTGAAGTTAGAAACGTATTGTGACGTCACTGATAACGAATGACGACATGTTATTGTCTCTAATGCAGCAACGCATATTCATCCCACTGCTGGAATACGGGTCTCCCCTCAATCAAAGGCGGTTTAGAGTATTCTACACCACGCCCCTCAACTGCGGGTTGGTGGAGACCAGGTATTCAAACTATCCACTGGCCACAAGGCCACCTGATTTGGCTTAACAACCGTCATATAATGGCACAGCCGGTACGACGGCGTAACGGGCCCTGCGAAGCACTGAGCAGCTGAATATGAGAAGAAAAATAAACCCATCCATAGACAGGCTACTATCGATGTTGCTTAACTTGCGTGATCGGTTAAGACTGACACGCGCAACAACGCCATCGAGCTCTTCCAAAAAGAAGACACACTGGCCATGAATTTGGCACATTGTTCCTAGAACCTTTTTTGGAGCTATTAATAACAGTAGTTAGGTACAATATGGCTACTTCCGGCCGCTCTCTCTACTTACTGTTACCCCCAATCACCCACAATGCAATGTCCCCTCAGGTGCTTTCTACATACCATAAAATTAAGCAAATCTCATATTCACAACATATTTTACTCCTAAGTAGTTGTTGCATTGACCGTAGGGGTAGTAACGCGCAAGTGATACTTCTTGTGTTGCAAGCATTTCTCAAATGCTAAAGTGAGTTTTATATTAGAGAGGCCATATTATATGCATCTTTATGACAGGTGAAATCTTTTTAAATACAAGTATTAAAACGGAACTCACCTGGGAGCAGCCACGGTGACGATGGCCACAAGAGAGCTGCTGAAGAGTCGGTCCACCAGGCAGGTGTCCTGCCCCGAGCGACTCGCGTATATTTCTTCGACGCCATCGTCGGGCGTGAGTGCAAACAGGTGGTATCCGCTGCTGCTGCCAGCTACCAGAGACCTGCAGAAACAGTGCCGCCAATTAGGGTTGTAACGGAACTTTGCTTCCGCCTCCGTTACTGCGGAATTTCCGCAAGAAATCGTATCTTCGCCTCCGCCTCCGTACAATTTTTGCGGAGTTGTAACGGAGGTTTATTTACGATTTTGTGTTAATTTTGATTGACTAGGACCACCTAGGACTAAAAGGTAATGTTTATATAATGTTTACATAAGTGATTTGAAATGAAAACTTTGTACTTAGTTTTAATGGACCATAAATTACAATTTTTTCTACATCCACTTTCACCTTCGCCTCTGCCTCCGTTAACCTCCGCATCCGCGGAGGTGATACAGGTCGCCTCCGCATCCGCCTCCGGTTCCGCTAAGTAGGCCTCCGTTACAACCCTACCGCCAATATACAGCAGTGACCACTAGCAAGGCAGTGTTTTAATTATACAATTTTTTTACATTTATTGTAGACTAAAATGTGACAGATTCTTGTCTTTACTCAAATTGCTTAACCTAAGTCAGGTATTCCCAAACGGTGGTATGCAGACACAGTAGTCCGTGAGAGCTGAATAAAGGTCTGTGGTGCAATACTCATACTGCATTAAGCAATATTGAACATAATATTGTGATCTGCAGTTATAGTGCAATGGATTTATATGATAGTTACAGTAGTACACTTAGCAAAAACCTCATAGTGGTCCCTGACCCCTAAACAAAAAAAGTTTACCGAAGTGAATGTACTTTTGCATATACAGAAGAGTGTTACTACTTTATTCCATTAAAATACTTCACATATCCTCTCCTACTTCCTACTAATACCCTTCTTTGATTTGACCAAGATTTACCTCTGCAGTTTACTGTAATAATCAATCATGGAATGCAATTTAAATGCAATGAGTAAAATTCCCACATGCCTATTTCAAATACTTTTTTTTTTATTAAAAAAATATGTTATCATCGGCCCAAAAAAAATGTGATCATAACATATAAAACAAACCAGAGTGCAGACACATATAAACAAACCATCTCTTTTGGAGTTAGATTTGAGCTTTTACTATACATTTGTAACTAGCTATTGTCTGCAGTTAGCTCGGTGTAAGATTTAAATAAGATGTAGCCTATGACTATGTAGTGTTCATAGAGATTAAATGCAAAAAAAATACAATGCTAATAGAAAATTAACAACACACCCTTGCCTTTAATGTCAGGATATGTATGCATCAGATTTAGATTACCTATCTAGGGCCTGACTGAGGGCGTACTAACTAAAGCACATTTGGCAACCTACTATGGTGTATTATTTGTTGTAAAAAAAAATAACCTAAAACACCATAGCGAGGGGCTTAAGACATCTACTATATATCTCTAAGTTTGTAGCACCCAACAGGGTCTAGTAAGTATATTCATCAGAACTAATGAAAACATTATAGTTGCAATAAATATTATGAGTACGAATTAATACATGAAGATTTAAATAAATAAATAAATATCCCTAGACAAATTAAACAGCGCCATCTAGACCCAATCTAAGCAAAGCTTGTACTATGGTAACTAGATAACTGATACATATACTTATATACATTTTTTTTGTAATTACATACATTAACACATAGAAAACACCCAGACCAACACAAACAGACATGTTCATCATCAGCACACAAATGTTTGTCTTGTGTAGGAATCAAACCCATGACCTCAGAGTCGAACTGGCCATCGCTAGCCATTCAACCACGGGTCGAACTTCAATATTCAATAGCCCCATTGTTATCACTAATATAAATTTATATTAATTAAGTATTTAACATTCGTTTAGTTAATGCTGTAACTCATTGATGGACTATTATTTAATGAGTGATCATTACACAAATCACTCTGGACTTCACAAATAGATCAGTACATTAAAATTACAGCATAAATGTCCATCCTGTAATATTAACTACCAACTTAAGAATTATAATACTTTCTAGTTTGCAAACATAACTGCATTTTTGTATTACTTTTAAGATAAGGCTCAGTGACTCAGGTCTTTTGTGTTTACGTTAATTGTACTTTCTAATACAAAGAAAGTAGTAGTTTCTGATTTTGTAAATGACAAAAGAGTTCCAAGAACAATTATTTTGATAACAAAAGAGGATTATGTGCAAGCCTACCTGGATACTTTTGAACACAGCTACCTGAGGTAGGTACTGTGTTTCTTTGATGACATTGTATATTTCACAACAATAGACATCATCCAACATACATATACAATGGAAGAACAAAAACTTTTAAGCCAGCTCAATAGTTCAAACTACAAAAGACACAATTAATAAAACAAATACAATGAGATATAAGGCGAGGTACATATGTATGGCGAAAACTGCGAGCTCTCGAGCAGAGGCTGCGATGTGGACGGTGACAGCTGGAGGTCGCGCGCGGCTGCCATGTTTATTTACCACGGCAGTCGACGGTCCAGCTGTACCACGACGCGGATTACGAAACTGCTGGCAATGATGTATTGCATCATCGCAGCACCGACATCCAGCGGGCGCACTCGCGGCGAAATTAACGTTAATTCGTAACACTGCGCGCTTTCGTCATTCGCAGGAACCTTGACGGGCGACATCGGAGCTGCGTTTATCCGAGGTCGCTTTTCGCGAGCCCTGCAATTTCCCGCAGGTGCATCAGTAAATAAAGTTGACTTACGTGCAGTCCTGGTTGAATTGGACAAAGATCCCTCCTGCATTAGTTCCCTCTGCACTCTGACCTGCACCCAAACTCATTGGAACGTTCGACAGAACAGATTGTTTTAGAAGCTAAAATCTATACACGACATGCACACAATCACGTCTATGGAAAAGCTCACAAAGTCAGTAACTAAAATATTTAGATATATGAACTAATTATCCGTCACAAAAGCAAATTTTTGACACAAAGAACGACCTTGCTGTTGAAAACAAGCCCCCTCCCTCACAACACAACAGCAATCGCTTGTTTCGCACTACTACAACTTGACTTGACAAATCAAACTTGCCAGATACAACTTTTATTTTCTCCCAAAATTCAAGATGATTATTTAAAACAATAGTAATATTATGTACTACATAATATGTACACAAAAATAATTATATTTTTTTAATGACTATAGTATTGTACTATATTTTAATTCCCCGTACTATTTTGATAAAAATATAAATTATAAAGTAAGCATTACAAACAAGAGGATAAAACAAAAACGACTTCAAAAATATAAAACTGGGGACGACTTTACTACATTTATAACAAACATACAAGCTACTTTTTAGGGTTCCGTACACAAAGGGTAAAAATAAATAAATATTGTCCGTCCGTCCGTCCGTCCGTCCGTCTGTCACCAGGCTGTATCTCATGAACCGTAATAGTTAGACAGTTGAAATTTTCACAGATGATGTATTTCTATTGCCGCTATAACAACAAATACTAAAAAACAGAATAAAATAAATATTTAAGGGGGTTCCCATACAATAAACGTGATTTTTTTTGCTCTTTTTTGCTCGCAATTGATAACGGCAATAGGTAGACGCTTGAAATACTCACATAATATGTAGTGATATATTCACTTTACAAATAAATAATTAAATAAAAACAAAACAAATATTTAAGGGGGGCTCTTTCAACAAACGTGATTTTTTTTGCTGTCTCTATAAATAATGGTACGGAACCCTTCGTGCGCGAGTCCGACTCGCACTTGGTCGATTTTATTTATTTTTTATGTAAAAACCTCTTCGATTGAGAGGAGACCTGTATCCCAGCAGTGGAATGAATAAGGGTTGACAACGACTATGTTATAATTGTTATAAAATATTATAATCAACAGAAAAAAATATTGGCTAGCCATTCTCCTACTAATGAAAAGTGAAACAATTCGTAAAAAGAGGAACAGACGTGCGTTCATGTAGACCAACAGATTCGTTTCTTTCTAATGCTGCCCCCTTACCACCAACTCTTATTGCGATTCAATAACTGAGTAGACTGCTTATTCATACCAATGAATAAGCGACAATATTTCAACTAGAATAGAGTCGCTTATTCATTCAGTCATTGGTATGAATAAGCATTCTACTCAGTTATTGAATCGCAATAAGAGTTGGTGGTAAGGGGGCTGTACACTGAACAGTATAATGAAAACTTTTAAAACTATTCTAGTAAGAGAATTTGGAATGTTTGTATTTCCAAAAATGTTATATTTTTATAGTTAACTCTCGATATTCTCTCTATAAAATTTCAAAAAAATCAAAATTCAAGTTCTTTGTTTGCCAAAATACACATTCAAGGTTCATAATATTATTGTTATTTTTGTCCAAATACTATTTTACACTATAAAAGCAATGCACCAAGAACCATTTTGTCAATTCTGTCTTAAATCTACTATGTTGCAATACTTTTCATTCGTCAAGAAGTTTATTATACAATATTTATATGGAATTAAATGGATAATTTGTATGGAACCCAGTGTCAGGTCAGGATAGAATTTTAGCTCAGTTTCCTTAAGACTAGAAAAAAGTCTAAAAAGTTATTATAAATAAAATTAAAAATCTGTGTAGTGTGGACACAGAGCATTAATACTGTGTAGCTTACGACGATAGTACTGACTAGGTATCCCAATGAATTTCTGAAACTCCCTAGAATTATCAGGTGTGTTGTCCCAAGCTGGAGCTTAAATTGGTCCTCCAGATCTACTGGTCTGAAATTTTAATGCACCCAGACTGTGCAACAGTACCGGGCTTATTATAAAAGTCACCATTATTATAAGAGCTACTAAATAAGAACACTTTTTAATACACATAGTTCCAAATAACTTATCATTTATATTGACTTATAACACCTTATTTACCATATTGCTGTCATTCACATTTCTAAGAATTGAAGTGAAGTCAAATTCCTATCCTTTCGACTCCTACTGATTTCTTCTGATTAATCAAAAGAGGAGGAAATTTATCATTGTGTGTTACATGCTTGTACCCCCGGGACTGCAATGAACTTCATTGTTAATTGCATTTTTGTTAGTTGCTTTTAATCCTGGCTACACAGAAGACACAATGGTGGAATGTGTGGTGGGCTGCAGGTAAATTAATAATAGCAGCGTTTTACCTGAAAATAAAGCTTAATAGTTTTGGAGATAGGCACTTCCTGTTTCCGCTTAAAAGTCCTGTCTTTCTAACCCCTACCATCCACCTCCCTCGCACATCCGCCCCACTTCCCCCACCAGGCAGGGCCAGTCGAGCTTATGACTCGCTGGCTGTCGTTCTTCATTGTGTCGAAAAAACACCAGGCAGAGTTTTAATATAAGCTTCAAATAAGGTAAGTATTTAATAAGCGTTTTATTTTCAGGTAAAACGCTGCTATTAAATAATTGACCGTTATTTGAAGCTTAATAGTTTTGAGACTTGTTTGTTATCGCCTGGTGGGAGTGGACGCCAATGTGAGGAGCTAATTTAAAAATACTCCTTATTTTATTATTTTGTACGCAGGTATATACTGTTGATGTGATTGTACAAATTACTGTGTTAAAATTGCGGATGTGCAGAAAAATAGTTTATTATAAGGAACAAAGGCGACTAGGTACTTATTGAGAAGCCATCTTCTAGGTATAAAATGAAAAGACGTGTAACTGTAACAAAATATAATTATCAACTTCCATGAGAGAGATACATGGGTATATATATATATATATATATATAACAATACTGAATGCTTATTCGTTATCAAACTAATTATAGTACATACCTAGCACAGGTATACAATTGATATCTTAAATGATATATAATCATTATCATTCTCAACAGGAAACATCATGCAATAAAAATAATAAACGTACATAACTGCTGTTTTAATTAATTATTCCTTATTTTTACTAACTCTGATTACTTTAAAGTGTGTAGTCTGTTATCAGGCTATAGAAAATCCTTAGGTACATAGGTACAATCAACATTAATCGACTGGACTAAAAGATCTGACAATATTATTATTATCATTAACCGGCATAACCTCTCGTCTGTAAAACCGTGCAAAAGTATTCCCGGAGAGCCAGTTTCCTCTTGCTAAGATTTCGTCTAAAGGAAAATTATTTTTCCAATTTTTGGAAGCTACGGCCGAGCGAAAACTTCCAGGTGTAGCGGTTATGCCGGCTTCTGATAGTAACGACTTAATCCACCCTGCGATTACTGTACGTGAAGCGGGTCTTGGTGCGCCTCTAATGGACACAAAAAGATTTGAACTTTTTGATAATTTACGTCTGTTGTCAAGGACTTGAACAGTTTTCTTGACCCAAAAACGAGGGTTCAGATTCCTGTTATCGTGGTTATCTGTCAATTTCCAGCCAGACTGTCTGTGATTAGTGTTATCAGTCTTGGAACCAAATATTGGCCATAAAATTAAATTATCCTCGTTATCTATGAAATGATCATGGTCCACGGCGAGTAGTGTTAAATCGTGAACACGTCTGCCTGAACACAATAACAGAAGTGTAGCAGTATGGCGACACACAGAAAATAAGTTATTTTCAATGACCTTAGCCGTTGATAAGAATATTACCAATTGGTCAATGTTCCAAACGGGAGGTTTTCGGCTTACAGGTTTATGTATTGCAATTGACTTAAGAATATGTTTGACCAGGGCATGTGAACTTAATTGTCCTGCTGTTTCTGCGTTACATAATGTTGCTATTGCCGACTTGTGCAATAAAATAGTATTATATGACAGTTTGTCTATTAGGTACAAATCTGCCAGATATCTAGCAAGTATAGATCCAGTGGGATTCAAGGGATCTACGTTGTAATTTCTAGTCCATGTCAGCCACCGATTCCAAGCTACCTGGTAAGTTTTTCTAGTAGAAGGGCGCCATGAAGATTGCAATAATTGCAACTGTGCTGTTCCCCAGTTTGTTAAACTCTTTGTCCACCCCCACACTTCCATATCTCTAGAGTCATCTGATGTACTTTTGGAGGTGGTAGCCCCGTTGCTGTGTCTATCAGTTTCTGGTCGAGGTTGGTGATCGTGTAAGGGGCTGCTATTGCTCGAGACTTTAGATCTGCTCTCCAAAATACTCGATTCCACCTGGGGACTACTAGTAGGTAGTTCCCGGTTCCTGAGTTGAGGTGATGGAGCACTTTCGGTATTAGATAAGGTGGCGGGAATATCCATGCTAGAGGGTAACTCCATGGGCGAGAAAAGGCATCGTGGTAGAGGGCTTTTTGATCGTAAAGGTCTATTGACACATAATTGTCGACCACATGTGCTCGTTTCGAAGCGAATAGGTCCACCACTGGAGTCCCGAATTTCTTGAAAATCGTTTCCGTACAATGGGGTAATAGGTGCCACTCCGGTTGAGTCTTGTGTCGAGATAAATGGTCTGCATGACTGTTGTACAGACCCGGAATATGGTGTGCCACCAGATTTATTTGGTGTACTTCCAGGTGGTGGAATACCTTGTATGTTATGTCCATCAACGTATTTGATAGCGTCCCGCCCTGGTTTTTTATGTACGACACCACAGTTCGGTTGTCGCACTGAAACAATATTGTGGATTGGCTCAGATGAAAGCCGTGTAGTTCTAGAATCTTTAAGATAGCTATCATCTCCTTTATATTGCAGTGGAGATATTTTTCTTGCTCCGTCCATAATCCTGAGATCGGTGATCCGTCTAGTTGCGCTCCCCAAGCAATGTCGGAGGCATCCGTGGTCACGAAATGACTTGGCGGTGGTAGGTGTATCTTCGAGGATTGGTGACAATTGAGTAGCCACCATTTCAGATCTTCTTGGGCATACAATGGGAGTTGGAAAACCCTTGTTACAGGCATGTCTAGTATGGAGTTGAGGAATGAAAGTAGGGCACGATAATGCAATCTGCCGTTTTGGATCACGAAACTTGCGAAATTGAGGAGGCCTATTAAGCTCTGTAGGTTCTTTAGGCAAGTCTTTTCGCGCTTTAGTAGTAGCGATATTTCTTGGGCAATTTTCGAGACTTTGTCTTTTGGTAGCGTTTTTTTGTTTAACCATGGGTCCCAGACGATTCCTAGGAAGATTAGACATTTTTGTGGTGTTGTCAGGGACTTCTCGTAGTTTATTTCCCACCCTAAGAATTGTAGGTGGTTTAATAAAAGTTGTACATGAGACTGTAGGGTATCTTTGTCTTGGTGGGCTATTAGAAAATCGTCGAGATACACGATTATTCGTAATCCTCGTTCTCTTAACGTTTGGGCTACCCAATTCGTTAGGGAGGCGAATATCTTCGGCGCTGTGCTTATGCCAAAGGGGAGGCATGTCATCTCCAGCAATTCCCCTTGATATACCAAGCGTAGGAATCGTCTGTGCGTTTTGGCTACGGGCAAATGAAAATACGCCTGAGACAGATCGACTTTGCACAGCCAGTCGTTTTTCTGAAGAAAGTTTGGGATCTGAGAAACGTTTATAAGATTGAAGCTTTCGGTAATAATATATTTGTTCAGAGCCTTTAGGTTGAATATTGGTCGATTGGTTCCGTCGCCTTTGGGCGTAAGGAACATTGTTGATAGGAAACTTGGCGCAATCTGAACTGATTTCAGAATCCCTTGTTCCTTCATTAGCCTTATGGCTTGTGTCATACTCTTGGACTCCGTTGTGCGGTGCAGTCCTTTTAAATTTGGCATTATTAAAGGAGGTTTTCGAATAAAGGGTATGCGGTACCCTTTTATTATGCGTAACAAAAAAGGTGGGGCTTTCGTTTGTTGCCACTGTTTGTAATAAAGTGCTAGACGACCCGCCCTGAACCTCCTCGAGTCAATATCTGCGTTTCTTGTGAGCTGTATTTTGCTCCGTTTGACATCCAGCTCTTTTCCTAGTTCCTCTGTCGGTATCGTGTGGTCTGTTGCATTGTCGATCGCCTCGTGCTGATCGAAATGTACCCCTTGTGCCAGAGACCGTTCGACGGTCAGCATGAGATTGACCGTTTCCCTGCGAGGGACGGTTGTATCGATAGCCCTGCGAGGGCTGATAAAAGCTTTGCTGCTGCGAGCAGCCAGCACGGTTAGTACCCTGCGAGGGTCCACGGAAATGAGCTGGCCCTTGTGAGGGATAGCGTGATTGCTTACTAGGACCTGCTTGCGGAGCAGATCTGTAATTGTTTGGTCTATTTAGGGGCAGAAAGGCTTTCTTGACCCCACCAGCTTTGTCGAGTGCCACAGTGAACTTCTCAGAGTTAAAGACATGCTCATTTGATGGCGGTATCTTGCGTAAGACAGATTTTGTCAAGGGGTCTCGGACCCAGTTTGTAATGCCATCACGTCGCATCTGAATCACCTCAGCTCTATGGCCGCAGACTAGTTGTAACAAGTCCGACGACACTTTGAAATACTCACCATTACAGAACAGCTCAGTTAATTTGTTGCGCAGCTCTTCTATACGTACATTATTTTGACTTGCGGCCCAAGATAATAACTCGCTTAGGCATGAGGTTAAGGCTTCTTTTTGTTTTAAAACACAAAAGGTAAGGGCCGAATAAGCTTTATCTGCATAGGCCAAATGCTTTAATTGGTCATAAGCACGAATCTCTTCATTAACTTCGAGATCTGTGAAACCTGGGGTATGGGCATAAAGTTTTTGTACGTCGGAATAACGTACTTCACACCACTCATTGCTATCGAAGTGTTGAATATTTTGGAGAGACCTTACGAATCTTTCTGGAGCCTTAGGAATCATAGGTTCCTTTAATTTGGTTTCGATATCAAAGCTAATTGCTTGAGGCTCGTGAGGTTCAGCCTCTAGTGACTCGTTCTCATTGTCCTCATATAACATGCCGCTGACATTACCATCCAGAATAGATTCGTGATCTAAGTCGGAAGCTAATGGGAGGCACTGACCTTGTGCGTCGTTACTTGTTAAATGTTGGCAAAGGTTACTAACCTGCAGTGCTAGATCACTCAGGAGCTGTTCACTACGCTTGCTCCCCCCCTTCTTGTTTGCACGGCGGCGTCGGCGGTGGCGACGCTTTTTGCGCGTGGAGTCATGCGACGTGCTTGAACTGGACGACGATGACGATGTACTGCTGCTAGAAGACTTATCTCTTCTTGTATTATGATCACTGCCATGCAGCGACGTTGAAGTTGTTGGCGCTCGTGCCGAGCCAGTAGCTACGTTCAAATCATTCATTTGATCAAGCAATCGATTCTGTAATACGCAAAGAGGTTAGAAAAACTGTTATAGGTATAGAATTGAAGTCTCTACGGGGCTACTCACTTTAAAACAATTATAAAAACGAACGGCAAAAACCGTTATATTTTTACGTGGAAAAAGTAATACTATGCAAAGTTTGCACCGATTTATAATTATAATTAATTTAAAAATAATTTAAATTAAGGACTTGTAGCAGTTGTCTTAGAGACAACCTTTCGCGGCGGAAAACAAGACGGCAATGAAGAACGACAGCCAGCGAGTCATAAGCTCGACTGGCCCTGCCTGGTGGGGGAAGTGGGGCGGATGTGCGAGGGAGGTGGATGGTAGGGGTTAGAAAGACAGGACTTTTAAGCGGAAACAGGAAGTGCCTATCTCCAAAACTATTAAGCTTCAAATAACGGTCAATTATTTAACATGGTATTTCAATTTTAAAGGTTGAATTTTCTCTTATACTTGGATTTTACAATGTGAATCAAGAGATTGTGTGTTTAATCGTTAAAGGCTATCAATTCTCGTATACACATAATAAAATATCAACATCTGTCGAACTTATAAATTGCAACACCTTTCATCAAAATTAGAACACGTAAAAGAGTATTTCGTCAAAAATTCTTTAGACATTAGACGATTTACCTAGATTAACTTCTTTGTACAATTGAATTAATAAAATTTAACTATTGTTCAAAATTTCTTCAAAACAAAATTTATCTATTCTACAAGGTTCTGTCAAATTCTATCTACATTTCATTAAAATATCCTAAAATGCTAAATTTTTACCCTAAATTGTGCAGGAAGTACTCTATGTGGCAGCACCTTAACTAACATATCGACGCTTCCGGATACAAAAGTCGTAAAAGCTATTTGCCAAATAGCCAAAATGGCTTCCGGATACAAAGGTCGTAAAAGCCATTTTGCCTTTT
This sequence comes from Hypsopygia costalis, assembly GCA_937001555.2. Lineage (NCBI taxonomy): Eukaryota > Metazoa > Arthropoda > Insecta > Lepidoptera > Pyralidae > Hypsopygia > Hypsopygia costalis. The sequence continues at coordinate 30,924,250 of OW443334.2, forward strand.
TGGCAAATATGGCTCTTACAACCTTTGTATCCGGATGCGTCGATATTCTCAGAATTGCCAAGTATACTTTTTTTTATTAGCTGTGCGGCCCTGGATACGTATTTAATTACCATGGAATTTGAATACTGGAATGAGCTCCTGTCATTAAATCCGTGCCGAGAAGGAAGTATGACAAACAACCTCTAGTCTTTTTTTAAATGTGGTGACAATTTATAGGTATATGTTTTTTTATTTCGGGATAAGTAAATTTTGTTCCCTTCGATTAAGAAACAATAATGGCGTCGTGCATGCATGAGTGTGTAATGTGTGGTACTGAAATTTTAAAACATCACTTTCATCGCCATTAGTTTAGTTCCTATAGCCTGCATTTTTTAAAATTTGTCGATAATCGACAAACTGGTATTCATCGGTTTTCGTAATTACAAATAAAAATAATATTTTTATTAGTTTTGCAAAATAAAAATCTTACCAATATAAGCCATAGATTTTATTCTTCTTTTATTAACAAAATTGTTAAAAAAAACAAGAAACCCAAGAAGCTTGGCAGTTTCTAGCGAGACAAAAAAAAAAAAACAAACATATGGTTCGATGGCTAGGATGCGTACCACAAGGATCCAAGCGATCCTTGTAATGTAATCTTCTCTCCTTTTTTTTTGTATTTGTCGGGCATTTTACTCAGTGACATATTATTGTCATGTTGAGTACATACTATTTAAAATACGAATTTCAGTTACCTATTTACTCAATAGGTATTAGACATTAGTCACATTATTTATTTAAGGTACTTTCCACCTGACGGTACTGTATTTCACGTTAACAAGCTGTAGTAAATCTCAAAAACCGATGAAATATAAAGAATCTTATTCCAGGATTGGGCGATTTAGGCCATTTCAAATTCAAATGAATCTAAAGAATACCACCAGCTGTCTGTGAGCATCTGGCAACCCTAATGCCTTAATTTATTAGATTACAATACATACATAACCTAAAAAGTTGAAAAATCGTAAAAGTTTTTATATTTTAAATGTTCATACTTTCTTCACGCTAAGAAAAAGATATACCTACTATTATAAATAATCACAGACACAGAGTACTAGTAATATAAATAATATAGAGACTGAGAGAGAAAGAGTTTTTATGGAATAAAAAGTTTAAAATACTAACGAAATGGGACGTAAAATTCCAGCAAAGAAACATCGAGGAGTTAAAGATCCTCTGGAGCAGCAAGCCAGACGTTTGCAAGTGTACGTGTTATTTATTTTCGTTAATGAAATGATGAAAGGCGAAAGCAAAAGCTTTCGCCTTTCATCATTTCAATAATCGTTGACTGTTGTTTCAGCTTGAAGAATAAAATTAATGCTCCTCCGAAGGATCCCGATGAGCAACCAGTGCTGCGATCGCTCACTGAACTATTCGCTTTCCGTGATGTTGACCAAACTAAGCGCCAACTGAAACAAAAGCGCCCACGTGCCTCTGCAAGTACTGCTCCATTATTGCATTATAATTAGGTCGGCCTCTTTATAGAGATGTTAAGTTTTCTATAATAGTTTGTTATTTACAGTACTACAGTGTAAGTAATGTGCATTGACAAACTGACTTACAAAACTATTTAGGTTCTAAAGACAGTCAAAATTTTAATGCTGATTCAACTTCCCTCAGTAGTATTTCCAAAGAAAGAAGATGGGAGCTTTCAAGAACATAATGAATTTTTCGCAAATGGCTGGCATAGGATCTGTGTCTCTTTGTGGTTGCTGATTTCTATGGGCGGTGGTGATTTCTTTAAATCAGGGGACACACATATTTCCTTGCGGTGCCGAGAATTTGCCATACATTTTTATCATTAAGGTAATCGTCGGTCCTGTAGTAAGCCTTTTTGCATAAGGTGGTCTTGATAAGCTGTTTGAATCTAGTGTCTGGTAAAATCAGGACCGACTCCGGCAACTTATTGTAGTAGCGGATGCAATTTACGACAAACGAATTATTGACCTTCCCCAGTCTATGTTTTGGAATAACCAATTTGTTTTTGTTCCGCTAGTTGACATTAGTTATATCACATACTTTTGTAAAATTCGAAATATTTTTACGGACATACATAATATTTACATAAATATATTGAGAAGCGACAGTGAGGATGTTTATCTCACTTACTCACTCCGTGAGTTATTTAAGGAGATAAACATCCTATATTGGTTACACCCCGAGAAGCCGAGGCTGATTTCAAATGAAATCTGTATATATAGAAATGAATCGCTATTTCCCTTGGTCATAGCATCATGCGTGAATGGCTGGACCGATTTCGCGATTACTTTTTATGTTGATTTGTTATTACGAAAAAAAAAAATAAGAAAATTGCATGGCAAATTTGAAAATTTAAGAAAACTGAACGACCATATTAGCTTTTCTAATGTAACTTTATATTGTTTGATAGACCTGTCATTAATTTGACAGATTCCATGAAACCAAATTTATTTATATAAGACCTTTAAAATTGATATCCATAACACAGGGGTTAATGTGGAAATTCTAAGCTGCCATATTGCATTAAACATGACAGCACTTAGGTATTAGTGAATTGTCACGAGAACCGAATCGTCTGTCATCTGACGATTTGATAACGACTCCACTGTGAAACTAAATAAAATGTTGTAAAATACAATTGTGTAATGTAATGATATAATGTTCATTATGTTGCAGGCAATTCTGTTACGAAAAAATCAAAGAATCCAGTAGCTGCACTGAGGAAGCTGCCGGGGGAGTCCGGCCGGGGCTTCTCTCTGCGTATCAACAGCGCCATCAAAGCCCTGCACCAGTCCGCGGAGCCACTTGACTATCCTGTATGTCCATGTCCTATCGTATCAAGGTTAAACATACACTAGATTTTAAGTGACAGTCGTTAAGCCAAGTCAGTGGTCTTTGGCGGCTTGAAAACACTGACCTCCGTCAACCCGCAGTTGAGCAGCATGGCGGAGTACGCTCTAAACGCCCTTCTTTGAGAGGAGAACTCCTTCCGCAGCCGTGGGATGATTAAGAGTTGACAACGACCCTTAACTACCCTTAGGCTATGGTCCCTAAACTTACCTACCTTTTATATGTCAGTGATTACAACTAGAGTTGGAAAAAACGGCTTAAAATTAATAAACGTTTAAACGTTGTACTTTTTATCAAAAGCGCGCTTTTTACTTAAACGCTTTTTTTGTCGTTGATGCTACTTGAGGCGTCTACGCTTATGGAAATTTAAACATTTAGTCGACGTTTGGACGTTTAAACATTTAGTCGCAGCTTTAAGACAATGCAATGGTTAACGATCACAGACAGTATCTATTTGCATCCGATTTCTTTTCTATAAGTATTTACAATTATTTATAGTTTCGTATATGCATGAACATACTTAACACAGCAAAGCAAAAAACATCGCATTAATCGACCGACGACAACATCAAAAGCGCTGGCGCAAACATTCACACGCGCACTTACCAGTTGACAACAAAAAGCGTACTGCTTAAAAAAGCGTAAGCGTTGTGTATTTAAACGAAAATCATTTTTGAAACTGAAATGAAAGAACATTAAACAACATTAATCCTAAGGCATCTGCGAATAAGGTTTAATATTGAATGAGGATTACTGACGCTTTTTTCAACGAAACGCATTTGTTTAAACGAAAATGAAAGGAACGTTAAGCGATAGTAAACCTAAACTTGTTGATGGTAAGGTTTATTATTGCATATATGGCTAGCTAATACAGCACGACGCGACGTGGCAGTAATTATGTGTTTCAATTATATATGGCGCTATATCAAATTTGTCAAATTATCAGACAATATTGTAAAAATTTTAAACGAAAAAGGCTTATTTTTATAAGCGTGCTTATCTGCTTACGCTGATAAGCAGACTTTTTTAAGCGCTTTTCGTTTATGCGCTCAACTCTAATTACAACTGTGAAAACCGCATACTATTTCGTGTAGTAGTTTTCGCATGATGCATCTACAAACAGACATACACAAATTTTAAAAATAACTGTTGTGCGTTCTATTGCTTAGAGCCTGCATAATATTTTTCTTAAATATCTTCAATCAAAATGAAATCAATGACGTGTTTTGTCTCTGTTTTGATACTCAAATATTGGAAATGTTCTAGTTGTAGCAATGAGTGTAATTGATGATTTAATGTGAAACTAGACAAAGGTGCTGTGGTTCTTTATAATGTAGAAGAAATTCCTTGAAATTCAAATTGTGTCTGGATTGGAAAGTGTTTTTGTTGCTTAACGTAGTAGGTATATATTGAGAAAATATATAATGTATGAAAACTATATAATTAACTAACGAACTTTAAAAAAAAACATTATAAATTAACAAACAAACAGTACTTAAATTACTGTTTGTTTCTATTTAATAAATAAAATAAAAAAATCAGATCCAACAACATTAAAACAGTTAGATATTTTCTTGTGGAATAAGGCACTGGGTATTGTTAGTTTTTTTATACTAAGTCAGACGACAGACAAGTATATGGCCTGCTCGATGTGAAACCGTTACTATAGTACTCACTACACAAGACTGACACTGTCGTTCGCGTGCTGTCAATGGAGCAATTCTTTCATTCCTTTTCAGGAACACAATAAACCTCCAGAAAATAGTTATTTGTGTGCGGGGCAGTGTCGTATTCTGTAGCTACTCTGTGGCTTGACTTATGTTTATAACGAGGGAGTGAGGTGGTGTGTGTGTGTGCAGCCAGACCTGGAGGACGACGAGGATGTGAAAGGCTCGCGCATGGCGGAGCAGCGCGCGCGTCGCGAGAGGAAGAAGCGGCGCGGGGGGGCCGGCGCGGGCCGCGCGGGGGGCGAGGCGGCCGGCCGGCCGGGGCGGGCGCAGCGGCTCGCGCTCAAGAAGAAGGACAAGAGACTGCGCGCTCAGGAGGTGCACCGATGTTTTATTGGCTTTCGGACAACCATACAACTATGTGTTGTGAGACGAATCTAAGCAGAAAATCGCCCTGGAATTCCGCGAGTGTAATTTCTCCACTGCAACCGTCCGGTGGCGGACTGAGGTTGAAGCGGGCCCTAGGCGACTTTGTAATTCCGGGCCTACTAAAGAAGTTTTCACTTCGAAAATAAAAATAAATTATAAAAATTAAAAACCTAACTTTCGGCCCCAAAAATGACGAGCCCCAGGCACGCGCCTGGGTCGCCTAGGCCTCAGTCCGCCCCTGGAATCGTCGGTCCATTTTCACTATTTTTTTATTTTACTAAATCGTAGACATATTTTCCTAATTTGTCTATTTCTTAATACGTCTAATGCTCATCGGTCTACTTCCGGAGCGGTTTATTTTAAGAAATCTTTTTCTCAAGAATTAGTTAAAACATTCTTGTTTGTACCGACCGCTTTGGTAAAAATTTTAACATTTTTTTTATCCTATTAATGTGTGTATATTTACTTGCACCTGTTTCAATATATAGTCCGCCTGATGGTAAGAAGTTACCACTGCTTATTAACGCTTGCAATATCAAAGGCATACTGACTACAAAAAGCCCTCACGCCTGTCTTTAGGAATTCCATTCTTGCGATTTGCTAATATGTAGACCGTTTGGACAAGTGGACCGATGGAGATGGTAGACTGATGGTTCTGGAGGAGTAATTTAGTGCTACTGTGGCAAGTAAAGCTGAATGTTTGCACAGTGCTATAAGGCTTATCGTACTACTAACTAGGTATTTTGACTGGCTATCATAATTTTGTCTCGCTTATGCGTCATTATTTTTTTTTAAACCACATTGGATAGTAGCCAAGCATACAATCCGATTAATGTGAAGCGGTTATCGGAGCCATAATAATGCTCATAATATAAAATATCTCTCGCTCGCCGCCGATCTCGATCGCCAACGCAGAATTTTTTCCTTTCTGGTGATTTTAGTCATTAGCGGGAACACAATAACTCCCAAGGAAGTCGTCGGTCGGCTGCGGTATCCTAGGAGGTGGAGGTACTTTTCCAGTCGGGCAGCTTACAAATGCGCTGTACTGTATTTCTTATTCACCAGAGTCTCTTTCGCTATTCATCGGCGGGGTGTGCCGCGTGCCGGTGAGGTCGACTTCGGCTTTAATGATCGTCGGGAGCCTCTTACGCTTTAAAGATGAGAGCGAGATGAAACTATAATAATTGATCATATAAATACCGGCGCGCGCGCTCTTTGCCCGTCGCCGGGCCGCGCTGACGTATATATTCCTTGTGCGATGTACTGGTTCTGACGTGTGTGTGTGTGTTGGTGTTCCCCCCGCAGGCGGCTGCTGCGGAGGCGGCGGGCCGGCCGCGCTACGAGGCGGTGGAGTTCGGCGCCGTGGCCGCCGCGCCGCCCGCGCTGCCCGCGCCGCGCCGCGCAGGAGCGAGCCACGGGGCGCCCAGGGTTAGTCACGTTGCCTCTAATCTATAACGGAAATCCTTCTCGTCACGATATAATGTTCGCTACAGAAGGGTCGACCTTCCGCCGAAGCTCCTATGAGGCTTCGGAGCCATTATAAGGTAAAATAATAAGAGTATCCATTGTGATGATGTGTTTTCAGCCGGGCCGGCGCTCCCTGCTGCTGACGAGCCTGCTGGCGGGCGAGGGCGGCGGCGGGGCGGCGGGCGGCGGCGGGAGCGCGAGCGGGGCGGTGCCGGCGGCGGAGCGCGCGCGGCGCGAGCGGGCGCGGCTGGCCGCCGTGGCCGCCTACCGCCACCTGAAGACGGCCAGGCGACGGCCCGACGACGACAAGAAACGATGACGTCATTATTACTTTATACCTGTTGTACATAATTATACTTTTATTTACGAGTAGCTATTGTTATTATTAAACGTATTGCACCCCCGATTTAGAATCATCTCAAATAGTAAGGCGCTGGTTTCTCTGACCGCCCGCCACCGACGACGGACGGCCGACGCGTGTCCGCGGCCGACAGCGTCCGAATGCTATGTTCGGAAATAGGATAAAGATATTATCAAAAATACTAATTTAAGAAAACGGAAAAATCCAGATCACGATCACAACCGAAGTTTGAAGGACTCCCTCATGCACTCTTTTAAAAATATGTTAAACACAGAGATCGCAGATCTTAAACAGCAGAATATGAAGGTAATTGAGTCTAATAATGAAATTTTAAGTTTACTGCAGATTAATAATACTAAACTTAATGAAATGAGTCTGAAGGTGGAATTACTTGAAAAAAAGCATGAAGCTGCATTGGACCGAGTAAATGAACTAGAAATTCAACTTAATGATGTCCAAAAGCATTTAATCAAAAATACAGTGGAGATAAGAAACGTGCCAAGAGAAGATAAAGAGAATGTGCAAGAGATTGTCTCAAACATCTATAAAACCTTGAATATACAGCCAGTTGCACAAAATATAAATACATTCAGAAGGGGCAAAAATAATTCACCAATTATCATTGAATATCAGGATTTGAAGCAAAAGGAAATTCTGTTAAAGGCAGTAAAAATATTTAATAAACAAGAGGAGGGACCATTACGGCTTGAACATTTGGGATTAAATGGAGATAACTCTTCAAGAGTATACATACATGAATCACTAACAATTGCGTCCAGGAAGATATTGGCGGCTGCACGGGAGCTTGTGAAAAGTGGAACATATAAGTATTATTGGACATCGCGAGGAAATGTATTACTACGCAAAGATGATGGCCAACCCACAATTCTAGTCAAATCTCTGAAACAAATTCGTGATCTGTACTTTGATTGACTATCTGCAGGAAAACTGTGTACCTGCTACAAAATGGCCTGTGGTATGTTTTTATTTGTAATGCTCCTTGTTATTAGTATTAATTGGATTTCTTATTATTTACGTAATGCAATGATTTTTAATTTAATTAACAGCAGCCTTATTAATGCCGACTATATGAAATTTAATGGATTTATTGTATTATTTATTATTGGTATAATTCGTATACGCGTCAGTTCCTTCATAGTCCGACAGTGCCTTTGCAGTAGCATCGGTAACTATTGTCGTCGACCAGAATCGTTTACTTCGAGAGCTTTCACATTATATCCATCATGATACTAAATGATGTAGATCAAGTGGTAGCTGACGTTGACAAAGTCAGCGTTGGTGACTCTTTTCTGGTTGGCGACCCCGGCGACTTTCAGCAATACAATCTCAAATCTACTAATTCACTTAAAATTATTGTCCAAAATATCAGGAGCATTAGAAGAAATTTCGATGATTTCCTAGTTTTTCTTGCGAGAAGTAACCAACACTTTGATTTAATAATCCTCACGGAATGCTGGCTTCAGAACTCTGATGCAGTGCCGAATATAGATGATTATAATTCCTTTTCTACTAGTAAACTTATAAACCAAAGTAGTGGAGTGGTGGTGTATATTCATAAAATGTTTACAGATATAGTTGTATCCGAACCCAATATTGATGATGCCGACTGCCTTGTTGTTAAAATAGGCACAAGTCACGCATTTATATGTATATATCGATCGCCCTCATTTAGCTCGGTAACGAACTTTTTGACCTCCATAGATAAGTTACTAGTGGACCTCGCAAGCATACCTAACATCTTCTTAACTGGTGATATTAACATTAATATTGGTAATGATACAAATGATATAAAATCGACGGAATATATGGATCTTATAGCAACTCACTGTCTTCTGCCCAGTCATGTCTTTCCTACCCGAAATGGTAAATGTCTTGATCATTGTTTTGTTAAATCTAATAATCGAATGGTAACTGTTATTTGTGAATCATCAGTGACCGACCATTACTGCCTCTATCTTAACATAACGCTGGAGCAGCAACGTTCCAATAAAAAGACACTAAAGACAGTGAGTAAAACCAACTATAACGAGATTAATAAACAGTTGCGAGATATCGAATGGAATAGTATTTTGTTAACTGATGATCCCAACTTAGCTACGGAGATGTTGATAAATGTTTTGAATGGCATTATTCAAGCTAATACACACCCATGCTTAATATCCAATAGACGCAAAACTATCCAGCCATGGATGACTCCTGGTCTCTTGCGGTGCATGAGATTTAGGGACATTCTCCATCGGCGTCACTTAAAATCACCTAACAATAATGATCTAAAAGAGACATATAAGCGTTACAGGAATCACTGTAATAAAATTTTACGCAACCTAAAAAACGAATATGACAAATCCGAGTTGATAAGCTGCGATCGTGATATTAAAAAAACATGGAATGTAATAAAGCGAGTATGTAATCTAAGCAATGATAAAACTAATTTGTCTCGGGAGATACTTGATGTTAAGCCAACTTTCCAAGAATCGCTTGATCATATTAATACATATTTTGCTAATGTGGGCAACGAGCTATCAAATGTTATTTTGGAAAAATTAAAGACATCAGAAAATGACCTGGTTGCGGGCTCTCAAGTTGATTTTGGCCCATCAAGTTCTCTTATGTTATTAGAAACTGATGAAATAGAAATCCACAGCGTTATAATGTCCTTAAAAAATACGAATTCAGCTGGTTGGGACGGCATATCGTCATTATTTTTGAAAAGATTTGTTGATATCCTAATTAAACCTATAACTCATATTTGTAATTTATGCTTGACAGCAGGTATTTTCCCAAATATATTGAAGCATTCCATTGTAATTCCTGTATTTAAATCGGGAGAAAGAGGTGACATCACCAACTATCGCCCTATTTCTCTTTTACCCACTTTATCAAAAATTCTAGAAAAAATTATAAATAACCGTCTAATCAATTATTTAGAGAAGAATAATATACTATCTAGAAATCAGTTCGGTTTTAGAGAAAAAAAATCAACGGTTGATGCAATTGAAAATTTTGTTAATAATGTGGCGGAAGATCTCGACAATGGAAATAAGTGTATTGGAATGTTTCTAGACATGGCTAAAGCTTTCGACACTGTCTCTGTGCCTCTATTGATACGAAAGTTGGAATCTGTCGGTATACGGGGAATTCCACTGGATCTTTTAAAAAATTATCTAACAAATAGATCACAAAGTGTTAAAGTAGATGATATGTACAGCGGTGTACAATCCATAAAATTTGGCGTGCCACAGGGTTCAGTGTTGGGGCCGACGCTTTTCTTAGTATATGTGAATGATCTGTGCGACATGGAAATACCCAATTCAAGAATAGTAACTTTTGCTGACGACACAGTCATATTATTTAGGAGTTTGACTTGGGATGATGTGAAATCTGCAGCTGAGAAGGGTATGGGTAAAATAATACGTTGGTTAAATTATAATTTATTAACCTTGAATTTAAACAAAACCAAATATATGACATTTAGTATAAAAAATAATTTACAACCAAATACGGATTTTATAGTGAAAGTACATACTGACGATTGTTCTATGCTTCAGAATTGTAGCTGTTATATGCTTTCCAGAACAAATTCAATAAGATATCTTGGAGTCGAAATAGATCAAAACTTGAACTGGAAACAACACATTAATAGCCTAAAATCTAGGATTCGCAAACTCATTCCAATCTTTAAAAAAATACGGTACTTAAGAGATAAGCATACAAATAAAATCGTTTATACAACTCTCTGTCAATCAATAGCTACATACGGTATTACTGCGTGGGGAGGAGCAAGGAAAAGTACACTAATGATAATAGAAAGAACGTTGAGATGTGTACAGAAAGTTTTATATTTTAAACCTTTCAAGTATCCTACGGTTGAGTTGTTCAAGGAATGTGAGACTCTCAATATACGTCAACTTTTTATCAAAGCGGTTATCTTGCGACAACACGCCTGCGCGTCGCATTATAATACTATGGGCAAAAGAAGATCGCATGTAGTATACAGAATACCTATATGCAGAACAACATTTGCCCATTGCTTCACTTTTTTTCTAGCTCCATTCCTATATAACCGTATTAGTAAAAAAATAAAACTGAAAGATAAAACGAGATATGTGTGCAGAAAGGTCCTGGATAGTTTTTTGAGTGTGTTGGACTATGATGGAACTGAAGCATTACTTAAAATAGATAAATGAGACGACGTATGGTGTCTTAAGCATGTATAGTATAAAGTTAATTGAATTATAAACATAACGTTTATACAATGGATAGGTCAATCTAATTTTAAACCCTTGTCTCTAAATTCAGTTAAAGTGAAAAAAAAAAGAACAAATAAATAAATAAACTTTTTATTCTGCATGTTATTTTGTGTTCTTTGTGTAACAATAACTGCCGAATGACCGCTCTGGTTTGATGATATTTGTTAGTTATAGGATAAGTAAACATACATTTATGTTGGGCAGCATAATCGGTCCAGTAGTTTTTGAGATATTAGCATTAATGTGAAAATAAATATTATATTATTAATCTTGTATTGCTGGTTCCATTTTGATGAATCTTAATTAGTAAGTGGTCTATACATATACATACAATTTAACAGGTTCACGAAGCATTGTAATCGGTTCAATAGTTTTTAAGATATAAAATTTGTTATAATAAAAATCATCCTGAGGATTCAGCTAACTTTAATAACTTATATAATTTTGTTTTAGATTTATATTATACAGTAAAAATGCTCATGTAATGAAGTGATAACTAAGCATCTGTTAATTTTGGGTATACTACACTAGTTGCAGTATGCAGATTGTTGTCATATCATTGTGAGTCACTTAAATGTATTAGTCCGGCCTGACAATTGGATAATAGAATTCGAACTGTAAGTACAACTACATAAGATCGGCGTTATGTCGAGCGGGAATCATTTACCTTGCCGTAACACAGTTTCGACTAGCGCGGGAGGTAATGAATCCATATAGGTATACCCACAATTTTTTAATATAAATTGTGAATCTACTTGTTATAATGTTCTGTATTCTGTTATGATGTACATTATTATGAAATTATAAATTATTATGTATCTCTTTTCAATCACGGGTCAAGCCCGGTCATTTGATAGGCGTGCGCGGGGATATGGATCCAACGCGTAGAGGCCCCTTTGAGAAGTTTGATGTAATGTTGTACGCCCGCCGTGACCCGCTCCAGGATATGTCAATGGAACGACATACCCATGAGCAGGTCTCGGCAGGCGTTGAGACTATTGCGAAGTGTGATGGAAAATAAATGGGCTATGGAGATGAGGTCTGGGTGAACTTAATACCGGGCTATTACAGAAGAGGGACGGACGCCTGCCATAACTGCTTTTATTGCTAGTTATTTGCGGCAGGCGGTGGCTTGCCACTCACTGGATGGGCCCCCGAAATGCCAGGAAAACGGCCGGGGGCAACACCGGTGTGAGTGACTCAGGGATGTCGAGAGGTGTGCTGCGCTTTCTCCGAAGTTACTCGCGGCGTGATGCCCTTTAACACTTCCACCCCTGGAGCATATAGCTCTAGCGGCTCCTCTCTGGACGGCCAATGAAGGCAAGCCAGAGCTTATTATTATTATACAATATACAAAAAAATAAAAATATAATTATATGAAAATAAATAAACCACATGTAAAAATACATTTTTTTTATTAATGAAGTATATTATATTCAACATGCAAACAAGTGATGTTTTTTTATATTATGAAAAAGTAAAGAATTCAAAATAAAAAAAAAAAAAAAAAAATGCTCGGCGCCGGGTTCTCAGAAACGTTGTCCGCGGCGGGTAACGCTAGCGGGTGACGGGCGCACGCCGCACGCGTCGGTCGGTATTGTTTTGTAGAATAGCGACGTGCACACGCCGTGGCGTCCTGGTTAAAATGAGCAATTTTAATAACGAAAATGATGAATTGTTAATTAATTTAATATGATGTAACACTATATTGCTCGATTCATCACTTAAAAATTATAAAAACAATGTTTGAAAGCAAAAAGTATGGGAGAATATCAGTGAAACAATGAAAATTCCAGGTTTGTTTGATAAAATCACAAGTTCATCTTCCTCTTTTTCTAAAAGTAACAATGTTAAAATTTTTTCGTTCATTTTGCTCCGAATACCAACACGACTGTTCAAGCAGCGTTCACAATCGCGGCTACCAGAGAACCCGTACGCCCGCGGCCGACGGCGTGCAGCGTGCAGCCGAAGCGTCTCCACACGTCGTCCGTTACGTGCGGCGGGCCAGAGAAACCAGCGCCTAAATATTAATCAAAGATCCGGTCTCGGAGAACGTTTCTCCCGCGGGCCGCCTCGTCCCGCCGCGGTCCTGTACGAGTTCGGTTCATCAGAATCGGAATCCGAAGCGAATTAAATTATTTACTATTTATTCAGTATCTATTGGCGGATACCTTTAATTGGCTTTCTAGAATGTTAATCTCAGGTATTTATTTAATTGTAACAGCTGTTGGTATTCCAAATAATATAAAATAAAATAAATAAATATTACTAACTTGCTATCGCGATCGAACCGACGACTATCATTCTTATGTATTTTGTACGAATCCCATCGTTTTCGCTTACAGTTTTCTATTTCCCACGCCTGTTTCATTTTATCTACCCCTCCCTCTCGCCTCCTGCCGCCTCTATTTGTCGTTTATTGAACTGTATGTCCAACTTTCACATCTAACTTCAGTATTGTTGGTTATTTTTAAATTGCCAGCAGTTCTTAAAATTATAATAACCATGAGAATTAACGCCTCAACGGGCCGCGGCTCAGTGCTTTTTCTTCAGAGTGTTCCATCCTGAGATTAGCTACTACTGGGGCAACAGGGCTTCCCGTCTCGACGCCATCAACCTGAAGATAGTGTTGACCTTGGAAAAGGAAGAAATTGCCATCCAAGCAGTGTTCCAGAACAGCATTTCACTGTCTGCAAGTTTGTCCTTCACGACGTCCACACGCTCCTTGATTGGAACATTAGTGACATCCGCGTTACAGTCCGCGGGCCTTCTTGCCAGTTTTCGAATATTAATGGCTGACCTGAAACCTGGCTGACCACTACCTTCGAGCCAAAGCCAACCTTACTGTAGGGCACCCTGCTGACTTCCTAACAAGCTGGCGACAGAGAAATACCCTCACCCTCTACACAGGCTGGATATTATTGACCGCCTTCTCATATAATGATAGTGAAGTGGATCGCAGTACTATTTACTTACACGACGAACATGTCCGTAATCCGTTACTCCTTGACGTCGAAACTTGGCAACAAATCGACGATGTGATATTTTGCTCACAAAAAATAAAGACTACTTGAAATGCAAATCTCAACCGGGCGAAATAACAGACCAACGGCCTACAAGTAGACGCCCGTAACAATTACAAGCAGGGGCATCCAACACGCATCGCCGACCTCGATTAAAACACTTTTCACCGAATTTTTCAAGAACCCCATCCATGCGGGGAAATCTAAGATGGCGAGAAGTCATGGGGTCATGTTCAACGACTTCCTTCTAAGTGCCTCCTTCCGTCGATCGCGAGCTAAACACCACTTACCGTGGTGCACCCCACCGACAAACAAACGAGGCGATGATGATGACACGGTGACCGACACCAGCCGGGCTCGATATCGCAGAGCTCTTTTTCGCGAACTACACGAGTATAGTAGTGTTCCTGTGAGTGAGTACCTAATGAGGTCACCAGACGACGAGTGGAAGCGATTACAGTAGCCATCAAGGGCGAATCCACCGCCGTGGGCACGGTGGGCATGCCCACAACCCTTCGGGAAAAAGGACAATCAAATTCAAAAGTCCTTCAGAAATCATGATTGTTCATGAGCTAATTCGTACTTCGACTCGTGCTTGGCCAATTTTCGTGTGGCTGTGACCACAAACTTTTTTGAGGCCTGACCCCGCGCCTGGTAGCCATAAAAACACTAGGGTGACAAATAAGCGTACGACCTGTCGGGTAAGCAGCCATGTTTTGAAGAGAATAGGCATGTGAACAAAGTTCTAAAATTATAAAAACTCTCTATCAGTAACGTAAAATACATAAAACTAGAACGATCTGCGATCTCAAAATTTTAATAACTTATGTCCGACGTGTTTTATGGTCGATCAAAGTTTGGTGGAAAAGTCCATTTTAAAAGTATGAAATTATAAAAAATAAATATTACCATTGTAGAAACAATAAAAAATACTATAACTTTTGTTACGGCACTAACTACATAAACGCAATATTTAACATAGCTGTCGTACAAATTTCTGATTTAATGCATATAAAATAGCGTATCGTGACGTCATAATACTGTATGCATTTTGTATGGAGCGTTTTCGAGATAGTCCAAAATTGTGATCTTCAAGTTATCATATCTCGAGAAGTTTTTATGCTATCGAAGTAATTCTTTCAACTTTAGTTATATTATTGTAACGTCTTTAAATAACAAATCGAAAAAAAAATGGTTCACAGGCCTATTCATGAGAGTCCCCTGAAAGATCGGGCTAGTTGATTCTGGTGGTCGGAATTAAAATGGTTCACGTTACAACGAGGAATGAAATTGGTTCACGTTACAACGTGAAATACGGGATTTTGTACCAGGTGTGAAATACGCTAAAAAGTTACAAATTAACTTGAAACCTATAATCACTATTAAGTTATTATGTAAAAAATGTTAAACTTTAATATAAGGCAGATTCTGCCTTATATTAAAGTTGAGGAAGCCTGAGGAAAAGGGAAAATGGAAAAAGAAAATAGAAAAGTCGTATGCGCGGATTAGGATGTGAACCTAAACTCGACTATGTGGTTGAGGAATCTGATGGAGACGTGGCCCAGGTTTTTTGATACTACGTCGGCTGTTAGACGAGCATACGGCCCGCGTTATGTGAGCCGGTTACCGTAATCATATAAGTCAACGCTCGCAACATGAAACATCGCTCGTGCGCCGCCACCCTCGCTGCCAACACAGCAACTCCTTCCTCCCTGGTGAACTCACTCACTCGCAAGAACACAAAATCCCTCTAGAGAATTATTATTTACTTGCGGGATTCTATGAGGTGGAGGTATTTCCCCAGTCGGGCAGCTTACAATGGGCTATTTGTACAATATTTTTTTCAGTTTGATATGTAGGAACGTGTCAATACTATAGCTATAGGTGAAAGAATTACTTCGATAGCACAAAAATCTCTCGACATATGTTAATTTGAAAATCACAATTTTGGACTATCCCGAAAACGCTCGATACAAAAGGCTATTGAGTTTTGACGTCACAGGTTTGTATTTATCAAATCAGAAATTTATACCACAGCTATGTTAAATAATATTACCATAGATATTACGTTTATGTAATTAAATTAGCATCATATATAAAAATTATAATTAGTATTTTTTATTGCTTCTCCAATGGAAATATAATTTTTTAATAATTTCATACATTTAAAATGGACTTTCCTGCCAAACTGATCGACCCTAAACTAAGTCGGCGTGACACTACTGATAGTGCCAAGCAGTACTGCCAAGGGCAATAAAGGGGACGGACGGAAGATATTAGAATGAAAGTTGGAGATCTTTATAGTTTAACGGTTCAGAGTCCACCGTGTAAGGCTTCACGAGTTCTTGGCTGTACAATAAATGAAACTTGCAAATAAATAGAATCTGGGGGGGGGGGGGGGGGTTTCCACTTCCTGACCCCCCCCCCCCCCCTTGGTGACGCCCTTGTCAAATAGCCTATTATAATATAACCTATCTACTTGGAAAATGTGTAAATAAGCCACTGAACCTACGCCTCTATGTACTGCCTAATACTATTGCTTTCGTCTATGCTATAGCCTTCGAATTAATAGGCTCACTAGCTTCGTCGTTTAAACCGCGCTATGTAGCCTATATGCCTTCTTGGTATACACTCGTTATGAAATGTAAGTAGATCATCAACGTCGTTGAGACAAAGCCAACCTCACCTGCACCCTGCTGAGTGCTGACTGACAGTATTTATAAGTGATCCGACCGGGGAAGTACTTTTATCTCACAGAATACCGTAACCAAACAGCAATTGTTTTGAGTTGTGTTCCTGCGAGTGAATGAGGTCACTAGGAAGTGCATGTGAGATCGGCTTTGACTTTTTAAGATGATGGCGATCCACTTATCTTAAAAGGATGTGTAAATTTGCATAAATCAAACCGTACAAAGTGATTAAGTATGAAATATGTGCGATGTGCGGTGCTCGATCCAGAGGCTGCGCGCCGCGGCCGCCGCCTCCGCATCCTATAACGGTCTGAAAAACATTAGTTATTGTGTTATAATTAATTAGAGCGGCGACAGGCCCCTCGTTCTTTTAACCTTTCGCGATGTCTTCGCGACAGAAGCTGGTCGCCCGAGGCCGCCCATTTGTCACGAGCTCCGTAAGGAAGTTGACCTACGGATTATTCAAACGGCGACCGCGGCGGGCGCGGGGTGACTTATTGGAACATGGGAGGTCACCGGGTCACGTGGTGCGGCACCACACGACCGCCTGCATTTGTCATCCTCTGCAATAAACGTCGCAGTTAAATAAGGTTGGAGTCACGGCCGCAGTCACGGAACTAACTTCTCTTATTTCTATGGTCGCAGTAAATGTCGAGAGTTTTCCTGCTGCGGAGAACTACACGTGAACTCGATGCGCGAGGTGGCGGCGGGCGCTGCCAGCGCCGGCGTCGGCGCGGTCTGCAGTTTCGACGTCGATCACCGTCAGTCACGTAACAAGCACCTGACACCTCGATGTATCCGAGGAAAACTAATAAGATGCGGACTATAAAAAGTCGTCGTTTAGTAAAAGTGGGAGATTCTCGTCGGTGTGTTGAGTGAGGAGGCCCTTCCCTCGCGGCACGCGGCGGACGACGCGACCGACGAGGGCCTCCTGCGGCGCGCGCCGTCCGCGCTACGACACGATCATGTAACTTCTACGTCGAACAAAAATACAAAGTTGTGTCACTTGTACCATCAATGGTACTAGTCAATGGTACTACTGATCCGGAGGGAAAATGTCCGGTAGCAGTTCTCGTGGGTGTGGCCATGTTGTTTTTTTTTTTACATAAAATCGAGATAATATGTAGTTTCATGTACAAAAATGACTTCTAGTCGTCGTCAACCCTTATTCAACCCACTGCTGGAATACTGGTCTCCGCTCAATCGAAGAGATTTAGACCATACTTCACCACGCTGTTTAACTGCGGGTTCGTGGAAAACCGATGTTTTCGAGCCGTGCAAAGGCCACGGATTTAACTTAACGACTGTCATCTGATGATACCAGCCGGGGCCGAGGGCTCAATGCGCCCTCTAAAGCACGGAGAAGCTCGGGATAAATAAACACTCCATGGAGAGTCCACGGTCGACATTGCTTAAATGGCGTGTTTGATTAGACTGAGACGTGCAACGACGCCGACGAGCTGCGCAGACTCGTAGTAGTAGCACAGAATGTGGCGGTACTGCCGCAGCAGTCTGCACTAGGTAGTTATCAGTTGGCCGCCGACAACTACGCTCGAGGTAAATGTTTGACAAATAACATATTTTCCAAGAAGCGCGGGGCCGGTGAATGAATGGACTCGACTGCATTCCTGGCAAACTCACGTGGCGGAGTTAATTCGACGATAACGAATGCATTACGAAATGAGTTGTAGTGATTGCCTCGGTCGCGCCGCCGCCGCCGCCGCCGCCGGCGAGAAAACTACGTCGACGTCGACATTACATTCCATATATACGTTCGACTTGTTCAATTTAAACTGCTCCGCTAATATTAACGACCAAACTAATTAAACGACGTAGCATCGTGTCGTGAGGTGTAAACGCACATCACGGCTACAAGTAACTTAACAATTATGTATTTTTTTACTAATATTCCTGGACCCAGCGTCCAACGTAAACAAAGCTTGTACTAGATAACTGATAAATGTAGGTACTTAAATATTTTATTTTGTAAATACATACATATAAATAGAAAATACCCAGACCGAGACAATACAAATGTTTATCTTGCGCGATGATCGAACACGCGACTTGGGACTCAAACTACCTCTGGCTTGCTAGCTATTTGACAACCGGGTTCGTCAAATCATCTAGTAAAAATTATCTCACCTTCGATATTTTCAGCTACCGTTTCAGTCAGTTTGCTGATAGGATTAGGGATGGACTGGATTAAGGAGTAAACCGACTTACCTACTTATTACTTACCAGCCCAATATTTTTAAGGAGTAAAAAGGAGTGGAAACTTAGATTTGAAGTTGTACAATAGAATGGTAAGGAAGAGGGAGATGGGAAGAGAGGATCTTCTCCTTCATCACGTACTTCATAATCGAAGTTGTTGCACATCTTGAGAGGATTCTGTGGAAAGGACAACCAGCTCTTTCTATACAGTCCGCCTGCCTCGAGGCGCTGATTAGCGGTAATCGTACGTAGCTTAGTCGGTAGATAGAGCTCCAGAATTGCCTACTAACAGTACTAACTAAGTTAAACCTAATAATTACCAACAATCTAAGCAGAAGTTTGATTTTTATATTAAAAAAGATCCATGGTAATCGGCTTCAGCTCAGGCGGTATCCTTATCAGACTGTCGGGTCGGCCGCCCACGAGGTCTTTTGTCGTCACCACCACAAGCAGTTGCACCAAATAAAACGAGAGGTTACAACAATATTACTTATCAAGCAATGTCATTACGGCGACTCGGTACGTCGGCTAGTAAACAGTCGATGTACTACATAAATGTCGTATAAATAAGTACGCGTTACTTGGATTACCATGGATTTTATGAACACATTATGTACACAATAATAATGTAACGTATGTGCTGAACATATTCTTATGTGTCCACCATTGACAATTGATTTGAAAACTAAAACGTAAATGCTGCACCGGCCGCGGCGCCAAATTGCCATGTCATCGAAGACGCTATCACATATGTCGGAATGTGTTCGAAACGAAGCATAAAGAAGACAAGTTTTTGACAATATAGGTAGGTACTTTTAATATAGTCAGAAATAGGTTGTAACCTAAGTAAGTAAGTAAGTTTTCGAGTCGGCAGAATACTTCTGGCGACTCCAAAACTTAAATAATAGAGAAAAATAAATATGTTCATCTTCTATTGACAGCGAAAATAAAGTTTTAATTTAAAAATTACAAAAAATATTCAAAGAAAATTTACCAATAATAATATCTTTACAAATATCCATCAAAATTGTAAACTATTATCTGTTGTGGCGGTGACTTTATTCGGCCTACTGTACATACAACATTATAATTTATTATGTTCGTGCTTTAAAATTGTTAATGGTGTTACAGTCAAAACTCATAACCAACGTAAACATAATAAATGTTACAGTCAAAACTCATAACCAGTCAAATCCACTTTTGACTGCAAAAATAAAGCGAAAATGGTTTTGACCAACGTCTTTAGTTAAAAGCAGGTTTGTTCCTTAGTTAAAAACAGGTATTTGTGGCTGTTAGCTACAGAACAGTCTCCATTAGAAGAAAACCAAGAAATTCTGTTGGTTGACCACTCACTGCCACGATGGATTGTACATACCATGTGTAGAAGCTGCTGTTCCACCCCTAGGTCACTGGCTCGGCAATGCACGCACATACACTCATACAACGTCCACACTCACCCGCGGCTCGCGTGTACTGACGTTTATGCAAATATGCACGAACACACGAGACAATGTATGTATTGTCTTAGTTGGACATACACTACATCCCTCCCTTATTTATAAATTAAACTAAAGATTTTAAACAAAAAATCATTTTAATATGAGCTACTATAACATCATCCATTCAAATACTAACAATAATCAAAATGCTTTGTAACACTCAGACAACTACTTAAATTAGGCTTCATCATAAGTATTTATATTTCCTGGTTCTGATGCTGTCCATTCGCCTTGTATCTTTTTCAAATGCACCACATTTCTTCTCAATACTTGTCCTGTTTCATCGTTTTTTACTATAAAGTCTCCGTGATCGGACCTTTCGACCGTGTGGGAAGTAGGATTGAAATTTGAGCTGAACTTATTCGTTTTCTCCATATTCTTGACGTACACTTTATCTCCTTTAATCAAGTTTGAATGAGTAGCTCGTTTTTTCATATCCCCATACTCCTTTCCTTTTTCTTTTTGAATCTTGTCTCTATCTCTTACATCCGTGTCAACTTCTGAATTATCTCTGAAGGGGATTTGCCTGTTGTAGAGTGGGGTGTACTATTATACATAATAAGATATTCCCACAAACTTTCTCTGATATCCCTCTTTTCTATTTGGCTGATCTATAAACGCTTCAAAATGTCCCGGTTCTGTCTCTCGACCTCGCCATTTTGTTGCGGCCAATATGGAATTGTATTGTAAAGAACTATATTGCATTCCTTACAGAATGATCTAAATTCGTCGCTCACAAATTGCCGCCCATTGACTGCAGTAACTGATATAGGATATCCTAATCTGCTAAAAAATTCCTTGAGAATTTTTATAATATGAGAGCTTGTGATTGATTTTGTGATCTTTACCTCCTTATAACGACTGTAATAATCGACAACCACAAATAAATAGTCCTGATTGGGCAGTAGACCGAGTAAGTCCATTGCAATGTCAATTCAAGGAGCTAACGGTAGCTCACGGCGCTTCATTGGTGCAGGAGGATTTGGAAAACTTACTAAGGTGCAGCTTTTGCAAGATTTCACTAGATTCTCTGCATCCTTATCAATTCTCGGCCACCAGACTTTTGACCTCAATCGACCTTTCATGGCCACTATGCCTGGATGGCCCTCGT
This sequence comes from Hypsopygia costalis, assembly GCA_937001555.2. Taxonomy (NCBI): domain Eukaryota; kingdom Metazoa; phylum Arthropoda; class Insecta; order Lepidoptera; family Pyralidae; genus Hypsopygia; species Hypsopygia costalis. The sequence goes on from OW443334.2 coordinate 30,945,850, forward strand.
GTGCGGCATCAAGCATATCCTTCCGTAATGTTTCTGGAATCACTATTCGGTTCCCTCTCAATAAAATGTCGCCATAAAAATAAAATTCGTTTTCAAAAATCTTGTAACCTCTAACAGATTCGCTCCATTCTTGCTGATAATTCTTTTTTCTATATTCTTGCAGATTCGCTCCCTTCTTCACGTCGATAATTTCTTTATCCCTTCTGGATGCTTCTGTGATATCACGCAACGCTACTGTCTGAGGTCTATATTGTTCCACTATTTGGTGAACATATACGTCCTGTCCTTTAGCAGGGGTCTCCAAACGTGCACACAGTCGTGATAAGGGATCAGCTATGTTGGTTTTTCCTGGCTTGTAAATTAACTTAAATTTATATGATTGTAATCTAAGTACCCGTCGCTCTATTCGAGCACACGGCTTTGATTTTGAACCAAATAGCACTTCTAATGGCTTATAGTCCGTTACTAAGTCGAATTCTTTGCCAAAGACGAATATATTAAAATGTTCGACGGACCAAACAAGGGCTAGAGCCTCTTTTTCGGTTTGGCTGTATTTTCTTTCGCACTCTGTCAATGTCCGGTTCCCATAAGCAATTATTCGTGGACCCTTTGAATCCACCTGTATTAAAATAGCACCAAGTCTTATCTTTAACATCATAGTATCCCAAGGACTGTATATCTGTTAATATTTTCTTTATGTCTTAAAAAAGCTTTGTCTTGTTCATTAGACCAAAATGGTTTGAGCTCAGCATTTTTGCAGAGTATCTTTCGCAATAATTATTTTAAAGGTTCTGTTTTTGTGGCCAGATGTGGTATCCATTTGTTAACATAATTTACGAGGCCTAAAAAACTTTGTAGTTCGTCCACGTACGTAGGGGTTCTAAAATTCGTATTGCTATCAATGTATTTTGTAAGAGGTTTTACGCCTTCTGGAGTTAAATTATGCCCCAAAAAATGCACCTTCTCCACTTTGAAAATGCACTTTCCTTTATTGAGCAAAATGTCATTTTCTTTGAGAATCTTTAGCACTTGTTGCAGTCTAATATCGTGTTGCTCTTCGTTGTCTCCGTAGATTAAAATGTCATCGATGAAATTGACGACGCCTTCGCATTTCAATAAGACTTTCTCCAGTATCTTTTGGAAAATTTCAGGAGCACAGTTGATACCGAACATTAGTCTTTTATTTCGGTAAAGTTCCTTAGCCGTAATAAAGGTTGTGATGTGTCTGCAGTCTGGGTGTAGTTCAAGCTGGTGAAATGCATTTTTTATGTCCAATTTCTGAGATACAGGCCTCGGTTTAGTTCAGGCGCCAGTCCCTCTCTATTAAAAAAAAATTGTACCATCTATTTATGCCCTTGTTGTAAAACTGTTTTATAGAGAGAGAAAATAAACGATTTGAATTTGAATTTGAATTTACTGAATTATTTGGATTTCCCAATTTTCGGCAACAGTGATTCTCTCGCATGATTGTAGTGTTAGCACGTCGCATGTCGACACACAGACGCAAATCGCCATTCTCTTTTAAAATAGGCACCATCGGGGATACCCATCTTGAAGGACCATGCACCTCTTCAATGATGTCACAATCCAGTAGCTCCTGAATCTTGCTTCCTACTTTAGCTAATTAATAATTAATAGGTATACGTCGATATGGCTGCGATACCGGCTTTACTGTGTCATCTATTGGAATTTCTACTAATACATTTTTCATTTTAGGAAATGGCTGGGCCATGGCTATATCTTCAATTTTGTTGATATCCATGCCAATTTTTAAGACGCCTAAGCGTGTGGCTGTTTCTTTTCCTAGCAAATCTCGAGTACCTCCTGCAATAACGTATACTGTGGCACGTTCCTTACAATCCTTAATACCGATAATAGTTTCGAAAGATCCACTAATATTTAGTGGCGTATTACTTCCGTAGGCTAACAGCGTTTTATTAGGCTTTTCTATTTGATTTTCCACTTTGACTTGCTCCTTTTTCAAGATCCTCCATGTATTCTGAGTTATCAAGTTGACTTTACAGTCCGAGTCGACGAGCATGTCAACTTTTACGCCACCTATGATGTACTCGACAGTCACATCATCTTCGACATTAAATACGTAATCGACTTCTATCCTCTTCTTTTTCTTTTCCAAATTGTTGTTACCTGTTCTCTCTTTTTCGTCTAGCTTCCTCTTTATACCTGTTTTTGCAGATCCGCAATACTGACGAAAATGTCCCATCTTGTTACAATGGTAACATGCTTTTACTCTTGCAGGGCAGTCTCTGTCTTCTGATCGATGTTTACTGCTCCCGCATCTGCTACAGGATTTCGTCTTGTTTTTCTTGTATAACTGTCTATTTGAGTTTGTTTCTTCTCTTTCTTTGTTGTTATATATCGCGTTAACTTCCTGACTTTCTTGTTTTTTATTTCCATATTTTTCCATTTGATCATTAACAACCTCCAGCGTATTTGCTGCGGTTACAATTTGATCGAGAGTGATTTCATCACCGATCGACAAAATTTTTTTTTCGTAGCTCTGTGGAAGTACATTTTTTTGAACCAATTCCCAATTTAATGGAGGTAGTCTACAACATGTTTATGCTACCATAAATATTTCCAATTTAATGGAGGTCTTTATCAACCAATTCCCAATTTAATGGGGTCTTTATCAACCAATTCCCAATTTAATGGAGGTAGTCTATGACATATTTCAGTGAAATAACATGCTACCATAAATGTTTCCAATTTAATGGAGGTCTTTAACAACCAATTCCCAATTTAATGGAGGTTGACGTCATATCAACCAGTTCCCAATTTAATGGAGGTCAACGTCATGTCAACCAGTTCCCAATTTAATGGAGGTCAACGTTATGTCAACCAGTTCCCAATTTAATGGAGGTCAACGTTATGTCAACCAGTTCCCAATTTAATGGAGGTCAACGTTATGTCAACCAGTTCCCAATTTAATGGAGGTCAACGTCATGTCAACCAGTTCCCAATTTAATGGAGGTCAACGTTATGTCAACCAGTTCCCAATTTAATGGAGGTCAACGTTATGTCAACCAGTTCCCAATTTAATGGAGGTCAACGTTATGTCAGCCAGTTCCCAATTTAATGGAGGTCAACGTCATGTCAACCAGTTCCCAATTTAATGGAGGTCAACGTCATGTCAACCAGTTCCCAATTTAATGGAGGTCAACGTTATGTCAACCAGTTCCCAATTTAATGGAGGTCAACGTTATGTCAACCAGTTCCCAATTTAATGGAGGTCAACGTTATGTCAGCCAGTTCCCAATTTAATGGAGGTCAACGTCATGTCAACCAGTTCCCAATTTAATGGAGGTCAACGTCATGTCAACCAGTTCCCAATTTAATGGAGGTCAACGTTATGTCAACCAGTTCCCAATTTAATGGAGGTCAACGTTATGTCAACCAGTTCCCAATTTAATGGAGGTAAACTTAACCAAACAAATAAGTTCTTTTTTTTTTTTTTTGAAAGGAAGCGTCCAATTTTCTCTCAATATATTCAAAACTATTCGTTGGGAAATAATTACTAACTAACTTTAGGCTATTTCCAATCAAATGTAATAACTAACGATTTCATTTCGATTTACCTACGATAGCACGGACTTTTTTTTTTTACGTGCTATATCGAGCCATATTAAATAATAATAATGTTCCAAACATATCAATTACATTAACTGTCTTAAAATATGTATCAAATATGTTATGACCGCAGTAGGTACAGTATACTTGTAACTTATAATAACAAGTCGACGATGTTGTTTACATTATAAGATAACTCTGATCCGAGTCCAACTCTACTATAATGCGTATACATGGTGTAATGCGACTAGCAACAGCCGCTTCATGTGGGAACCTTCCGCCGCAGCTTGTTCAAAATGTAAACATTTTTAAAGTTATCTTACTCTATATTCACTAAGATTTTCATGCAATATCAAAACATTAACATGATAAATGATAACATTTGCAATGTTCGTTAAACAATTAAAAAATATAAAATTTATTTATAACAATTAGAACCCAAAACGTCATAACATTTATTTATCTTTCATTTTATTTCTTTGTTACCTTTTGACTCGTCGCCACTTGTAGAAGCTGCTGTTCCACCCCTAGGTCACTGGCTCGGCAATGCACGCACATACACTCATACAACGTCCACACTCACCCGCGGCTCGCGTGTACTGACGTTTATGCAAATATGCACGAACACACGAGACAATGTATGTATTGTCTTAGTTGGACATACACTACACCATGTACATACAGATGTACATACAGATGTACATACGTACCGTTCTGTTGGGGTTCACATGTTCCAGTCCACGGGCCAAATATTCTTTGTGTGAAAAGTAAATAGTAAACAATTCTGTTTGCTAACCATTCAATGACGTAAAGTTATGTTGGCGAAACTTTCGTGAGTTAAAAGTTAATAGGCTAAAGATTGTGTGACCAACGTTCATGGACCAATCGCCTGTTGGTAAACGATTTCAGACCCACAAGAAGTATGTGTGGTCCGCCTTGAGAAACGTTGAACTCTGTCCAGGCTGCCGGTTTTGAAGCTCCAGTTGATACAAAGAACTGGACCCTGTACGAAGTAACTAGGTACAGCGCGCGCCCCCCAACTGCAAGACAAAGGTGCAAGAAACAGAAATGATCAACATAATATCTTTCAGATAAAATAAATAAAAATAAACGGATAGACAGATAGAGACGTTATGTTTTATAATATGAGTATGTCGAGTCTATCCATCTAAGATTCTAAGAAGATAGCGGAATATCTGCAAGGATCTATCCGATTGACTTTTGAGCCAAACATATTGAACATAGATTCACTGCAAGTGGCTGGGGTCCAGTTGCCTGACACCGCAGATATGTAATCGGTACTCTGTCGGCACAAGCGCCACTTGGACGAGTGTCTAGTCTTCTTACATAAGGAAGGTTGTATCTCCTTTGATGTCAAAGTCATGTTTTTTTGTAATTTACGAGATTATAATCTGTAGGATGTTAGTTGGATTTATCTTTCATTTTTCCTTCGTATTTTCCTCATGATGCCCTTAAAAAGGTCGCCGCCGCCGTAGTAGTCGGCCCGCCCTGCGCTCTCCGCCGGCCGGACGCACACTAACTACCTGGTAAGTACCTAATCTGCGCCGCAGCTACAAGTGTACCAGCATCTCTCTAAATGATAGTACTGTTATACTGATAAATAAAGCAATACGAGCGAAATTATTTTCTAACCATTCCAAAATATTCGAAAATGTACAACGTTAATGTTCAAGTTCTGCCGGCACTCCCGGAGTGCAACCGTTGATATTTATTTTCTAAATTTTTATATATTTTTTTTTTATTTCATTTTTATTTTTATTGATAAAATCAAAAATGTATAACCGAATAATTACTATCTCTATACCTCGAATAGAACTTGAAATTAATATTTTTATAATAATCTCCACTCGTTTTTTTTTTTATACAACCACTGTGGCAAACAACCATACGGCCGGCCTGATCGTAGGCAGCCTATAGATGCTCGCAACATCAGATTTCTAACCAATTACATAACAATAGGTTTTTTTTATTTGAGAGGTGAAAGAATAACTTTTATATATAAGAATACTTTGGGGTGTAAGTGGTTCATCAACATCTTTAAATCAAAGCCAACTTCACCTGCACGCGGTGCACCCTGCTGACTGACAAACGAAGCTCTGGCGTAAAAAAAGAGAGGTAGGGAGCGTAATTTTAAGCTACCCGACTGGGGAAATTACCTCCACCTCACAGAATACCGCTGCCAAATAATAATTCCCTTGAGGGTTGTTGTGTTTCTGGGAGTGAATGAGGTCACCAGAAAGGAGGGAGATGCTGCGTTGGCAGCGGGGGTGGCGGCGCGCGAGCGATATTTTATGTTGCGAGCGTTAATATGGCTACGGTAACCGCTTCACATCAGGCGGGCCGTGTGCTTGTCTGCCGCCCGACGTAGTATAAAAAAAAACTTGATGGTATGAAAATTTCGCGGTACAATTATATCGTAGTAGTTATATGTAGTTCAAAATTATGATTGTTAGTTATCATACTCGTATTATGTATTATAATAATTTAAAAAAATATAATTTTGAACGTTCTTGAAAAAGCTCCATACAAAAGCCTACCCCGTTATGATATGACGTCACACCTTCGTATTTACTGACGTCTCGTAACAAAACGCAGTGCATTATTATTAGAGCGGGCGCTGTATGGAGTTGAGTGTGCAAAATATGAGGACCGCATTCTGTAAACAGTTTTGAATTCAGAAAAGCTTGTAGATTATGATTCTGAATGTTGCCAGGTAGTTTCTTGGTCCAATTTTTTTTTATACCCCATTCCCTTGGATATCGAGTAAATGGTCAGTCCATTTACTCGATATGCAATGGAACAAATGCTTTACAACAATTTTAATCATTGTTTTATTGAAAATGTCCTATTGTTTCTTATGATTAAAGATACTTATAGCTATTTAGTGGAAAAAAAAAACAAAAAAAATTTTGAAAAAAAAATATATTACATAAAAGGATATTTTATGTAATATTTTTTTTACTATTATTAGAAATGATTACATAAAATGATTACAAAAATCTTATCGATCGATCTATGCGATCCTCTTTTGAAAAAAAAAAAAGAATACTGCTCTGGAGAACTATCAGACTTCCATAATATAATAGTAGGAGTTCCACATGGATCAGTGCCGACTTCCCAGAAACACTGATGTAGAAAATAAATCAAAGATCAAATGTAAATGCCAATCACTTTTATAATAAGGAAAACAAAGAAGTAATTTATAAAATGCACTTGAATGTACAATAATGCTTAAGCAAAAGGAAGTTGAGTATGCAAAATGTGAGGACCGGCAAATACGTCAATCGGGCACATTCGTGTACCGGGGCGCTCACCGCCGCCTTCACCTGATCGGTCCAACGCATGGGGGCCCCGTGGTCTTATGCCTTCAACCTTTCCCTGCACAACAAGTCTCTCTTTGGAGTCGTTTCCGCGGCGACTAACATGTCCAAAGAACTGCAAAATACGACTCTGCACCAAGGTGGATAGACGTTCTGTAATGCGTAGTTCAGCAAGGATTGAGGAATTTGTGCAGAATTCAGTCCACGAAACTCGGAGCATCCAGCTCCAACACTACATTTCCAAGGCGTCAATTTTCTTTGTCTCCGTCCGCAGTATAGTTCATGTTTCTGCGGCATATATGAATATAGGAAACACTAACGATTTGACGAGCCGAATCTTTGTGGCTTTTGTGATGTTTCTATTGACCCATATTTTCCTGAGGTTTTCCATCGCACTTATAGTAATAGCCATACGTCGATTAACTTCATCTATACAGCCCCCTTGATTTGAGATAAAAGCGCCAAGATATATGTAGGATTGTACGACATTGTAGTTCGCGATTGTTTATATTCTGCAAGATGTTTTGGGCTCTGTCTACAATCATTATCTTAGTTTTGCAGCGGTTTATCTTCAAACAAAAGTCTAGGCATACACTTTCCATTTTTAGGAGGATGTGTATCTACATTTTGCATAATAAGGATTTGCATGTTTTGTTATTATTATTATTATTTCTTTTTAATACTTTTTTATTTTTATTATTTAAAGCTCTATGTTGTACAAATGCTCTGTACCAATTACCAAACCCATGTTAATGTTCCCCATCAAGCATTCCATGGTTGACTGGAAGAAATCCCTGCATGGGTAAGTCCGCCATTGACTTTTCTTTTGTATAGTCTACTTGCATGACATACATACATATATGACATTTCTTTTGTATAATCTACATGCGTGTTTTAGTAGTATTAAAGTTTACAAACAAAAAAACAAACAAACTGTACAAATATAAATTAAAAATTTTGATTACTTAAGTAAAAATTTCCTTTTATGTTTTTTTTTTCAGCAATATTTGTTTAATGTTTTTTTTTGTTTTTTTTATTTCCACTTAGTAGCTATAAGTATCTTTAATCATTAGAAACAATTGGATATACAACAATTTTAATCATTGTTTTATTTTTCAATAAAACTGTTTAATACTGATTAAAATTGTTGTAAAGCATTTGTTCAGTCCATTTACTCGATATCCAAGGGAATGGGGTATAAAAAAAAATTGGAAACTAGAAACTTCCTGGCAACATTCTGAGATCTACAAGCTTTTCTGAATTCAAAACTATTTATAGAATGCGGTCCTCATATTTTGCACACTCAACTACCTGTGGCGCCTGCACTATATATATTTTTTAAAAAAATCCATCCTTCTAAAATGCATTTTCCCACCAAACTTCAAACTTCGATTGACCATAAAACAAGTCGGACGTAAATTATTAAATCGAAAGTAGGTACCTGCGGACTTTCATTCTAGTTTAGTGTATTTTATTATGATATATATTTTTTTATAATTTATTGTCAAGTATCCTGTTGTTCGACGTCCTGTCGTTTTGGTACTTACACACTTCAGCGACATAATTATACGATCCACACCGTAACTAAACTGCGCACAGTACGCACAATGTCCTACTACGTTGTTAATTTGTATAATTCGGCCGTTTGCAAACATACGTGCGTGGCGTGCGTGGTTTCACAAAATAGCCATAAATGTTCAGGATTTACACATATTGACTAAACAAACGAACTGTTACGCATTTTATGTCGTCCATATCTCTAATGACTCGAATCTAGTTAGGTACCTACATTAACTTTGAAGTGTTTCCTAGCTGCTAGTGTCGGCAGGTAGCTAACGCGCACGTCTAGCACATAGTGTCCTAATGCTACCTTTCTTATCACTTCCCGATTCACTGTAATTTTTCCCGGCTTGCTATGCAATTTGCAATGCCATTTCTGGTTATGGAGTCAAGAACGGCTAACTCTCAGCGAGGCGGCCCGCGGCCCTGAGGGCTGGGGCGCGGCAGCTGACACGGCTTCGGCCGTGTCTAAATAGCGACTTAAATATGAGTGCCTATCAGGAGAATACATGTTTATGCCGTTTGGAGTCGAGGGTCGAGACACTTGATTTATTGGGCTCACGTGCGAGGAACTTTCTTTCAGAAATATCTCCGCAGCTGGTCGCCGACAAGGACTCTGAGACACGAGGGCTGGCGGCACTTTTTTCTCTAAGATAACCAGCATCACGATTCAGTGGTGAAACGCGGCCAGTTTTCTTGCCTCCCTGCGGTATAAGCTTGATATTTTCGATGTATAGATTTAAAGTATTTATTTTTATTATAGTGGTTTATTCATATGTAGGTACCTAGTTTAGATTATTAATGTTTTATTTTCATGTATGTTAAAACTATCTAAAGATAGCTCCTAACAATTTAAATTAAAGATACAATTATATAACTAAATATATACTCCTGGACAAATTCCACACTGTCTGCATGCAGTCCCAAACTACGCAAAGGTTGTACTACTAGATAACTGATAAATACTCCTAAATACATTTTTTTTGTAAATAACACATTGAAACCACCCCGACCAAGAGAAATAGACATGTTGATGGATACAAATGATTGTCATGTGCGGGTATCGAATACTTGCCCCAAATCTATATGAAACCGAGTGGCAGCGAAGACCCAGCATAAAATAGAAATAAAAGTGCGTCCAGGACAAACAGAATTAATAAGTTATTTCCGTCCTTTACCAAACAGTTTGAAGTAAGTGCAGTGCAGGAATGCTATTCGCCAAAAGACACATAATACAAAAAAATATACATATATAACACATAACAATACAAAATAATAATAATAAAAAAATTAAACAGCAAAACCAGTTGCATAATCAAGGGATGTCGTCATCGACGCAGGAATATTTTTTTTCTCTTTGTACCACGAAGGTGACAAACAAGCATACAGCCCGCCTGATGGGAAGCAGTTACCGTAGCCTATAGACGCCTGTAACACCAGAAGCATCACATGCGCGTTGCTGACCCTGTAAAAACCTCTTCACGCCCTCTTTGAAGAACCCCATGCTGTAGTCTCCCGGGAAACCTCAACAGGCAGTTCATTCCACATCTTGATAGTACGTGGAAGAAAATTTATCTGGAACCGCACAGTACGTGACCACTTCGGTTCTAATGTGTGAGGATGAATTCCCTGTCGATGGCGAGCGGTGCGACTGTACAAGGAGGCCGTGGGCATCATGTCAAATAACTCCTCAGAACACACCCCATTGTACAAAATCTCTTCTCAGACTCAAGGGTTCTGAACCGTCCGTCGATGTGGATTCGTCAACAATCTTCACAGCGCGTCTCTGAATCGAGTCAATATCTCTTAATATTAATATTATTATATGTCGTCGACTAAGTAGGATAATTTTATTATGTATGTACATAAAATAGGATCTTATCTACTATGTATATGTACATAATTTATAACTCGTTTTGTGAGAGTCCTTGGCAATTACGAGTTTTAATGAATTTGTGATTTTTTTCATCATTCCATTTTATTTTATTTTCGTAAATAAAAAAAATAGAGACATATTTTATATTTAAAAGATAGAGAATTTAATTACCATACACGAAATGGATGCTCTTTTTACGTAAACATAAAACATACGTCTCACTGCTGAAAGCCAGCTGGAAGAGATCTCTATTAAAAATGAGCCCACCTTTACCTTTACATACCCCTGCGTGAAGAGCTATTTATACTTAACCCTTTGCGGTGCCTGGTAGGTAAAAATCTCATGGTGTACCTGGTGGGTCTGTCAAACCCGGAAACAAAATACTTGTTATTTGTTGTGTAAAAATTTCAAATGGTATGTTTTGAGTTGTTTCGAACTTTGTTTTATGTAATAAAATAATAATAATAAAAAAACTTAACTTATTATACAAAGTTCTTCTTTTCTAAAAAATTTAAAATAATTCGTAGTCGGCTTCCTTTCCCGTCATCTACGAATATTACCGTTTCCCTTCAGAGCACTGCGCGCCACCGCACCGCCCCACGCCGCCGCGCCGCTCCGGAGGGCAATATTTCATCAAACCTCGCCACGGTTAGAGCAGTTAGAGGTGACTCGTATCAAGGACAAGGTTACACCGTCGCACATCGATCGGAGGACTTGGATTATTGTGGTAGGCCCTGATTGGTGTGGTAGGGTCTGGGAGAAATTTGATTATTAACATTTAACCGGTCAGGTACTGCGGACGCATGGATTTCTTAATGGTATCAGGTGGACTTTGCCCTTGTCTGTTCTAATTTTTTACATAAACCCTTTTTCCTCTCCCCCATGTTTCGACACTTTCGACATTTACTTCCCTCTGTCACGATCAAATTTTGGACTTCTAACATAAGTTTATATCTTAAGGTATCCCCACTTGCTCTCCTTCCGCACTCTGCGCCGCCCTTTATGTATTCTCTCACTTTCCCGACTCCCCTTACACTTCGCTCTGAGCGCTCGGTGCCACATTTTCTAGTCACATTGGACCGTGTCAACGTTTACAAACCGATCAAATTAGGCAAATATTCCATATTGTTAATTTACCAGACGCGTGTCCAAATCAGCCGGGTTGCTCGCTTCAAAATGTGAGCAAGTAGGCCACATATTTGTAATATAAATATGTAACACGCGTCTTATAAACTCACAACATGAGAGTCTATTTAGTTGGTTTGTTTACGTTGACATGATCGAGCGCGAACAAAATACTCGCACTAAGCACTGTGTCCTCCGACTTCCTTCCATTTCTTAATTAATTAAACACATGGCATGACATGCCATGACAACTGACAAGTTTCATATTTGTAGCTCCAGTGGTTCTGGTTTTAAAATATGTTTTCATCATACACATTTTTACTTGTACTGTTACGCGGTAGGCGCTGATGTTTCATTATTATTATTAAAGAGTGTAGTGAAGTACAAAAATTCATCAACCTCATACAAACTTCCAATTCCTATTTTACGCTCTAAGTTTTAATTTTATATAATTCTTTCTTATTACTTGTCTGAGACATTTTTGTCTGCGGCAACAAGACCTCCTGTCGAAATTTCGTACTTCTAGCCAATGCTAGATTTATATTTTAGCTAGATATTGCAGCTGGGTAGTGTTGGCTCTTCCGTTTGCTTTCAGGGCGGATGTCCAGATGCACCCACCCTTTTTCATCGAAAACTGTGGGCCAACACTATTATATACCTCTACTACTACATATAATAAACAAATGTTACCTCTGTATAGGTAATAAATCGTATAGACACGCGACGATGATTATGGAATATAGTGATTTTGATCAGACTTATGTGGTACCTCACTCGGGCCTATCCTGCGCACATTCCCTCTTGTTTTCGTTTCTCCCGCGCGCGACTCGTCCACGTCTCCGTAAACTTGACCCACTTCAATTTATTTACATTGCAATTGTATCCGCTCGCTGCGACGCAGTCTTTCCTTTTATACTTTGTACAAACATCGACTGATCGTGGGTGTATATCGGATTGCTAATTTCTGTAGACTTTTTTGTCTAATAAACTACAAAATACTGTACTTTTCTATAATTTCATATGGTTATATTTGATTTCTAAAATGACACGATAATCGTAAAAAAAACCCGAAAAGGAGTGAACGAATTTCCCAAAATTCAAAACCAACCTAAAGTCTAAGTGGTACACTTTGCCAACTAGTGACCCGGGGTCTGGCAAAACGAGACGTAGAGCACCGTAACAGAGTAGGAAACAGTGGACACACTATCGAATGAAACGGCGTTAATCTTTGACCTGGTACTCTCGCTATAAGCGTCGAAGAGTGCTCTACATGGACTACGTCACACTATAGTAGCCTACAATTCCTTGAAGGTTGTTGCTCTACCTGTAAGAGCGTGCAAGCTCCTTTGCTGCGTTAGCAGCTGGAATGCAACTGGTTGTATGAGTTCATAGGCTGGCAGGATGCAAGTTCTTCACCCGACCTAAGAAGTAACTAAAAATTATTAGGTAATAGTAAAATAACTTTTTTTAAAACAAGCTTTTAACCCGACATAGTAAAACAAGTATACGGCCCGCCTTATATGAAGCGGTTACTGTAGCTATAGTAAGGCTTGCGACATGTAATATAACTCGCATGCAGCCACCCTCAGCTGCCTACGCAACAAGTCATTCCTGGGGACCTCACTCACACGCAGGACATTCAAAGGAATTGTTATTTATTTAAATAAATACTCTAAATATAAAAAAACTTCCACATAAATATTTAAACAATTTTTATGATCTAAAAGTTCGTCGCGAGATTTACTTATGTCGAGGTCAAGTTATATAATTACTGAATTCTCGACGTTCATCTTCACAAGCATTTAAATAAAAGATTTTTAACTATATTTTTTTTCGTCAATATTTTAGAGATTCCTGAGAGACTTGTTTTACTCACAGACCTAGGATTTTTCGGTTTTACTATTTACGCCCGCCTCGAACTGTCACATTGAAGATATCTCACAGTCTATACTCTTTCACTCGCTCATGTTACATGAGATTAAATATATAGAGATAATTAAATCTTATCGATTTTTTTAAATTTTGTTTTATAAAACCTTGTCCTGACAATAACGAATACAAAAAAGTTATCCAGTTTGTTGTAGCTGTTCGGCAATTATGTACGTTTTGCCTATTTATTTTTATTTATATATATTTTTTAGTTATGTTATGCGCTGTACGCTGTGTTAATGCATCTGTTTCATAACCTGTTCATTTCGTTTAAAACGTGATTGTTAACTGGTCTTTAATTTAGAAGGTACAGGTTAGTTCTATTTATAATTTGCAGTGCTGCCATGCTGGTTTGATTTGAGAGTTCTCCTTCTCCATGACAGGTCGCAGACCATTGTCATAGTAAAAATAAAGAAGTAGGGTAACTTCATACAAACGCACCGAGCGCGGTTTGTATGTGAGCGCGCCCGTACGTATGGCCGTCGCACGCACACACTGACAACATTTATACGTGTTTATACCGAGCGCCAGTCGGGGCTGCGCCGTATGTAAAACCGCCCGGTTCCACGTAATATTCGCGCCTGCGCTCGTTAATAATTTGAACATATAGGTACCTACTAGTGATGTAACGAATGTCAATTTCTAGACATTCGCGAAAGCGAATGCGAATATCTGCCGTTGATATTCGCGGATGCGAATACGAATATTGACTTTTGTATTTAGCGCCATTTGTCTACATTTGGCTTTATTTTGACAGATAAGTTGGCGCGCGAGTTACACGCACATATTTGTAATTATTTGCATCTACTTCCGAGCATTGTCGAGCCGATCCGAAAAAGGCCGATTGCTGTTTGATTTACGAGTGATGTTTATTGTTTCGTTAACAAATATAAGAAGTTAATACTTATTTGACGAGCTTGGTGCGAAAATTTTACTGTCCGAGGTAGTAAACAGAAGGCCAATTACCATAATTAAATTACATCACAAGAATAAAATTTGACCGAGTCCAGATTGAGTTATAAATTGACTGAAAATTTTATAGTTTATTTCTTTCACGAATTTACAACAATTCATAAAGCGACCGGAATATAAATCTTGGTATGTTAAATTTGCAACCATATTACGATGGAGTTACACTTCAATAACACTTTGAAGTTTCATAGTGACGAGCTCGGTGGCGTAGCGGCCAATGACGCGGCTTCGACACCAACGCTCGTGGGTTCGATTCCCACATAGGACAAACATTTATGTGCATGAACATGTCTGTTTGTCTTAGTCTGGGGGTTTTCTACATTTATCAGAAGTATGTATTTACAAAAAAAAATGTATAATTACATATGTTTATCAGTTGTCTAGTACCCATAACACAACCTTCGCTTACTTTGGGGCTAGATGGCGTTGTGTGTAATTTGTCTGACAATATTTATTATTATTATTATTTCTCTATTTTATTTACCTTTTTGTAATTGAAAATCTTAATTATTTTTAGGACGTTCATATTCGCAAAACATTCGCATAAAATTGTGAATGCGAATGTCGAGAAATATGCGAATATTCGCGAATGCGAATACGAATTTTCGTTATATAACTAGTACCTACCTACGTCGTATGTAACTACAAATACGTTAAAGATGGCTACAAAGTCGACTAGCCTTATAAATATTGCATTGTTCATTGATGTCTCAATAACAATTTGTCAAATCCAGAAATATATTTCTTCGTTTTTTCCACACCCAAAGGATAAAAAGGAACCTATTACTAAGACTCCGGTGTCCGTCTGTCACCAGGGGCTGTAGGTATTTCATGAACCGTGATAGCTAGACGTAAAAATTTTCACAAATGATGTATTTCTGTTGGCGCTATAACAATGAATAGTAAAAACAGAATAAAATAAATATTTAAGGGGGGCTCCCATACAACAAACATGATTGTTTGTTGTATTTGGTACGGAACCCTTCGTGATCGAGTTCACTTGGCCGGTTTTTTGTTACGGTACCCTAATAAACTTACCCTACTTAATTGTGTATTTTGTGCCTTACTTAATTTTGTATATAGAGATTGTCTAAGTATTTTTGACGGTTGAATAAACTATTAAGCGACAGCCCTACGTGTTTAGGCTACTATCGCCTGCTCGGGGCTTGAGTTGTCTTGCTTCTCTATTTTTATTATGCCATTGTCAACAGACGCGCCGATCTCGGCACTCACAAATATAACTCAAACTATAACGTTACAAAGTTACATAATATAATTGCTTGGACTACCCTCCAGCTCCATCTTCAGATTCTGGAATGTAGAGTAGTTAAGCCAAGAAGATTCGCAAGTACAGCAAAAATCCAATTTAAAATATAAAAAAATATATCAGATTTGTTCCGAACTTACATCAGTGAAAGCTAGCAAGCTTGCTAAAATAAAACACAAGAAGGTCCGTTGAGGGCACCGAGATCGCTGATCTACTCTATACTTAGAATAATAACTATTATTATAAGATTCTATACATTAAATAAATATACTTAACATAGAGATCTATCTATATCTATTTTCTAGATGTTTAAGAAAAATAATATGAGGGGACTTTAAAAGAGCAATAGCATACAAAGTGAGTGGGGTGTAAGTGGTTCATTAATATCTTTAAACCAAAGACAACTTCACCTGCACGCGGTGCAACCTGCTGACTGACAAACGAAGCTCTGGCGAAAAGAGAGGTAGGGAGGGTAATTGTAAGCAACCCGACTGGGGAATGTACCTCCACCTCAGAATACCGCAGCCAAATAATAATTCCATTGAGGGTTGTTGTGTTCCTGTGAGTGAGTGAGGTCACCAGTAAGGAAAGTAAATGCTGCGTTGGCAGCGGGGGTGGCGGCGCGCGAGCGATATTTAATGTAGTGAGCGTTAATATGGCTATGGTAACCGTTTCATATCAGGCGGGCCATATGCTTGTCTGCCACCCGAAGTAGTATAAAAAAAAACAAAACAATAAAATTATGTTTAGAATGTGTGTGTCTGCCTGTAATCTGTATCGTACGCGCATCACGCAAAAACTACCACCGCACGTAATTGGTTTTGCGTGATGTGCATCACCGGGGAAAGAAGAAGTTTACAGGCGGAGAAACGGACAGAAAAGTCCGAACACATATCACGTTACGTATCATTACATGAAATGTGTTCAGACCTTTGTTTCCTACCGATTGCTCATTCTAAAAATAATAAAGTAAATATTATATGACCTCAGCAATTATACCTCGTTATGTCATTCATTAGATCCAAACTACTAAGTGCCGGCGATGGAACTTGAACCGCGGATTATTTAATAGTTACTTTGTGGTTTGAACTCGCGGGAGTGTTCCGTACGATGAATAAGTATGAGTAGGTATATGAGGAGTGTTTACATTGTAGCTGAAACACATGATGTCCCGTACATGTCAAATGCATATTCATTTGTACAATAATCGTAGATTTCTCATGTTATTTTATCCATAATCCATAGACTTCTTATAGAGGGTTTTCTGTAATCTAGTAAAATTCTATTTTCCTCCAAAATTTAAAGTTTAGTGGTTTCGGGAATGAAGTAGTAGTAAATGGTAAACGGGGCATGACCCCTCCTTGAATATATGAAGAAGAAGAAAAAACATTTATTTGCACATAAATAAATATTTCTGGACAATTTACACAGTGGTTAAAGTCAGAAACAATATTAAATTTTGTGAATGGGCTACCAAAGGTATTTATAAAAGTCGAAATACACTATATGATTTGTATGCTCAAAAATCGTATAGACGGGATGGCAATTTTACAGAACACGTTAGACAGTATTCCAAAATCTTTAAGAAAGTCTGTAAGGTAGCCAAGTCTAACTACATAAATAATAAAATTAAAAATTCTACCAACAAGTGTAAAACTGTTTGGAACATTGTCAACAAAGAGACTGGCAAAATAAAAGTTAAAGAAAACGACTACTCTTTGAAATGTAATAATAATATATTAACTTCAAATCAAGATGTTGCTAATGCATTTGGAAACTTTTTTACCAATGTTCCCATTGATACGACTGCCTCTCTCAATTCATCAGCCTCAGAATCCATAAGATTACTTGAGGATAATGTACAGCCCTGTGAGCATGCATTTAAATTTTGTCACATTACCCCAGATGACATTATTCGAACATTCAAACGTTTAAATATTAAGAAATCTGAGGATCTCTGGGGAATGTCCACTCAAATTGTTCTTCCTATTTTGGATACTGTTGCTGCTCACCTGGCTATAGTTTTTAATGAAAGTATAGAGAGTGGTATTTTCCCAGACTTAATGAAACTTGGCAAACTTATACCTTTATTTAAATCAGGAGATAATCGTGAGCCTGGGAATTACAGACCAATCTCTATTCTGCCAGTATTGAGTAAAGTGTTTGAAAAGATCATGTCAAATCAGCTGCTCGCACATCTTAATAAGTTCCACATTCTACATAAGAAGCAATACGGGTTCACCGCCGGAATGTCCACTACAGACGCAGGAATCGCGCTCGTGAAATACATATTTGAGGCTTGGGAGACGTCTCAGGACGCTATCGGTGTGTTTTGCGACCTCTCCAAAGCATTTGATTGTGTTGATCATCAGACACTGCTGCTCAAATTAAATCATTATGGTATTAAAGAGAAGGCTCTGCAAATGGTAGAATCATACCTTAGTAATAGAACTCAAACGGTGGATGTAAATGGCACAAAATCAAATGCATTTGATGTAAAAATGGGCGTGCCCCAGGGTTCAATTTTGGGTCCTCTCTTATTCTTGGTATACATCAATGATTTGCCTGATTTGGTAGAAAAATTTGCCAACGTAGTACTGTTTGCCGACGATACCTCACTTATTTTTAAAGTTGCTAGGTATAAAGACAAAATTGATGATGTTAATAATGCTCTCTCTGCAATTTTGAACTGGTTTACTACAAATAATCTCCTTCTTAACTCACACAAAACTAAATGTATTAAATTCACGTTACCCAATGTCAGGCAAGTTCATGCTGATGTAGTCATAAAGGATAACACCCTAGTTTATGACAATGATACTGTTTTTCTTGGTATTACCATTGATTCAAAGTTGCAATGGGGCCCTCATATAACTAAACTAGCTCGCAGACTCAGTTCCGCAGCTTATGCGGTTAGGAGAATAAGACAGATAGCGGACGAGACAACTGCTAGGCTCGTTTATTTTAGTTATTTCCATAGCATTATGTCATATGGCATATTGCTTTGGGGTAAAGCAGCTGACATTGATAAAATTTTTGTATTACAAAAGAGAGCCATTAGATCAATTTACAATTTGGGTTCTAGGGATTCACTCCGTGAGTTATTTAAGGAGATAAACATCCTCACTGTCGCTTCTCAATATATTTATGTAAATATTATGTACGTCCGTAAAAATATTTCGAATTTTACAAAAGTATGTGATATAACTAATGTCAACTTGCGGAACAAAAACAAATTGGTTATTCCAAAACATAGACTGGGGAAGGTCAATAATTCGTTTGTCGTAAACTGCATCCGCTACTACAATAAGTTGCCGGAGTCGGTCCTGATTTTACCCGACACTAAATTCAAACAGCTTATTAAGACCACCTTATGTAAAAAGGCTTACTACAGGACCGACGATTACCTTAATGATAAAAATGTATGGCAAATTCTCGGCACAGGATGTGAAGCACAGGCGTCTTATCTTTACAAGTAGTATTGTGGATATACATATTTAGACTTTATACAATATGTATATACACTCTATACTATGATTTTTTATATTTTTATTTTTTACTATTTTATTTTACTTGTTTTTTTATTTTTTATTATCTCTCTTATTTTGGTTGACATACCATTTTTTTTATTGTACATTGACATTATTTTTATTGTATTATGATAATATTGTATGGCTATTTAAAAAAAAAAAGACCTATATTCACAGAGTTTCTTTCGGCATTTCTTCTCGTCAATGGTCATTCCGAAATGCTGGTAGATAAAAAATATACCTAATTGTAAAAGACGTGTCTAAGTGCCCGCGAGGGCCCACAGAATAAAGAATTTTGACTTTGACTTTGACTTTGACTTTGCCATCTAGTCCCAAATTAAGCGCAAAGCTTGTGTTATGGGTACTAGACACCTGATAAATGTACTTATATACATTTTTTTGTAAATACATACTTATAACACATAGAAAACACCCAGACCAAGACAAACAGACATTGTTCATGCACACAAATGTTTGTCTTGTACGGGAATCGAACCCGCGACCACGGAGTCAAAGTGACCATTGACCGTTCGACCACCGAGCTCGTCACATAACACAACATTATTAAGTACAACAACTACAAATAGACAGAGCCGGTGCCGCGGTGTAAGCGGCGAGGATTACTGCGATAAGGAGCTACAACAAACGTCAACTTAAACCTAGATAAACCCAGTAATCTGCTATTTACATCTATTACGTCCATCTAACATATATCAATATTGACGTGAACACGTCTTTAATTTGCTTCCACGGTGAGGCAATTCAAAAAAACGAATGATAACAAAATCGAGGGATACAGTTTGGTGTTGCAGCTACAAATCTATCATCTCCATCAAAAATTCAACACGCCACTGGAAAGATGAAGGATCAAATAATTTATTGGGTAGGTACGCTAAGTAAGGACTATGGAGCATGCGTGCGGGGGAATTTTTTTTTACATTTTGAGATAATTTTAGTGCATATGACGTATTCACGTACAACACACGGCCGTGTCTATGACACAGCCTCGCCCCATTTATACTTCGTCGGGTGGCAGACAAGCATATTGTCTGATGTGAAACGGTTATCGTAGCCATATTATAGCTCGTAACATGAAATATCGCGCCCCACCACCCCCGCTGCCAACACAGCAGCTCCTTCCTTTCTGGTGACCTCACTCGCACGCAGGTATAAATAAAAAATCTTTGAAACAAGCTTGCAAGCAATTTATTTATAAACAGCTATAAAAATAAGCTGTTTATAAAAATTACTACGAGTATATTTCGCTCAAAAGCTCTTTAATTTCATACTCATATCGCAGAGGTTAATATGGAAATTATAAATTTTGAGGCCGTATTGGATTTAAAATGGCGTTGTTTAGGTAATCGTCCATTCCATTGTCTCGAGAACCAAACAAGTGTGCCAAAGTTTTAGCTCAATCGGACACTGGAAACGGGTCAGATTTAACTTGGCAGTTCCTCGTTATTTCAATAATTTTCATTGATCTTGCACTTGTACTAGTCGCATCGTGACGTTATACGGCCGTCGCCGACAGCCTTCCGCGATCAATGGGCTCTCCAATATCTATGGACACAAGATAAATGGTTTATTTCCAAATGTGGGCCAAAGTGAACGATATACTTTTAGTGGAGGTTATTTTGCAATATTTATCTTTTATTCGATTTTTTTTATAGTCAGCGATGATAGTCATGAAAAATAAAACGTTGTTATTTATTTCGCATAAAATCTCCTTTTACAGCTTGCAGCTCCTTATGTGGACATGCTAAGGTTAAAATATATTTTATACAAAATTATTAATGGACCCATATCATGTTGCTGGTGTTGCCATGATGTTAAATTTTAACTAAACAAATTTAACATAATATACCACGGACCAACCATACAGCTTAGCCGGGGTAATTTCACTAAAGAGACCGATAGACGCATTCGATTAGGATGGATAGCTTTTAGAAAACGTCGGCACATCTCAGCACAGATACCTCTTTGCATGAAGACTAAAGTATTCAACGAGTGCGTCCTCCCTGCAATGACCTAAGGTGCAGGGACTTGGACACTGACCATCTCGGGCTCGGGCTGGTCCACAGGCTAAAGGCCACGCAGCGAGCGATGGCGAGGGCTATGCTCGGGGTTTCTCTTAAGTATCGAAATGGGCCGACCACATCTGCCGAGTCTGTGATAGCAGATGGGAGGGGAAGGTATCATAGTGGCTATCAACATATCTCAATTTGTCCATGGCAGGCATAATGGCCCGTCAGTGCCCAAAGTATGTGATGCATTCGTTTCCTGTCAAATTTATGTACATGTCTGTATCATTTCACTGTACCTTCGTCAATGGTTTCTTTGGAGTGTAGCATTCCACACATCTCCTTCCATTCAGCCTGCTGCCTTGACTTCACCCTGCCATTTTAGCCATAATTACTGTCCCATATGAGAGATCTACAAAGGGCTCAGGTCTCAAAAAGTTTTTGCTTGATCCCTCCCTTACCAGTTCATCAGCCCTCTCATTGCCCTCAACGCCTGTGTGTCCCAGAACTCAGACCAACTCCAGCCGACTATTTCTGCCCAGTTTATTAAGGGCATCCTATAGTTTACGATTAAACTTTACTTACTTTGATACTTGTCGTAACGCGACGGCGTCACGTTCCATAGTCAATGTTTGTCGTTTTCGTTAGTAACTAGACAGACGTTAGGTTAGGCGCGCAAAGCTTGCATTCGTTCATTTAGTTTTGTTTGACTGGTAATGTTGGGTAAACTTAATCACAATGTATTTCGAGAGAGAATGTTTTTCGAGATGTATTTTGCATTTATAAAATGCAAAATACATCTCGAAAAGCATTTCAAATAAAATACAAAATGCTTTTTATCCGTTAATATTTATCAGGAACCCTGTCTAGGCTGTGCTTAGTATTTATAATATGTATAAATGATGAATAAAAATGTCTAGGCAGTGAAACAACACAATTCATTTTACTTTACATTGGAGTAGGCGCGGAACAGGTTTACAAGGTGTCTTATTTTTTGTTTAAAATACCTACTGATAGATTTAACAACTTGTAACAATAAATAATAATTGTGTAATTACTTCCAATGTCCGGTATGTTGCCGGCATCGAGAGGAGCTCGATAGCGTGTTGCGCGCGTCGATCTCATCGATCATACAAGTTAAGCAATGTCGACCGTAGTCTTTCTATGGATGGGTAAATTTATCTCGAGGCCCTCTGTGCTTCGGAGGGCACTTTAAGCTGTCGCTCCCGGCCGTTGTCACCAGAAAACGGTCGTTAAGCCAAAGTCATTGGCCTTTGGGCGGCTTGAAAACACCGGCCACCGCCAACCATTTGGTCATTTGAGCATTCGAGCAGCGTGGTGAAGTATGCTCCATACCCCTTCGATTGAGGGGAGACTCTTTGGCTGGAAGTAGGTGTAGGTGGTCATCATTACATATAGGTTAGGTACTTCGTGATTTCTCTAAGTATCGATCACTTAGAGAATGCGGAACGAAAAATTCGCTTGAAAACCATAACTGATGACAGCTGTCAGAGTCAGCAAGATTGGCACTGGGCCGGCGACATCTGCCGGGCAGCGATGACCGGTAGCAAAAAAAGGCTGAGGGTGGATGGAAAGGCCGTGTAGAGGGCAATGAAGCGTGGGAGACCCCTCTCTAGATGGACTGATGTTTTCAAAAAGCGCCTGCGTGCGGAAATCGAAGAATTACATTACATTGCAATTGAATGAGGTGTAAGTGACTCCCCGCAATATTTAGAACCAAAGCCAACTGCACGTGGTGCAACCTGTCGAGCAGGGAAAGAGGTTCTGGCAAAAGAGAGGCAGGGCCCAGCATGAGTTATATCTGTACGACTGGGTCTACCCGTACCTCTACTTCACAGAATACCGCAGCCAAATAACCATTCCTGTGAGGTTTGTTGTGTTCTTGCGAGTGAATGAGGTCACCAGGACACATTGACAGCGAGCCTGGAGGCGCGCGAGCGATATTCCATGTTGCTAGCGTTAATATGGCTACGGTGACCGCTGCACATTAGGCGGGCCGCATACATGTTTGCCACCCGCCGTAGTATAAAAATATTGGATCCGAATTTTCATCAGCTACGGAAGAAAGTAGGTAAAATATATCAAAATGCAAATGCCACGTTGTTTTCCATCTCGTTGTCGGTCGCTGGCAGCTCGCTCCACTCTCGACACAACGTCAACTCGCAAAACAAGTTCGAAAATGTGGTGCCCCACGTGCGCGGCGCGGCGCGCGGTGGACCGGTCCATTAATTATTAATCGGCGGACGTTACGCCGAGATGGTGTTTCGCAGTTCCCATTGTATCCGCAGAGAATACGTAAGTAGATTCAAATTACGTATTCCCTGTGATCACTCGGCAGGAGGCTGACTCCGCTGCCCTGCACGACAGCCCAGGGCGACATCACTCCCGTAGTCCGTGACGACGCGGACCGGCCATGTCGTCCATGTCACTTTCTACCGGACAGGACACCGGGGCTCACACTGCCAGTAATTAAACCGTTGATCTACTACTTACATAGTGTTCAATTGTAAAGTCAATTACATTCTAATTAAAGTATGCATGTTGCATTCGAAAGACTTGGTCGGATAAGTTCCCCGTTTCACCTTCATTACACTTGTTTGATCTCCTAACGACGTTATCTGATACGTAGCGATGGAAGAAGATAATGAAAGAGTAGATATATGTGTTTTTGTTTATTGCAAAAGCTTTGTATTTTTTTAAACTTACCTTTATGAGGGCTAACAAGCATACGATCGCCTGATAGAAAACGATTACCGCAGCCAACTGGTGCTCACAACACTAGGGGCGTAAATCTCGCGTTGCTGACCTCTTTTTGAAAAAACTCCATACTAGTCTTCCTCGGATATCGACAGGAAGTTCATTCCACAACGTAATAGTGGAATCGCACTGTACTCGACCGTTGCGGCTCGAAAGTCCCGGCGAACTCCCTGCGGATGGCGAGAGGTACAATTGTAGAAGAAAGTTATTTGCATCATATCAAATAAGTATTCCAAACACATCCCGTTATACAATCGGTAAAATCCCTTAAAGGTATACAGCATCATCATATGTGAGGCCGCACTGATGCGATACATTATGTAGTAACTGGCGGCTCGGCGACGGAGTAGACGGCCCTTGGCCGCGAATCCATCCACGCGAAGTCCAAAGTTCCGAAGTAGGCAGGTGCATGCGGCCTAAGGCAACAAACCGGTAGCGTGTGACGTAATGTTACGTCACGAGACGAAGGGCCGGCCACGTGTCGGCAATAGTTCTCGGCAGAAGGACGCGTCTGGCCATGAGCGGCGGCGGGCGGCGGCCGCTCTCCGCCCTACATACCCACATTCGACACGAAGACAAAGCTATTGTTCATAAACGACACACACGGTGCCAGATATTGTCCTCAAACTATTCCCATTTGATCTACACTACTTTACGTGTTTCCGCCACGAATTAGTCCATGCAAATTACTGCCACACTGCCAGCCAGCACCCATCCGCTACAAATTGCCTATATTTAACTTCCGCAAAATAACGCCTGAATCAATTAACTATCTAATCCTAAGTAATTACATAGGTAGTTGATTATATCCTCGTCATTTCTAAAATCTGCCAGAACTAGAAATGATCGCTGTAAACGGGCAGCGGCCCTCTGCACGGAATGTGAAGCCTACTGCGGTAGCTTTTTCGGCGCTGCGGTGTGGCTGTGGTAGTGGTAACTTCTTTTCATCGGATGGGCCGTATGCTTGTTTACCGCAGCATCATAAAAACAGTATAAATATACACTTATATAAACTAAAAATAAAAAAAACTTGTGACGTCAATTACACCGCTCTCCATCTTGCACTCTGCTTTATTTTAAAGTTGTTTATTTACTACTAGCACGCAGTGCACCAGTGCCAGTGCCGAGGGAAAAAGGCCTAAATGGCAAATTTTTTGAAGCTTTATGTTTATAACAATATACTTTGAAACTGATATTTTTATTAGTGTGATGAGCTTGTTTCCGTCGGGTGGTGAACAAGTGCACGGCTCGCCGGGTGTGTGTGTGCGCTCGCAACATTCTGTTCAAACGTTTGCAACCTCGCTGTCAACGCAGCGACTCCGTCCTGCCTTCCTGGTGAATTCACTCACTCAGAGAAACACAACGATCCTCAAGGGAATTGTTATTGGGTTGCGGTATTCTGTGAGATGGAGGTACTTCGCCAGTCGGGGAGCTTATAAATATACTGAGGTGGCCTACCTCTCTTTCGCTAGTCTGTAGGGTGCACCACGTGCAGGCGAGGTTGGTTTTGGCACAAACATGATGGTGTGCCACTTACACGCCAATTCGTAGCAGTAAGACAAGACTATGTCGGTATAAATCGTTATTATGTTTGAGGCTGTTTTACGTTTATATTAAATTATTTTGTATAGAATTGTAACCGCTCGCGCGGCCGCAAATCTCTACCACGTACGTCACATCCTATAAACATTTTTCCTTGTAGTGCTAGATTTACGAGTGGTAATCTCCGAGAGGAACGAGGAAACAATCGCGATACAACATTGGGTCGATACAATGACTCCCTTCCACATAAACCACAATTTATAAATACGAAAGAGTTACACGTTGTACAGACGCGTACCACCGCACCGTCTCAAAGACGACCGCCGCCGTATTTGTTCGTAATATCTTTATTTATAGTCCATGTTAACATAACATTTTTTGAAACTTGACTTATCTTTATATAGGGCTCTCTTCAAGCCAACTTCTAAGAGTGTAATGCGATAGAAGAGAAGGGAATTTAAATAACCTAAAAATGTCGCAAAGAGTAAAAATAACATTAAACAAAAGACATAACATAAGAAAATATATAAAAAGCAACCGTTACTGACTGATCTACAACGCACCGCTCAAACCACTGGACGGATCGAGTTGAAATTTGACGTACACGTAGATATTACGATGTAGATATTATGCGCTAAGAAAGGATTTTTAAATAAACTGTGGATACCGGGATAATCACTTAGTTCAGATCATTTTTAAAATATTTATTAGGTGCAGATTTGGAATATCCTATAGAGGGAGACAGGTACGGAGTTTCATAGTTTAGCCGCATGCACTGCAAACACAGAAATCGAAATATTTACAATTTCTGTGACTGCAAATGATTTGCCATGGCCCGTTATTATGTTGTTGTGATCCAGTGAACGAGTGAGTTGGCATCCAATGCATAGCATTTACATAGCGTACCGGTGACCTTGTCTAATGCATGTTTCCCACTCGACTAGCATTAAAATCTATTAATCATAAAAAAAAAATTATTACTTTACTGGTATTCTGTTACCGACATGAGGACGCAAATTGCCTACCTGCGCACAGGTACGCCCCGTCCCGGCCCGCCCCGGGCCTCGGCCGGGCCCTCCCCGGGCCCGTCCCGGCCCGCCACAGCCGGCCGGTGCACGAGGCGGGTGGCCCGTGTGGTTTTTCCCGCGAGTATTCGTCGAGTCGCGTGGGTTGTTTCCCGGCGCGGCGTTAGATTAGGCAACGAGCGTGCAGCCCCGGCCGCGGCAGTGGTGACGCTGGTGCCGGTTCTCGAATCTGCGGCTTTGTAAATCGCTTTCCAGTTCCCAATCGAGCCACAAACATTTAAGTATTTTAACCGCATTGCATAATTACTCAAGATGCGTAACGGTTTTATTTTGTTAACATATACTTTTTTGTATCTGCGCATTGCAAGTAGATTAATAACGGAAGGTTCGGGACCAGCATTTTGTCCATTTAAAATTAATTGAAAGGATACTTGGAACTTTTAAACTAGCTTTTATATGATTTATAGCACTGTAACCTTCGACAAAACCACAAATTTTGCGAGCTGCGTTGGAATTTCTCGAAACAACTGTTCCGAGACAAACGTTTAGCAGGAAAAATGTGATTATTCATAAAACTACCTGCTCTACATACCTACCAGATGTACATTTAGATAGAGCTAATAGAGTCAGACAAATACTTCGTGACATCGTCAGCTTAAAAGTGTCATTTTTTGTGACGACGTGACGGTGACATACGTGGCTTACTTTTAATAATTTTATCTGTAACTCTGCGGAGAAAGGTCTTTACAAAAGATTACAATGAATACTAGAACAGTAATGTAACTTTATTGTTAAATATATGCAGTAGGTACTGATTTGTTATTATATTCCTTTCGTTATTTTGAAGACCAAAGTCTTCAACCAGTGCGTCCTCCCTGCAATGACCTATAGTGCAGAGACTTGGGCATCCACAGGCTACAGGTCGCGCAGCGAGCGATCGAGAGGGCTATCCTAGGGGTATCTTTGAATGTTCTAATCTGAGTTGTCGACATTGCAAGCTGAAGTGGCAATGGGCCGGTCACATCTGCCAAGTTCGTGATGGCAGATGGGGTGGATGGTAGAGTGGAGGCCATTCGTAGGACGACGAAGCGTTGGACGCCCTCCTTCTAGATGGTCCGATCACTTCAAGAAAGCGGCTGGATGCGGAAAAGCATTGATCGTTTTTGAAGGACAGTATTGGGGAAGTTCTTAAATACACTTCCGCTGCTGAGTCACATCTATAGAAATACAACAGCCTTCCAGGGGATATAATTAATTAATTAAAAAAAACTTTATATTGTAATATAAATTAATAATATAATTGTCTGCAAGAGTTTCGTTGTGTAACCTCGCAGTGTGTACGTGCCGTGGTGCACTCCATGCACCCTATAGTGTTATCACGAGCGCGGCGTTAAAGTGAATTATTTTCACATGAATGTACTGATAAGAAGCACTTGGGCATTGGAAATATGGCGATTCATTGTGGAGGCGTCTGTTTGTTCGTCGCCGAAGTGGTCGTTACTCGTAATCACTAGTAATGGTCGTAAAACGACCCACTTAAAATTATACACACCGCATTTACATACCGCATATTTACTTGAATGAAGTCACCTAAGTACTATAAGTGAGTCGCCGGGCTGTTACTTACAAGTACTAATGTGAAAGTGTACGTCAAGGCAAATATGCGTGCAGCGTTACAACTTCTTGCAGCGCTGCAGCGCACCGTGACATCATCATCATCATCATCAGGTCATTTTAGTCTCCACTACAGGAGCACGACCCTCTCTCGTCCGTCACAGACAGGAGGATTTGGCCTACACTCCCCACGCTGGCCAGACGGGTTGGGGAGGTGACCGTGACATCAGCCGAGGGGCAATTCTCGTAATTAAAATGTAGTCAAAATTCAGTTCCTAATCAATCTCGATCTCACAAATGTCAAATTTGGTATTCTCTTATCATAATATGAAATTTTAAAGTTTATTTAAGTGCGACTATATCGAAATATGACCGAGAATTAAACAAACTAAGAATGTGTTGTTACCAACAATGAGAATTGATAATAATTAATGAATATTCAAACTCGATTCGATCAAGTTTCATTTTACTATCGCAAAAGAATTACGAGGCATGGCTTTCTGATCATAGCACACGGTGCGCTGCAAGAAGATGCTGCGCTGCACGCATATTGTTGATGGGAAACATTTACGGGCCACGCCGCCGCCGCCGCGCGCCATGGCAACGCGTCGCCGCACGCTTACGATCCTGCAAACTATCCCTATTCGGACACCCTTTTATGCATATTTTCTATACGAAGTTTCCTTTTTTTTTATATGAGAGGGGGCAAACACGAGCACGTGGGTCACCTGATGGAAAGCAATTATCAGCGCCCCTGGAGATCAGAAATACCAAGGGATCGTCGATCCGTTGCCAGCCAATACCTACTCCTTCCTTTCTTACTGGTGACCTCACTCACTCGCAGGAAAATAATATCGGTATTCTGTGAGGTGGAGGTACTTCCCTAATCGGGCAGCTTAAAAAATATGTTATGCCCTCTCTTTTCGCCAGAACCTCGTCTGTCAGTCAGCAGGGTGCCTCTCGTGCAAGTGGCTGGTTGGCTTTTGTTCAAAGATGTTGATAAACCTCTTACACATTGGGTTTCATTTGTAGTCCAGGGTAAAAAGTTTTAAATCACTAACTCCCGCTCCATGGCACAGATTACATACTAGTTCCATGGTGCGAATAACCGTCTTTTCGCAGAATAAAAATAGTACTAAATAATACTGATAAATACTGATTACATGGCCGGGTTTTAAAATTCAAAACCCGGAGTTTTCACGCATATTCTCCTGGTTGTTACCGTTCAGAGATGGCAACCGTCTTGTGAATGTATCCAAAGTCGCTACGACATTGTACTGGTTTAACATTCACAGGAATTGAAGCACACGGATGCACGGATTATTGCAGACGGAGACATTGTGTTTGACTTGCTGACTGAGTATTAATGCACGTCTGCTCGCACGTGGGCGAGGCGTGAAGTCTGCGTCCAACACGCAGCTGGAGGCGCGTAGTACGAGTAGTACGACCAGTTACCGTGTCGTTGCGTAATCATGACGAAATAATTTGTTTGATCAGCTAATAGACGAGGAGAGCCCTGTACTCGTGTAGTGTCGCGATTTGCTCGTAATCATGAATGGATTGTGTGAAAAGTGTGCGAGTCGATGAATGAACTCTCGAGACCCTGTGCTCCCAAATGGAAATCAGAAGTTTCCATCGAGAGCTCGGATATTTCCTAATAAACATAAACGTTCTGTAACTTAATTTTGACAAAATTATAGCATAGAAATCGGCCAATTAGTTTTATCGTTGTATAGATACCAGCGCCGCATGACATGAGTGAGTTGTGCGGCCCGCGCGGTGTTTCCCCGCCTCCGCCGCGCCGCACTGCGCTGCATGAGCAGGAGGTTCCGCTCGGTCGCCGATCACTATTATTTTTGTATTTATCGCTAACTTACTCTGCAGCCGCACGCGACCACACGACACCCTCGGCCAGGGCTGTCGCTACTACACGACCAACATTTTCCGTGACACGTCGCGTTAGGTAATTTGTCGGGATATTCTGAAATTAAAAGAGGATACAGAAACACCAATGTATTGGGTAACAAGTACTTTTAACGCCACCTCAATAAATGTAATAGTGCGTAACGATAAAAAAAATGCATTATGTATGAGTATACTCTGTATACTAGTCAATACTAGATATTATAGGGGTGTAAGAGGCTCACCAACATCTTTATTTTTGTTTATACCACGGGTGACGGACAAACATAGGGCCCGCCTGATGTGAAGCGATTACCCTAGCCATATTAACGCTCGCAACATTAAAAACGCAGCAACTCCTTCTTTTCTGGTGACCTCACTCATCCGCAGGAACACAACAGCACGGGCTCAAGGGAATAGGCTTGTATCCCATTTTTATTTTCGATTTGTTATTTAAAGACGTCACAATAATATAAATATAGGTGAAATAATTACATCGATTGCATAAAAACTTCTCGAGATATGATAACTTGAAGATCACAATTTTGGACTATCCCGAAAACGCTCCATACAAAAGGCCACCACGTTATGACGTCACACCGTGCTATTTTATATGCATTAAATCAGAAATTTGTACGACAGCTATGTTAAAAATTGCGTTTATGTAGCCAGTGCCGTAACAAAAGTTATAGTATTTTTTATTGTTTCTACAATGGTAATATTTATTTTTTATAATTTCATACCTTTCAAATGGACTTTCCCACCAAACTTTGACCGAACATAAAATACGTCGTACATAAGTTATTAAAATTTTAAAATCGCAGATCGTTTTAGTTTTATGTATTTTACGTTACTGATAGAGAGTTTTTATAATTTTGTGACATGGGCAATAATTGTTATTTGTCTGCGTATTGTTCTTTGTCTGCGGTATTCTGTGAGATGGGGTGCACCACGTATAGATGAAGCTGACTTTGTCTCTAAAGATCGTTGTGAGCTACTTACATCATCTTTAGAACTTAAGCCAGGCATGTCGAGGCCGAGGCCGATTGGAGGAGGGAGAAGTACCTCCACCTGAAGACCGCAGAGAAATGACAATATCCTTGAGGATTGTTATGTTCCGAATTATTGAGGTCACCAGAGATGCTGGAGATACGTTAGCAGCGAGGTGAGCATGCGCGAGCAATACTTCTTGTATTATCTATGTCTGCGATGACCATTTACATCAGGTATAAAATCAGACATCAGGATACTTGTTCAACACCCAACTTGGTATAAAAAAAAGAATGGAAAAGCCAGGAATTCTCATTGTTGAATGTGGCAACCCTAGGTGCGGTCGCGAGGTGTCGCAAGCGGCGGCGGTGTCGCCCGGTGCAGTGCAACCTGTGCAACTCTGTTTCGCTTCCCCGTCGGTAATTGCGACGTCTTATTGACGCCAGTAATAGCTCCATTGTCTACTCACTCATAATTGAGATAATGCCAATTGTCATTTTTCTTTCCGTTGTCGCTCATCAATTAATTCATCATGTGATTGCGAGTGTATTACAAAAGATCAAGACAACAAAGGCTCTGAAACTGCGGACAGTCCGACGCGTTTTCTATGATGTGGCTATTCTAAATTAAATTCCTAAAGGATGTCTTAGGTTCGGTGTTCCGAGGTACTCGTAGTCTTTACCGTGAGGTAGATTAAGGCGGGACTATTTCTATTTGTAGACTTTATAAGTATATCAAGACCAAAGTTATTCTGCTATCTATAATATCTTTACAGGCAGAACTTATAATAAACACTGTTCTTCTATGCCAACATCGACCCAATTCATTCCCGAAATCATCAACGAGAGTACCAGCTCACTGGTCGTCTCGTGTACAGCAAACAACATCAAACAAATAACAAACAATTTCACAGTACTAATCATTATGTATGTATGTATTCAGACTATTGTGTTATCCAGTATTCTGATGCTAATTGGTCTTAGATGAGACGCGACCACTCGCTGCCCAACAATAAGTAGGTACCTTTAAACAAAAACATCACGCAGACATCTTTTCGCCCCGCTTGTATCTCTTGTATATTTATCTGTATCGGTCGCATAAATAATGGTATCGGATACCATTATTTACCGCGACGAGTCCTTACAATAACAATACACGAGCCTAATACCATAGAGTCAGCATTCTCAGCCACGCTGTGCGGGGTCCATGTCCATACAGTCGGCGTATAGACAACTACTGTGAAATATATACCGAGTTCTTAGACCGCATGTTTCATACATAGTATATCTGTGGTCAATGCAATATTTTTCTTTCTTCTTTCTTCGCAAGTCGTCTTGTGCCGCCTGCCGCCTGCAGGTCAAGCTTGTACTAGTCGTAGTTTATACTCCACGGACATCACTCCTGTCCTGTCGATGTCCGTGTCTCTCGGAGTGCTGCAGGCTGCAGGGTACCTGACGCGCAGTACTCACATTACCATAATTAAGTACAGCACGGCACGTGATTATTTGTTCGTCACAACATTATAATATGTAGTATTTTATAGTAAAGTAATAATCGTCGCGTGTTTAGGTTGTTCAAGGCGAGTTAAATCTATCCCTGTCGTCCCCCGTCACACGCAATCACCCTAGATCCTAGATACCGCGTGAAATTTTTTTTTGAAAACTCACTAAAAGCACAGTATA
This sequence comes from Hypsopygia costalis, assembly GCA_937001555.2. Classification (NCBI taxonomy): domain Eukaryota; kingdom Metazoa; phylum Arthropoda; class Insecta; order Lepidoptera; family Pyralidae; genus Hypsopygia; species Hypsopygia costalis. The sequence continues at coordinate 30,978,598 of OW443334.2, forward strand.
AGTAATAGTACTAACTAAAAGTGAGTTGTCAAAAAAATAAAACATTTTTTGGTACTTGTTGTAATTTTTTTGTTTATTTTATTACGATGTTACTCGTACAAGTTCGCACATGTCTACATTATCATAAAAACATTATTGAGTTTTCCATAAAACCCAATTTCGCTATTTTACAGTTGTACTAACTATACAATGCAATACACCGCTAGGTGCTGCGAGGTGACCGACGTCACGTGGGCCATCCCATATCGCAGAAAAAGTAATAATTTCTCAGTACGGCATAATTTAGCTGCAGGTGCGTGCGAGTAAATTGTCGTAAAGTTATTTCGCGTGACTATAAAGTAGCCTGGTTATACATGTTTAGATGCATAAATATCTATGCTCTACAAATCCTTCTTTCGGAAAAAATATTGTGTTAAAATGGTCCAAATACAATGTTCATAATTATTATATTTAGTTAACTAAATTTTATAAAAAATCCGGTTTTTTCGTGATTTGATTATGATTCCTTTACCAACCATTATATATATATGTATATAGTTTGATGTTTCCGCATACTTCTATTATAGAATAATTTGATAAAATTCCATTAAAAGTGAAGTACATGAAAACAATAAATTTCAGGTGAACGATGTGTCCAGAGGGCGCGGGGCGGCGGCGGGGCGTTCCATCAGCGGCGCGCCGTCGCCGTGGGCCGCCGCGCGCCGCGCTGCACCGGCCCCGACACGTGTTGGACAAACAATACATGAGCGTCACCCGGCTCACCGCAACTATTGAGTAAGTACCCGCGCGCCGCACTCCATACAAGTGCTACTCCTCATTGAATTGTTTCATGACAAACGACGTTGATGACATAGGGGAACTTATTAGTACATCGTGAGACAGGGCCGAAGGTTTTTACAAACGGGTGACGTTTGAAAACCAAACTAAATGCGAGGAATTACCGTCGACACGAGTGCACAAAACCTTTGCGCCCGTGTGTCGTACGACGAATTGCAATGCATTTGTGACAAAGCATTGGTAAGAAATATTCAAAAAGTAAAAGCTCTGGAAGTGTGAAGAAAAAGCATTTTTGACAAGCCCGGTGGTCCAACGGCTAACAATCACCATTTCTTAGGTCGCGGGTCCGATCCCCGCACAAGACAAACAATTGTGTGCATGAACATGACGTCTGCTTATCTTTCGCTGGGCGTTTTCTATGAAGCTATTATAAGTGTTTACAAAATGAATTTAATTACATTTATCAATTACCTAATACCCATAATACAAGCTTTACCTAGCTGGGGACTAGATGGCGGTGTGTTATTTGTCGAGGAGTATTTATTGATTTACTTGTGCGGTAAATTTAACTTAATACATGGTTGACCGGACCGCGTAAGTCTACTTTTCCAGAAAACATATTAAAAACAATTTTATAACAGACTATGTAAACTTCACGCTAAGTACAGCATGGGGTGGAAGAGGTTGTGATGCCCCTGGTCTTGCAGGCGTTCATAGGCTGCCGTAACTGCTTACTATCAGGCAGGCTTCTCCACCAGCCATACTCATGCACTGCTGGGATATGGGTCTGGGCGTTTCAGAGTTTATAATGCATATTCCACCACACCAATTAAAATTAGTTGCTAGAATTGGTAAACGGTTGGCGGAGGCCAGCGTTTTCAAATCACCCAAAGACCACCGACTTGCCTCAACGACTGTCATGTAATGACAACAGCCGGGACCGACGGCTTAACATCCCTGCGAAGCACGGAATAGCTCGAGTTAAATAAATCCATTCATGGTCACTGGACAAATTACGGTCGACGTTCATTAAATTACGCAATGCGTTACTGAGACTGACACGCGACCAAGTCATCGAGTCCCTCCAAAAAATGTGTTGTTATTTTGCTAACTGCGCTCTCCGGAAAAGCTGCGGACCGTCCCGGGCTGGATTGCTCGTAAATGCGTTCAGGGAAAATACACCACGTGCTTGCGATCCAAAGATGTTGTCGAGACTCAAGACTACTCAAGAGTCGCTTCGGAGAGAGGCGCGTGTGGTCGCGGCGCGGCGCGGGCGCGCGGCAGGTCGCTGAACGACATTGACCAAGTTATCTGACGCGAAACAATGTCAAACAATGCACCCCACTTTACATAAAGCTTCATGCACACATCATTTTAGCGATATATGTACTTATTTTGCTATACGTCCCGATCATTTTGGGTTGATTTTTCTTACAAAAGATTACAGTCAAGGGTCATCATAAGTGCAGTGTCATCACCCACCTTCCCTTCAACATTAAATATGTATTGATTATGATATTAAAAATGACTAACTCTCTAGAAACTAATTTGAGCAAATATTCAAATGTGTGTCATATTCGCAATGTAAGATAAAGACGGTGGTGTGGTACTGTACTTATGACCTAGGTGAAATTTTAGCAAGCAGTTCGCTAGTAGAGTGAAGTAAGTCTTTGAGCCAAATAGATTCACTAGTAATATTGAATGTCTTTGCTTTGGGCGAAATAATAACATTTTACATCAATGAGTACATTCATAATAGGAAAAATTGAGATGAGCCCGCAGCGAGCGGCTGACGGAGTATGGCTTATATTATGGAGCGTAGTAAAATACAAATATATTTGGTCTTAAACATAGAACAATATTTTGTATACATATTGATATATTTTATTCTACGTCGGGTGGCAGATAAGCGGCCGTCCATTAATCACGTGAGGCTCGAAAGAGGGGGGAAGGGGTTCGGTAAAAATCACGAAATATCACAAGGGGGATAGGGGGGTGTATTAAGATATCACGTGTATTATTTTTTTTTGTCAAACGCGCGATTTCTAAACCGAAAAGCGGCGTGTTGAGGACCTTGACTCGCCGAGGCTAGGCAACGAACGAAGTCGAAGATGATGACGGCCTACAACGCCCTGCGCGTACAGTATAATAATGGTTTCAGAGTATTGATGGGGCTGCCACGATTCTGTATCGCGTCTGGCATGTTCACGCTTGCACGAACAGATAACTTTTATGACGCGATAAGGAAAAAGACAGCATCCTTTTCAAAGGCTTCTGCTTTACAAAGCTCAAGTGCGGCCGCATATGGAGTACTGCTGTATTCTATTTGACATGACTAGAGCATTCGACTATGTCAGTCATCAAGTACTTCTGGACAAACTTGAAAGATGGGGGATCAGAGGACAGGCGTTGGACTGGCTAAGCAGCTATATCAGTGGCAGAACTCAACGTGTCGAAATTTGTAAATTAAATAACGCATTTGAGAATATCTCACATTCCTCGAAATTCAAACAAAATAACTATGGCGTGCCACAGGGCAGTATATTGGGTCCATTGCTCTTCTTGCTTTATGTAAATGATCTTCCTGAAATTATGACACATCCCTGCATACTATTCGCAGATGATATCTCGATTATTATACACAAAAAATCTAACGTCGATTACGAAAATGATATAAATAATACAATAAAGCAGGTCGTTGATTGGATGACATTTAATAACCTTTGTGTTAATATAAATAAAACAAAGTTAATACAATTTTATAATACAAATGGGAAACCCCAGGATTTAACTGTCTCCTACTGTAATAACCCTATCACCGAATCCACCACGGTAAAATTCTTAGGCATAAATATAGACTCCAATCTAACATGGAAACAACACGTAGATGCGGTTTGTAAAAAAATTAACCGATTCGTGTATGCGTTGGGTCGATTAGCGAAAATCTGTGATTTCCAAATTGCAATGATGGCATATCATGGATTTGTGTGTTCCAACTTAAGGTACGGCCTTATTATGTGGGGAAATTCGGTCGACATGAATCGCGCATTTTTAATTCAAAAGAAGTGCGAAAGAGCGATGTGTGGGGTGGGACCATTTGAATCTTGCAGACCACTATTTAAAAAGCTTAAATTATTGACATTACCATCTATGTATATTTTTGACATGTGTGTTTTTGTAAAGAAAAATTTAAATTTATACAAAAGAAAACAGGACGTTTTGAAGTTCTTGACTAGATATCCAAACCATCTAGTTGGGTCCTCCCATAGTACCACTTGCTACGCTAGAAATAGCTATCATATGTCCGTAAAGCTGTACAATGTCTTGCCTGAAGAGTTGACAAATCTTCCATTACATGTTTTTAAAAAAGCTTTGTTTGGATTACTCTGCGACAACTGTGTCTATAGCGTAGAGGAGTTCAAAAAGATTAAATATAATTAAGGACATTTTATAATTTATTATTTTTTATTGTAATGTTATAATATTTATATCATGTGACTATTGTTTATAATTTTTAATTAGGTAATGTTTGACAACTAATATATATATTTTTTTATTTGTATTAATTTATTTTGACATTTTAATTTTTATTATCTTTTGCATGCCAATGTTTGGTGCAACACGCTTGCACTTTTATAGTTGTACCACCTTTGTACCGTGTTTGCTTGCAAATAAATGATTTGATTTGATTTGATGATTTGATTATGGGAGCTAGCATCTTGTATACGATTCCCAGGCGCGCTGTGAGAGTGATTGTTGACGAATCCAAATTTACGGACGGTTTAGAACCTTTGAGTCTGAGAAGAGATTTTCCGTCCCTCTGTGTGTTCTACCGATTGTACAATGGGGTGTGTTCAGAGGAGTTACTTGACATAATGCCCACGGCTTCCTTCTACTGTCGCACCGCTCGCCATCGACAGGAAATTCATCCTCACATATTAGAACCGAAGTGGTCACGTACTGTGCGGTTCCAGAGAAGTTCCGTACTATCAAGCTGTGGAATGAACTGTCTGGTAACACACAACGCGTGGTACTTTATTTTGAAAACATTATTCGATAAACTTGATTCGCTTTCGCCAGAACACTTTATTAGTGTGCTTATATTACTAAGGTAAAGCTGGCTGTACTATATAATCTCTCGTCTCCTCTCATCCTCATTCTCTGGAACATATAATCTGTTTTCAGATTTTTTAATGTTTACTATATTAGCTTGTAAGACAAACAGTCACTAACAAATGGGCCCTCGGGCCAAAATAAACATTTAATTTAATTTTTTATTATTACAACTTTTCTGTCTGGACATTTTTATCACGGTTCTTTATTTTGTAGAATAAAATTAGATTATATACTTTATACCTGCATTTAAGATTCTTTGTGGCTACAAAAAATACACGTGATTTGAGGGGGGGGGTTAGGTGTAATCACCTCACGTGATTAATACGGCCCCCCTCATGTGAAGCGGTTATCGTAGCCATATTAACGCTCGCAACTTAAAATATCGCTAGTGCGTTCGCCACCCTCGCTACCAACGCAACATCTTCCTTTCTGGTCACCTCACTCACTCACTGGAACACAACTGGAACCTTTAAGAGAATTGTTATTTCGCCCGGTCGGGCAGCTTACAAATACGCTGTACTCAACCTCACTTTTCCCAGAGCCTCTTTAATTAGACGGCAGGGTGCACCACGTGCAGGTAAGGTTGACTTTAGCCGTAAAGATCCGGGTGAGCCATTTACACGACAAGTTGAGACGTATCTTGAAACTATGTATTCAGAAGTCCAGACCCAGACAGGTACAGTTATAGTTTGAGCTGAAGGTCGTCCACTGCTGAGCGGGGGATGGTCGGCAGTGGACGACCTTCAGCTGAAACAATAACTGTACCTATCTGGGCTTTCCACAATGATCGGTCATAGACGTGTACCGTTTGCATCCTTCAGCCCCACTCGACCTCATCAGATCGTCAGTCCATAGACGAGGGCCGTCCTAAGGGTGCAGGTAATCAAAAATAAGTAATTCAATTATTGCTAACTGTGCCTGTTTGCATGACACAAAATTTAAATTATAAATACGTTACATAAACATAACATTTTAAGAGAGGTAGGGCTAGCGTAATTGTAAGCTGACCTCCACCTCACAGAAGACCGCAGCCAAATAACGTTGTTGTGTTCCTGCGAGTGAGTGCAGTTACCAGAAAGGAAGGAGTTGCTGCGTTGGCAGCGGGGGTGGCGGCACGCGAGCGATATTGCATGTCGCGAGCGTTAATATGGCTACAGTAACCGCTTTACATCAGGCGGGCTGTATGCTACTCCACGTAGTAGGTATAAACAAAAACGACTTTCCACAGTAGAGTATTTAAACGGTGCTAATTTCATCGTGATTAAAATAAACCACAATCAACGTTATAAAATAAACCTAAATGCAGTCTCACTTTGTAAAAACTTGAATAAAGACTCACGTTTTTCTATTTTGCATTAGACATTGTTTAAAAAAGTTTGTAAAAAAGAAAATAAATTGTAAATGCAAACAAAGTAATAAAAAACAGTGATTCATCTTTTGTTACGTAATAGGTAGGTAATAGTTTTGGTTTAATGATTACCTGTGTAATTAAATGGAAGGTAATTAATTACCGGCCAGTCATCGCGGCGGTGCTGGAATTAAAAATAAAAAGTAGGTATTGTGTTTGTTTAAATGTCAATATGTTTGTTGCATGTTCACGTGCAGAGTAATACATATTATAGTTATAAAGATGTGTGTGTACAGTATAAAGACGATGTGCAGTATATGTATATACCTAGAGATTACAATAGGTACCTACATATATGAGCCCTGTTGCTCATTACGATGATGTTAGTGTTTTTTGAGGCGTAACATGTGACTTTAGGCTTTTCTCTGTTTATTAATTAATTTGACCTGTATTGATTTATCTACATAATTAATTAAAACAATATAGTGTCACTGTTTATTTAAATATGACGTGTACGTCTATAGGTTACAGTAACTGTTTCTGATCAGGCGGGCCGTGTGCTTGTTTAGCATCCGGCTTAGAATAAAGAAGATGAATACGTAAGACTGTAAAGGTTAGGCAAACGTGCGTAGTGGACGAGCTCGTTCGAGGCGGCATTTTTTTTGTACTGTGCTAGGGGAGCAGATCGTGGGTGTAAAAGACATCAACGGCAGGACGGCTGGGAGAACCGCGATCTCCACTCCTCGCTCGGGGGTCGCCGCGACCGTCGACTCATTTCTTCTTGGATGAATTTTACAGGATAAACTTCCTTTTTCTCACTAAATCCATACTAATAGTGCGTGTCGTCATCGAATATAATAATAGTCGTAATCGATATCGACATTGTCGCCGCGCCGCGGGGCGCCCGCGTCGCCACGCGCCGTGGTGCCGGCCGCAACGCGACCGTTACAGCATATGAGTATAGGTAAACATGTAATAGGTACCGATCACAATTACACAGCCGATATTGATAAGTCGTACGATGTCCATACGGTTTACGGGCCCGTGACGTCAGCGGGCCGCGCCGCGCCCCGGACACCAATTTATGTCGGCAATTCGACAGTCGACATATCGTGTTTATTGTCTCTATAAATAAAACTATCAATAAAATAAAATAAACCTGTGATGTTTTATATTTCTATAGATATGTTACTAAGCGTCAAAAACGAACTCTCGAAAAGTGATCCAAATATCTTACCTCTCAATTAGTTCGCATAACCAAGCCGACGAGTCCGATGTTTGTGATAATCGATTGAAACAGGTAAATGTCGTTCTGTATTTCTAAACCTCATAAATTTATGTTGATAAATTAATTAAAGACCAGGAAACCACACGTCACACGAAATGTACACTTTACACAATAATTTTTTATTTCAACACGTCCTTTCCTCATCTTCAATTTTTCCTACAAAAACATGAAATTAAGTAGGTACTAATTTCATGTTTTTGTAGGAAAAATTCTATGAGGAAAAGTGATAACAAGTTTATTAAATAGCTGATTTCATAAGGATGGCGACGGTCTATGTATATATTTATAGCTAGCTGCCCAAGGAACGGCAGGACCCGGATTTTGATGCAAATAAATATGGGCATGTCATATCTATATATATAACATCATTGACTGCTACTGTATGTAGCAGGGAACCTTTACGGTACTGACGAGCACCTATTGCAACTTGCACATAAACACTAGAACAAAGAGGTAGAACAAGAACTAAGGGCAGTAGACACTACGACAAGTCTGGACACTGCCAGAACACTGGCCTCCGCCAACCCGCAGTCGAGCGACGTGGTGGAGTATGCTCTGAATCCTGCATCAAAATCTGTTTTAGTGTTTTAGTAATATAGAAGAAATGACAGATGTACCTAGTGGCAAAATACAGGTGGGACATCGGAGAACGTTCGGAGACCGGAGACTAAATCGTCCCCCAACGAGTACATAATATAGGTAGGTACGTGGATTATCGACACAGTGTAAAAAATAGTACTATTTAGCTACTATCGATTCGAGGCAGCTGTTGATGTAGGTATAATAACGATGTGCAGCTCTCAATGTTTACATATCATAGCAGTTTATGCCCTCGTTACGTCATTAAGTCATTCATTATCGCCGCAGTGTCCTGAGGTGTCAGGTTCGATCTCCGCACCAAATTGATAGCTCATTGTCCGCGCGACTCGCGCGCTGCCTCCGCCGGCTGTGTACTCCACGACAATAGCGACTACTATGTAATGTATCACGTGAACTTGAAATAAAACGTTTAACATTATCGAGTGTCGTAAACACGGCGCGAGTCGAGTCGAGTAGTGTTTGGATTGGGAGACGTTTCGATGAGATTAGTGAGCCGCTCCGCCGCTGTCGACCCTCGTTGGAGCGGCGGCCGTCCTTGCACCGCCGCCGCCCGCCCCGGCCGGCCGGCCCGCGCCGACCTTGGCCGCGTTCCGTCCCCCGAGGCCGCGATGCACCGCGCCGATGCACCCCGCGGCGCGGTCCGCACGTTCCACCCTCCACCGTACTACAAACGTCTACCCTTGATATATACTTGATACTCAATTGGTAGCTTATAGACTGCGATTCTAAATCGCTTCAAGCTAAGCAAGTAGTCATAGGTTTTATCCTACTACGCTATCCTACTTCCAACTAATGTTATAAAAGTAAAAGTTTGTTCGCTGTATGGAATTATATATATCTTTCACAAGTAAATGGGCTAAATGGCTATAATAATAATAATAATAACACCGGTGTTGCCCCCGGCCGATCACCGGTGTTGCCCCCGGCCGATCACCGGTGTTGCCCCCGGCCGATTTCCTGGCATTTCGGGGGCCCATCTAGTGAGTGGCAAGCCACCGCCTGCCGGAAATAACTAGCAATAAAAGCAGTTATGGCAGGCGTCCGTCCCTCTTCTGTAATAGCCCGGTATTAAGTTCACCCAGATCTCATCTCCATAGCCCATTTATTTTCCATCACACTTCGCAATAGTCTCAACGCCTGCCGAGACCTGCTCATGGGTATATCGTTCCATTGACATATCCTGGAGCGGGTCACGGCGGGCGTACAACATTACATCAAACTTCTCAAAGGGGCCTCTGCGCGTTGGATCCATATCCCCGCGCACGCCTATCAAATGACCGGGCTTGACCCGTGATTTAAGAGAGATACAAATAATAATAATAATTTTTATTAATCATTACAAGTTTAGGTTACATGGTTTGGGATCTCTTCTGTTAAGTTAAAAACCTGTATTAGAAGAGTCCCCTCTTCTCTGTGGTAAATTGTCACACTTGTAATAATAAAGTAAAAACCAGATTATACAACAATATGACGCTATGTACTCGTATGTAACTATGTAGTTTATTTAGCATTGACAAAAGTTATATAAAACAATGAAAGTAACTGTCTATATAATAATATAAATACATTATCTTATATTATTTCCTGAAAACGTACGAAAATACACAGCGACATTAGTTAAAATAAATCTTTATTCATCAGAATTTGAGTAACATGTATTGTAAGCGAGAATTTGTTTGTGAGGGTACCTCATCGATATGAGATGGGTACCTGTATAGTTTCCTGGACGCAATGCACAGACGCATGCATGCTAATTTTATCACTGATTATGAATTGTAACTCTTTACATGTATATTAATTACTTAAAAATGTGGTACTTAAAGAATATAAAACTTGGTAAAGCTCTTTAAATATTAATAATTAGTAAGTGCAAAATGCATAATTTGTTAGCAATCGAAAGTCTTACTGGCCAAATAATTTTAGGATGTAAATCAATCAAAAGTTAAGAGGTCTTCGGTTTGTTGGTACGTTAGTGATCTCAAATATGTAGTTACTGTCTTTTTGCATTGTTTTAGGGTTAGTGTATACATTTTTAATATTCTATTTATTTTATTATACAGTCTAGTAGATTGATAACTAAATTGATTAAAAGCGAATACTGTGCGACTTGGTCTATAATTTATTACTGAATATTTATTACGTTTCTTTTCAGTATTTATGTCTATTTTAACATTTTTATGAGTTTTAAGTATGCATTGTAATATATATAATTTTCTAACGGTTAAAACATTTGATTCCATGTATAGCTTATCGGTGCTATATAATCTTTTTTTCCTTAACATTACCTTAAGGATAGTTCTTTGAGCACGTTCCAAACGAATGAATTTGGTTTTATGGGAGTTACCCCAAATAGGTATGCAGTAAAGCAGGATCGATTGCACTAGTGATATGTAAATGTTAGTAATGAGTTGTTGATCTGCGATGTCTCGTAAGTATTTGAAAATCCAAATAAGTTTCCTGGCTCTGTTTACAACCAGCTCAAGGTGAGGGTACCAAGAAAGATTTTTATCTAATATGATGCCGAGATATCTGGTAGTGTTCACTCTGTCTAGTTGTAAACAGTCGCAGTTATCTGTGTTAAAATTATTACAGTAATGTGCAGTAATGCTAAGACTCGGGTCGGGTTGTAGGCAATCTCGAATAGAAAAAGGGATAAAATTTGTTTTTGAAGTATTTAATGAGAGTAAGTTTAGGTTTAGCCACTGGATAACCTTATGTAAGCCTGTCTCCGCCATTTTAAAAACTTCAGGCCAATTTTTACCATGAAATAATAAAGCGGTGTCATCGGCGTACGAGAACACTTTTCCGTTTGTTACATCAAGTTTAGTTAAGTCATTGATATAGGTTAGGAACAATGTTGGTCCGAGGACACTTCCCTGTGGGACGCCAAAATTAGAAGTAAATTCATCAGGACTATAGATCTCATTGTTAAGTTTAACTCGTTGTGTTCTATTAAGTAGGTAGTCACTAAGTAAATCGAGAAAAGTGCCGCGAATGCCATTTATTTCAAGTTTTCTGAGGAGAATGGGGACAGAGACGGTATCGAAGGCTTTTTTTAAATCCAGAAAGACACAAAGAGTTTTCTTTTTTTCATCTAAATGCTTTGTAATGTCCTTAGTTAAATCTAATACGGCATCTTCGGTACTAATACCTTGACGAAAACCATATTGAGACTTAGAGAGAATTTCGTAGGTATTAAGAAACTTAAGCAAACGGCTATTTATTAATTTTTCTAAAATTTTTGAAATAACCGGTAGCACTGATATAGGCCTATAATTATTTATATCGTCTCTGTCCCCACTTTTGAAAATAGGGTGTATGATAGAACGCTTTAACTGTAACGGGAATATACCTTGTTGAAAACATAAAATACTAAGGTGTGTGATAATAGGGACTAGTTCTTTTTGGGACATTTTTATGAATCGTGTGGGAATATTATCCCATCCCGCAGCGGAGTCAGATTTCAGTTTGTTAATGATTGTTTCTACTTCAAAAACATCAGGTTCGATTATACCAATAGTATTACCCTGTGAAGGAAGTGATGCCAGATATTTATTCTGTAAGTCAATATTCGGTTTTATTTGCTCTGTTAGATTTTTACCTATATTATTAAAATGATCATTTATGTATTGTGCAGATTCGGCTGGATTATTTTTTAATTTAGTCAGTTCAATGTTAGTGTCTTTTTGTTTATTTAGGTTAGTAATGTTTTTTATACTGCTCCATAGAACTTTATTGTTATTTTTAGCTTTGATAAGTAAGTCTTTTTCATATTGATTTTTTAACTTTTTTACTAATGAATTACAAAAGTTCCGATATCGACGATAGGTTATTTTTAAAGTTTCATTTGTCTCATCGAGTCTTAATTGTCTTTGTAATTTATTCCTATTTTGAATGCATTTTAGAATACCTGGAGTAATCCAGGAATGGCTGAACGGATTTGGATGAAAATAGGCATAGAGAATACGTTCTAGATTATCATTTCTATCCATGACGGAGATCATATAATATGGCCTCCTAACAAATGATATCCTACAATGAAATTACAAACTAGGTTTTGGCAGGACTGCTGATCAGTAGGCCCTTTAAACGTTTGCAACATGAATTGTATCGCTGGATCATCCCCGCTCCTGAAACTAACGCAGCAACTCAGGAGCCTGCCGGTGACCTCACTAACTCGCAGGAACACAACGACCGCCCAGAGATTGGAGACTTGTTTGTTACTTATGTACCATTTCGTGTACATAGTTTAGCTTGAATTTTGTTCTCAAGTTGACGTAAACGACGTTTACCCCTTATTTACAAGCTAAGGTTAGGAGACGGTCGCCTGTATTGCCGCCTAGTCTCCGCGACGCCAATACTTTTTAACATAGGAGATGCCACAATCTGGCTGTGTGTGGAAACACTTCATTTGTACTGTTAGTAAATTTATATTCAGTTAAAATAGGTAGGTCTATGTACATACATACCTATTTTAACTTAATCTAAATTCACTAAATTATTTTCTATAGCAGTCTATATCAAGTACAGACGGCTACTTAGCGGAACTAAATGACAAATAGAATTGCCGTTTATTAGTTAATTTCAATGGCTTTTAAATCTAAGCGAGTGGAATAGTGTTAATGATCTTGCACATTTTTTGTTCGGATTGATTTGTATGCGACGCAATTGCGATCCAATTATAGACAGGTACACACGCAGGCTCGGACGGCGGCGGGCTGCGGAGATAACGCCGGTGAATAAGTCATGACGCGGCGGGGAATGTAAATGTGTTACAGAATTCAGTGACGGCAGCGAGCACGCGACAACATCAACGGATTGATACATCAATCCGATATATACTCCCCGTTATAACAGGGAGTATATACTCGTATCGCTGTACAAATGAAAGAAGGAAGGTTTTGTCTACAATCTGTCGCCTCACAATGAACAGTGAAACGACGCGCGACGGCACGAGCGCTAATTTCTTGGGCTCATTCACATGAGTCTTGTGCAAAACTGATCTGTGAATAGGGATGCCAACTTTTTTACAAGAAATAAAGTATATTTAGGTCTGAAAAGAATATTAAACAGTATTTTAGAAAAATGAACAGTATTTTATTTATTTAATGTTTTAAATACTTATATGTGTTTTAGAGAGTTTCGAGCCCAACTTATTAATTTAGGTACAATATTTTTTTAAATATTACCTACGCCTCACGACAATTACAACTAAAATTAAATAAGGAGCTATTTTTTTTATTACAAATTAAAAAAAATGCGTAGCCCTCTAAGTCTAACACTAGTGTTAAGCATTTCGATGCTGAAAACAGTATTTTGTATACTTTATTTTTGTTCAACAGTAAAAAGTATAATGGAGTCAAAAACAGTATAATACTGTTTTTAACAGTATAGTTGGCAACCCTATCTGTGAATAACACTCTGATACAAAATGTTCTATGTGTACTGTGTCCATTTTGTATATGGACGACACTGCTCTGGTAATGGCTTTACAGTAGTTATACAGTTCGGGTCTTGGGCAAAACTGCTTTGTAATCAACACTGGGATTTCGTATGTGAAGGGTACAGGCAAAGAACAGTCAAAGTCAAAGTCAAACTTTAGACTTTCCTTGTTCTTTGCCTGTACCCGTCATGTGTACAATCTCGTAAATGGCAGCCGCCATCATACATACATGATATACGTACCAAATTGTACAGATCAATAAAACTACTGTATTTGCCAGGACACAAGCGTTGTGCCCATAACACATTGTTCGCAATATAAATAATACGTCACGTATACGTCACGTCTTCCTCAATTTACATGATGTAAAGCGTGGCAGGACGCGTACGTGACGACGATGTCTCTTCCTGGTACTAGTGTTAGTCAACGAGGCGAATGTTGTCCACCGTCAGCCAGCGGGCAGTGGTGTCAGAGGCTGCGGGCTGCGGCAGTGTCGTCACCCTCCACAACAGATTATGGAAACATTTTCCTGTTGGCGTTTTCCGTAACGTCGCCGTTTGTGGTTAGGGCCGGCCCCGGCCGAGGGCCGCGCGGTCCCACGCTCAAAAAATAACATAAATCTTCCGTTCTAAATATCATGATCAATTTTTACACTAAGAGGCGTCAACGAATTGGTTAAACCTTCAGCGCACCGCCTGATTTTGTATGTATAGCGTGTAGATCTATAAGAATCGTGTGGAGCCGGTGTGCCTGCTAGGTGTTAGCGCGTTAGGCAGGCACAGCCGTCGAAACACGTAGTATGAACAAACTAGTGAACCAAACTATCAGCGCAGCGGTTTATTCAAGGATAATATGATAGTATATTCTGTAGCCCCGTCAGTTTCTATAATGTGCGTATAACATTATAAGAACTGATGATTCTGAAACTTAACTCCGACAAACATTTCTCCACCGAATGAGCCTCCGACAGAATGTTTCGTTTATGAGTAGTTCAACGACATAACAAATATAATAAAAGTTTGTTTGTTCTAGTCAGTGTTATTGTTATTATAAATATGTACTATAGATGTGCCACAAGCGTCAAAATATATACGAATATATTATAAGTAATATACAAATGTGAAAATATGTTTGTCTATTTGACACCTTATCGGCTGAAGCGGTTTGAATAAAATATGGCATGGACATATAGATTACATCCTGACGAAGGCAATATTTGGACCCGAATGCCGACAACAAACAATCACGCAGTCGCGGGCCGATCAGTAAAATATACAAAAATCCAAAAAAATCTCGTACTCTATGCCCACAGAACTAATAATAATATTAGTTCTGTGTCTATGCCTAATCGTATCTGCCAAGGTGAGCTTATCTCTCACAGAGAATTCTTTGTCATCAATCCGAGAGTGCAACCGCGTTATCTTCCGGGAAGTAGGCGGGCGGCTTTATTGTGAGATAACTCGAAACAAGCTGCTTGCAACAGATCGGTTGTCAGCAAATGATCGTTGATAAAATAAATAAATATTCCCTGGACACAGTGACCTATAGTCCCAAACTAAGCAAAGCTTGTATGTTCTTGTACCATGGGTACCTACTAGGTCAATCAGGTAATACATAGTACATTCTTGTATAGTAAGTGCATCTAATTAACACTGGAATATACATACTGTCAGCAGCTTCCCCCCCAAGTGACATCGCCACGTATTATATCTTTAAATAATGTAGATAGGAAATTTGACTGCAAGGAGACATCGCTTTACTTTCTGGGAAATTATGTAAAGCGACATAAATACTAAATTACCAACTATTAATACTAATTTGTTGCTATGTCAATCTATTGTGTCAATACTGTCAACAATATTCGGCAATGTTGCAGCACGTAGCGTGCAGCACGTGGCGGTGCAAGTGTGTAATAAGGCATTTAGTATCGTACTTCAATCAATCATACATCATAATTTGTGGAGAAATAAATTATTATTATGTATTAAAAAAAATCAATTAACATTTCTAATATTATTATTATGTATTCACGGGTCAAGCCCGGTCATTTGATAGGCGTGCGCGGAGATATATGTAGATCCAATGCGTAGAGGACCCTTAGAGAATATTAAAGTAATGTTTGTACACCCGCCATGACCCCCTCCAGAATATATTAATGGAACCATATACCCATGAGCAGGTCTCGGCAGGCATTGGAACTATTGGGTTAGAAAATAAATGACTGTGAGGATGATCTGGCTGGACCAAATACTGGGCTATTGCCAAATAGAGACGGACGCCTGCCATAACTTATATGTACTGATCGTTATTTGCGGTAGGCAGCTCGTCACTCACTAGATGGGCTCCCGAAGCACCACGAAAAATCGCTCGGGGGCAACATTGGTGTGAGTGACTTAGAGATGTCGAGAGGTGTGCTGCGCATTCTCCGAACTTACTCGCGGCGTTATGCCGTTTAACACTTTCACCCCTGGAGCATATTATTATAGCTCTAACGACTCCTCTCTGGTATGCCAACGAAGGCGAGCCAGTGCTGAGAGTCCTACGGGCCTTCTTGTTTCAACTGCGACCGACGTGGACACGCCGGAGACGAAGGCCTTGACCGACTCCCTGAAGAATCAGCACTCGTGGTGTCCTTACTGTCCACAGCTCGCCGAAACGGCCCTGCAGGCTTTATTATTATACTTAATCTACATCAAAACTTCTTGAATGAAAAGAAAAGGGGCGAACGCTGGTGACATTTAAACAACTTTTTCTCGTGTTGCTTACAAAAACGGTATTTAAGAATAGACGGCGATCACGGCGGTTACTATTCTTACATACTGTTTTTGTAAGAAACACGAGAAAAAGATTTTGAATAACAAACTATTCTTAGTATCTAACTGGGCTTTACTTAGATTAAACTTTAATTCTAACTAACTAACTTTCAACTGATTTTTGTCAACTGAGTTGTGACGTCTGTTTGTTTGTGACTCTAGTGGTATGGCAAATAATATTGTATAGTTTGAGTTATAGTTACATAATCAACCAAAAACTAATTTATGTGGAGTATATTGATAAAGGCCTCCGCCAGCCCGCAGTTGAGCAGAGTGGAGGAGTACGCTCTAAACCCCACTTCGTATGAGAGGAGATTGAAATATTGATAATCTCAAAGGTAAATATCAAAAGTAAAGGTGTGTTTCTGTACAAACTGTGGCGTTGAAAGAGAAAAACAGGCCAAGTGCGAGTCGGACTCGCGCACGAAGGGCTCCGTACCATTATCTATAAAAACGGCAAAAAAAAAATACGTTTGTTGTATGGAAGCCCCCTTTAAATATTTGTTTTATTTTTATTTAATTATTTATTTTTAAAGTGAATATATAACTAAATATTATGCGAGTATTTCAAGCGTTTATCTATTACCATTATCAAATGCGAGCAAAGATGAGCAAAAAAATCATATTTGTTGTATGGGAGCCTCTTAAATATTTATTTTATTCTGTTTTTTAGTATTTGTTGTTATGGCGGCAACAGAAATACATCATTTGTAAAAATTTCAACTGTCGAACTATCACGGTTCGGAACTTTGGGTACGGAACCCTAAAAATCAGTTACACCGTCTCTACCACACTTGTGTGTATTTTCCAATGCACCAACAATTTCATTTACTGCCACAAGTAGTAAAACTAAACCATAAATTAGGTATAAGCGGTAATCCCGCAGTTTGGACTTTGTAGATGTAATACAATTGGTTCATGAAATCCATATTTCATTACAACCACTTTATTAATTACTTGGTGATAGAATAACGATGATTAATGGGTGGGTACGTATTTAGGAAGGAAGGAGATGTTGCGTTGGCAGCGGGAGTGGCGGCGCGCGAACGATATTTCGTGTTGTATTAGTTACCGTAAATATAGCTACAGGCCCTGAGCGACTCTCTGGAGACTCGGGTCCGTGGGGTCGCTGCTCACTAACAGCTCGCCACAGACCGCCCTGCGGACAAAAATTGTTATTATTATTATCATTAGTGACTACTTCAATTGACCGACGCTCGAGTTCAAGTGGAGCACGTGTCGTGACGAGGGAATAATTTTACTGTTTCATATTCATATTGATTACAATTCAAACTGGTTGAAAAACAATATACTTGTACCTACAACTAAAATAAATAATAGTTATTTGTTATGCAAGGCTGCAAAGTTAATTTTTGGCGCGAGTACCTTGTATTGAAACCTGAGCAAGCGAAGGATTCTAGGATTGAGCCACGAGCGAAGCGAGTGGTTCAAATATAGAATCCTGAGCGTAGCGAGGGTTTCAAAGGTACGAGACGCTAAATAACTTTGCTGCCGAGCGCAACACACAACTTTTCACCTCACTAAAGCGAGGAAAATGTTAGGTGCAAGAAAAACAGTTTTAAATTTTCTTGCCGGCCACTGCGATTCTTTAAATGAGGCTGGCGCATGACATGAAATAAGTATTTGCATTTCAATCATCAATGGACTGGCTGCAGAGAATATAAACTATTACGAAACCAATGAGGTTCTATATATATGTAATTTATTGTACGAAACCTTTATTGAATAAAAATATTCGAATTTTAAAAACACTTTCCACGCTAGCGGATAAAGTGCGATTTTCCACGCAGATTTCGAATGATAAACAGAGCTTTTACGAGCTAGTGAGGTGAAAAAGTACTTTCCCTCCACGTGGCTTGTAAACATTACCCATAACTATTTATTAAATAAAATAAGATTTTCCATTTCCGATGATGTCAAATCAATCATTTATTTGCATGAAACATGATATGAAATATCGACGTACTCATACTAGGTCACGTAATACGTAACGCAGCGCAACACTAAAATGTTGAACTGGGCTGGCGGCTGGCGGCTGGCGGCTGGCGGCTGGCGGCTGGCGGCTGGCGGTGCGCGTAATGTCGGGTATTTACGATTAATTCCCAATATGTAGTGTAAGGAGTTTTCAACAACTTTGAAACAAAGCCAACCTCACCTGCACGTGGTGCACCTTGTTGACTGAAAAATAAGGTGCTGCCGAAAAGAGAGGTAGGGCATAGCGTATTTTGTAAACTGCTCGACTGGGGAAGCACCTCACAGGACACCGCAGCTAAATAACAATTTTCTTGAGATCAGTTGCTATCAGGATGAGTTCAATGTTACTCTGACTTCTGCTACGAACTAATTTGAACCGTATGCTCTCTTCATAACAGTAACTGCAAGTCTCGTTCTCGTGATGGAACCGTCTCCGTAACACCGGGCGGCAGGAGCCCGGTGTCGAGGTCCACTGGTCCAGACCCTCAGCGACGCAGGCGCCCGTAGAGGCTCGCACATGTAGTTCGTCACACATATACTCACCGGCGGTCGTTTGCCGGTGTACCTACAACTTGAATAAATTCTCAAAATGAACAACAACGCAATTTGGGTGAACGTGGCATCATTATCTGCGATCTTCGATCTTAAAATTTTTATAACTTATGTCCGACGTGTTTTATGGTTGATCAAAGGTTGGTGGGAAAGTCCATTTTAAAAGTATGAAATTATAAAAAATAAATATTACCATTGTAGAAACAATAAAAAATACAATAACTTTTGTTACGGCACTGGCTACATAAACGCAATATTTAACATAGCTGTCGTACAAATTTCTAATTTAATGCATATAAAATAGCGTTTGCCTTTTGTAGCTTTTTGTATGGAGCATTTTCGGGATAGTCCAAAATTGTGAAGTTATCCCGAGAAGCTTTTATGCTATCGAAGTAATTCTTTCGCCTATAGTTATATTATTGTGACGTCTTAAATAACAACTCGAAAAAAAAATGGTTCAGAAGCCTATTAATTATTCATCAGACGAGCCGGTCGCTTGTCACACCCGATGTGGAACAAAACAAAACAACACTCATTGTGGGTTTTCAGGGACCGAGAGGCTCACGGAAGATTGCATTGTGGATGATGATGCATTGAAGGGTTGAGGCGGGCTAGATATGCGATGGATGATATAAAAAATTTAAACTGAGTTTTAGTAGCTGTTACCCGCGGCTTCGTTTTTAATAAAACTTTTTTCTCACGGGAACCCATGCCCAACTCTGAATGAAATATAAACGAACACACTTTCATATTTATGATGTTTAGTATGGAAGTATTTTTTTACATCCCTTTGGGTGACATACAAGCATACGGCCCGCCTGATGTAAAGACATCAGGCGGGCCGTATGCTTGTACCTTTACCGTAGTTATATGAACGCTCGCAACATGCAATATCGCTCGCGCGCCGTCGTCACCTCCACTGCCAATGCAGCAACTTCTGCCTTTCCGGTGACCTCCAGTATGGATTGATGAATCTCTCACGTTTTTCTAAAGAATCGAATCAAAATGAAGAAATTCGACGGAGAACGTTGTCGATATAGTCTCCAGAGTTAGCAAGTTGAAGTGGCAGCGGGCAGCTCTCATTTGTCGAGTCCGCGATGGTAGATGGGAAGAGAGGAAAGAGTCGAATGCCCCTTCCCCTTTTTCTAGATCCAATAACCGCAAAAAATCGGCTGGAAGTAGCTGTAGTTCTGCAGTACTGGCCATTTCAAATCAAAATAATTTTTGTTTGGCTAAGAATTCTAATTTTCCAAAAGTAGTAATTTGTTTAGTGATTAGTGTTACATTTTCAGTGCATTTCAATATTTTTCGTCATCATGGATACGTTAAAAATTTGAGTAATTATGGAATATGAGTACCGTCGTGGCAGCAACGCGGCACAAGCGGCACGCAACATCAACGACGTTTACGGAGCTAACACTACAAACCAACGCACCACCTGTTATTGGTTTGCTCGCTTCCGTTCTGGAAATTTCGACCTGCAAAATTAACCTCGCGGTCGTCCGAAGACTTTGGTTGACAATGACGAATTAAAGGCGATTGTGGAAGCTGATACACACAATCTACGGCTGAATTAGCAGCAGCTTTCGACGTTAGCGTCAAATCAATATTGGTCCATTTGCGTCAAATTGGCAAGGTAAAAAAGCTTGACAAATGGGTGCCCCACGAACTCAATGATCGCCAGCGCGAAGTACGCGTCGAGACGTGCCTTGCACTGCTCAACAGACACACAAATGAAAGAATTTTCAACTGCATTGTTACCTGCGATGAAAAATGGATTCTGTTTGATAACGTAATAATAAATAGCGCAAGCGCTCAGCAAGTTGGTTGGATCCTGGTTCAGCACCTAAACAATGCCCTAAACGAAAACTTACCCCTAGAAAAGTGATGGTCACTGTTTGGTGGTCTAGCGCCGGTGTGATTCATCACAGCTTCTTACCAAGCGGGGTGAGCATTACTGCAGATGTGTACTGTGAAGAATTGAACACAATGATGGAGAAGCTGGCACGTCTCCAACCAGCATTGGTCAATCGCTCGTCTCCGCTGCTCCTGCACGACAACGCGCGACCTCATACTGCACAGCAGACGGTCTCCAAGTTGCAAGAACTGGGGTTGGAAGCTCTCCGTCATCCGCCCTACTCGCCAGATCTTGCGCCTACAGACTACTACTTTTTCCAGAATTTGGATAACTTCTTGGCGGGAAAAAAATTCAATACCCGAGAGGCAGTACAAAATGCCCTTGAAGAATTTGTTGCCTCCCGTCCAGCTGATTTCTTTAAGAAGGGCATCAATAAACTGCCACTGCGTTGGCAAAGATGCATTGATTGCATGGGTGATTACTTCGATTAATACAAATAAAAAATACATGAAAAAAAATTGTTTCATTTTTTTCATACAAAACGGCAATTTCATAGGTAAAGACCTAATATATGCTGGTGACAGGGTTGGGATGATTAAAACAAGTTGTTTTGAAACACATGTTAAAAACAGTGTTTAAACAGATTGAATTAAAACCATTGAGATTGAGGTACTAGGTATATCTCAATGATTAAAACCGCGTTTTTAAAACACGTGACAAAAAAACTTTCCATTGCGAATGAATAGAAATAAATGAAAATAAATTAATATTTAAGACTCTAAATATCTTGACATAAAACTAGTTGAGTCTATGCTATTTATGTTATTTATTTTTTGTACTTATGTAATTCTTTTTGCATTGTAATGTGATGATGATGATGCGCGGTGTCTGCGTCGCGTCGAGATGAGTATTTACTTACACGCCGGGTGTGAGACGATATTATAATCCCTTTATCGAGGCGTACTTGAGGCGGATTACTGGGCTTTGGCGGTTTACTACCCTCGAGTACTTGTACGAAAATAAACAATGATAATGTATTTATGTTTCAGTGCTATAAATATATACATTATTTTTGGAAGTTCGAGAAATTTATTTTTTTAGACAACGACGGGTATCAAGATGGAAGCAGACTTGCACTAGTAGTACTGCGTAGCCACGGTATAGGTGAAAGCACTACGAAGTCTAAGTAGCCTGACTAGCGAAGCCTGAGTAATATGGAATAGCACTGACAATGATATTTAACTGTTGACTATTGATAGAAACATGCGCCTCACACACTTTTTAACTGACGATAAAACGGAGGAGGTTCTCAAGTTGACGCGTATATATTTTTTTTATATATAATCACGCACAGCTTTATATAGAGTACCTAGACCTATTTTGATAAATCTTTTTTTATTGGAAAGGGAAACCCCGAAGATGATCCCATAAGTAATAAAAAATTAAGCATGTAGTAATTAGTACGTTATAGTCACAAAAAATTATAAAATTAAACATTTTTAACAAAAAAAATTAAACCGCCGTAAAAAATGAAAAGCAAAAAATAATAAACTTTTCATCCCTCCATCTCGGAAAGAGTATTTTTGCTGGTCGATATCTGAGTGCAAAAGTCGTTTTTATCCGCTAGAGGATAAAGTAAATTTAAATTTAGAACATCGTGTGCACTAAGTTTGTGAATTCAAAACATCATTAAATCTATTTACTTCTACCTATACGGTGCCGAATTTATCATACAACTTTTTTAATTTGTTAAAAACTCACTTGTACTTTTTTTTATTTGCTTTGCCCGCGCAATTTTCTTTTCACGTTAAAACCCAAAAAAACCTTAGCTTAAAAACAAGAACTAGCGACGAAGAAGTTTATTTGACGTCAACAGAATTGACTGAAACTGTTAATAATGCGCAAATGAGCTTTCACCCTCAACAATCTTGTGATTGTAAATGATTTTTTTGCATGTAGTCATTTCTTCGCTGAGCAGGGATGAAAAGTTACGTGTTACACTCGAGTGCAAAGATTTTTCACCTCGTGCTCTTTTAATTACCTCGCTAACGCTCAGGATTCTAATTTTAGGATCCTTCGCTTGCTCGGTCATCAAAATTGAGCACGCGGTTAAAAAGCAACTTTGCACTCTTGTATAGCAAATAATTATTGTTTTTCGCCGACTCAAAATTACTTAAGTGTACTTAGATTAGTATATGAGTTTAAGAGTCAATAAAAACAAAGTTTATTATTTTTTGCTTTTCATTTTTTTTTGTTAAAAAGTTTTTATATGTTACACAAACATTTATTGACGGACAGAAAGACAAACACGGGGTGACAATGTTCCCATTGTAACGCCTCGTTCGCCAAGTACGTCGGTTCCGGAACACGAGTCATCGTCATGTCATCGCCGCGCTGACATTGACGCGACAGCAGCTCTCGTCGTTATCTCGTCGGCACTTTTAACGCACTCCACTCCGAGTACTTATTGGAATGTAATGGCTATAAATAGAGAAGGTAGGTCTTGGATCACAGATATAGATACCGTATCTGCTGATAATCTAAGTTTATTGTCGTATTTTAGTTATTCACTCAAATCTCCGATAAGCTAACGTATAAGATAACGAAATAAGCGTACGACTCACCTGTAGGTAAGCAGCGATCGTAACTCATGGATCAACACCAGAGGCATCGATGAAATGAAATGAAATTATTTATTCAGTCATTGGACCCTTGTGGGCATTCATTGGCTCATCGCGTGCAAATGACCCTGTAGCCATAACCTCATGTAATAGGTGTGAATAGGTTGTAAATTACTGCACTCCTTTCAGGAGCAGGCTTCGTAGGTAATTAAACGAAAACGCTTTTACTTCGCGGACCTTTGTCAGATTGTGACACAAATGAGAAATCATCCAAATATACTTTACGTCTAAAATTTTATTGCTAAAATGTTTTAATTTCTTTTTCGTTTATTCCCGCGGAACTAAACCGCGGCTTCGCTCAGCTGAACGTCTCGGTTGCCATAGGAATAACTTTTGGTCATCCTTCGGAAACAGCCCATATTGTCTGGCTAAAAAATATTCTATTATTTAGTCTGGACTTCTAATATGATGTACGCAATTCTTCATGGCAGTCGGTTCAGTAGTTAAGAAGTGAAGTACAAACAAACAAACTTACTTGCTAAAACCACTACTGATACTGAAGATATATAGAATAATCTCGTAATAGTATTAGAACTCACGACGTGAGACATAATAAATGCATTTATTTATTTATACGGGGCATTCGACCTCGTGAAGATCTCCCTCCGAGATCGAAACTAATCGGGTTTCCTGCGAGTGTCCCGTTTAATGTAATTAATTTATTCACTTTCGCATTTACGTCGCACGAAAAGGACAATCTTTTGATATTCCTCGGGAACAGACATTTTTTTCGGAATAAAATAATAACGATGAAGGTTGGCTGGTAGAGATCTCTTATAGAGATAAGCCCGCCTTTGTACATTCTTAAAATTTCACAATTGTTATTTCTTTTTGTCTATTTATTTTTGGAGTACAATAAAGATATTACAAACAAACAAACTATATCTTTGTAAATGTATCTATATCCTGCTGATATGATGTATGGAATATTTCATGGCAATCGGTCCAGCAGGTAGACGTGAAAGCAGAACAAAGAAACAATTTATATTTGCAATTTAAAAATCCATACTAATTGTTAATATTTCAAATTTACCCCATCATCCATACTTTAATATTATAAATGTGAAAACGTGTTTGTTTGTTTGTACTTCTTCCACGTCGAAAGAACCAATGGATTGGCATGATTTTGTATCGCGGACAGAATAATGTTGTCTGGATAGTGACATAGGCTACTTTTTATCCCAGAAAAACATTTTATTTCCACGCAACTGCTAGTTAATAATACATTATTGGGGTGTAGGCTCACTATCATCTTTGGACCAAAATCAACCTCATCCGCACGTGACGTAAAAACGAGGTTCTGCGAAAGAGAGTAGAGCCCAGCATATTTGTAAGCTGCCCGACCGGGGACGGGGAACACCTCACAGAATACCGCAGCCTAATAACGATTTCCTTGAGGATGCTGTGCTCCTGCCAGTGAGTGAGGTCACTAGGCAAGGATTTGCTGCATTGGCAGCGCAGCGGGGCAGCTGGCGGTTCGCGAGCGAAGCTCATGTTGCAAGCGTTTAAATATGGTTACGACAACTGCTTTACATCCGTTGGGCCGTATGCTTGTCTGTTATCCGACTTAGTATAAAAAAAATCAACTCACTTTCGCATTTGAATCGCGCCAAATGTTTGGTAAAAACGTTTGGTCATCATTATTGGTACGGTTTAGGGATCAATTTATTTTTGGGATAAAAGATTCTATTATTTATTTTGGACTTCTAATATGATGTATATAAAACTTCATGAAAATCGGTTCAGTAGTTACCTAAGGCGTGAAAGTGGACAAACCAACAAATTCACTTTCACAAAGGATATGAAGAATAAACATGTAATAAAATTCGCACACACTCCTATCTTAGCCTTCTACACCCTTAGTCTCTCAGCTTCCTTACGATACATGAACCGTCTACCCCGCCCGCTGCCGCCGCGGCGCCGCGTCGTCGCGGCGTACAGTTTCATGTAATTCGGTCCTCGATTATGGTGTACTCATATAAATCTAAGTAACAAGATACTGTTATTTACATTTCTGTGGGTTTATTACATGACACCATGTACTCGTAATACAACTGATTATGTTACGTCCACAACCCAGCAGGTACCTCGAGTATACTCCTGAGTCCTGACATAGTACGTACACCGCGAAGAAATACACATTGTTTTCTGTAATCTATGACAAAATACAGAACAGCATCTTCTATTGAAGACTACATTATTCGCAGTGTCCGAAATAATGTCTGAGCCAGGGTTCACAGGGTTCGGGTTTCTGCACGACACCCCCGGAATAGGTAGGGTTGTCAGATCGAAAAATGTTAATATCTGGGTAACAATCAAAATGTCAGGGGTTCTTGTCTGGAGAAATGAAAATTTATTAATCAAAATTTTACGCGCGCTACGAGCCGCCCGAGGTACTGAGGTCCGAGCGTGCCATGCGCGAGTCAGCATGTGCCATTTTCAAATTATTATTATTACGGTAGAATATGATTGTAAGATACGTATATTTGTCGGAAGATTTAGTTATTTGTCGGGAGTCTGAACATCACATGAAATGTCGGGAGAATCCAGGCGATTCCCGGCCATGTTGAAACCCTACCGCGGAGTGTGCCATATTTGCTATAGACCGATGTCTGGGCAGTATACACCGATCGGCCCATCGGCGGTGCGCACTCACTATTTACAAAGTACTTATTTCGTAATCTTTCGTAATGCATTCGCTATCCTTAAAGTAACTCCGCCACGTGACTTAGCAGGTAAAACTACTGCGTCACTGCCATGCGCCGGTTCCGTATTTTTTTTACATGAGAGGGGTAAACCAGCCCGTGGGTCACCTGACGGCAAGCCCACCCGCCGCTACCTCCGCCCATGGAGATCAGCAATACTCAAGGGGTCGCGATCCGTTGCCAGCCTATACTCCTTCCTTTCTTTCTTTTTGGTGACCTCACTCACTCGCAGAGACATAACAACCCTCAAGGGAATTGTTATTTGGGGGCAGCTTGAAAAATATATTATGCCCCACTTCTCGCCAGAAGTGGGGCATAGCATACTCCACGCCTCACTCTTTTCGCCAGAGCCTCGTTTGTCAGTCAGCATGGTGCACCACGTGCAGGTGAGGTTGGCTTATACACAGAAACGATATGACTTTGACATATTTGTTGACGATTTCATACTCAGATGGTTTTTAGAATCTGTAATACTGAAAAAAAAAATTTGCGACCCTTAGTGGGCTCTACCGATTGTACAATGGGGTTACGCAAAGCAGTTGTTTCACATGCTGCCTCCTTCTACAGTCGCACATCGACAGGGAGGCCATCCTTACACATTGGAACCGAAGTGGTCGCGTACTGTGCGGTTCCAGAGAGGTTTCTCTCACACACATCATCAAGCGGGATGTGGAATAAACTGCCCCCGTCGAGGTTTTCCCAAGAGACTAAGCGTGGGGTTGAAGAGTTTTTATAAAGTCGGCAACTGCTTTAGTGTTGCAGGCGGCCATAGGCTGCGGTAGATTCTTTTCATCAGACGGACCAGATGCCTATTTACCATTTTAGTGTTAAAAAAACCGATTTAAGGAGGGATCGATGTGGAATAATTGTCGGGATTATATATTTCAAAAGAGGGTGTGGGTAGTCCACGAGTGATATGATCAAGACGTTTCGCCAGGTGCCGGTGCGTGACGAGTGACGTGCGGCGCGCGGCCGGCGCGTACTACCGACGATAAATTGATAATTTATTTACGCGAGAGACGATGGGAATCCACTACGTGGAATAGAATAGCTATTATTTATTTCTTTACGTGTTTCTGTGGTTGTTAGCTCGTTAATGGCCCGCTGTAATAATCTGGGAATCATAATTAGTAAACAATATTAACCAAGAGTTCTCACTCATCAATACGATCGACTTGTTGTTGTTGACTTGTTTTATCAGCGTCGTAGCTGCGAGCTGCCGAGCGGGCAGCGCGCAGGGGCAATTTATATCTATATACATATAATAAAACAGTAAAAATAATGTGTCTGTACATTGAATATATTTACAAAAAAAACAATTGGAGGCGATGTAGATATAGTAATAGAGTAAGAATTAAAAAAAAAATGTCTGTCTGTTTGTAAACAGTAAGGCACTAGAAGCTGTAGATAGAACTTTACGTGCCCAAGAGTTTTCAAGAATTTTATTAAAATTTGGGGAAGATCTCCTTCCTGAAGTAAAGTCAATGCTTGGCAGCGAAATATAATGTAAGCTGAGATTCTCACTGGGAGTGGTGCTGGTGAAACTGTATTTATTCCGCGTATACTACTCTTCTCAAAAAAAAAATCCATTTTAATTTTAAACGTACGCAGTTGTCTGTAACCACTTGTTTTGCTATGACAATAAAAAATCACTAAAATTCGCTGGTGTCAAGCTTAGGACTGGTTGTTTTTCGCATGGCCAACTTTACGTGGCTTTCTCGAGAGTTAGTAACGCTTCAGGTCTTTTCATATTAGATCCCGAAGGAAAGACTCCTTTAATTATTATTTTTTAAACTATGGTTACAATGTTAAATAAAAAAAAATTGACTTTTAACGTATAACAAGTATTTTCTTATGTATCATTAGTTCGTATTTGTATTAATACGCCGGAATCATAAAGTGCACGCGAACGAAGTCGCGGGCATCAGCTTGTTTATAATAAAGCTTTGCACAATAGTGTTAGGTGTTGGCTGCGGTCTTATATATCACGTGGCTCAACTGCGAGTGCGCGAACACAAGTAAGTCATTGAGTTGGTCTAACGACTTCCATCTAATGGCAACAGCTGCTTACAGAATCGGTAACAAAGAACTGCGATGCCCATGAGGTTACTTACTATCAGGCGAATCCTATGACTGTTTGTCACCTGTCGTGTATATATTAAAGATTGCGGGGACAAGGGCTCATCCTTGTTTGGAGCCAAGGAATATTACGTTTACTGTGGCCAAAGCTAACCTCACCTGCACGTGGTGCACCTTGAAGTTGTACATCAACAGCTCTGGCGAAAGTTTGGTATATTATAACACTATATTGGGGAAGACTCACAGAAGACCGCAGCCAAATAACAAAGACAGTACATGTGGTCATCAGACGTGAGGAGACGCGAGTCGGCCGGAGGGAGGGAGATCTTTGGAGGTGACCACTTCACGAGGTCGTTTGCCACCCTCTGACCTAGGATTTTTCGGAGGCGACACAGTTCGACATCAGAGGGGCAATTCTCTTAATTAAAATGTCAAAATTCAGTTTCGATCCAGTCTCGATCTCACAAATGTCAAATTTGGTATTCTCGTATGTAACTTCAAAGTTTGATTTAAGTGGGATTATATCGAAATATGACCGAAAATTAAACAAATTAAGAATGTTACTTTGTCAACAATAAGAATTGCTTTTAATTAATTAATGAAATCAAGTGTATAATTTTAGTCAATTCACAATTCAATCTCGATTCGGTCAACTTTCAATCTGCGATCGTAGAAAAATTAGGAGAATTGGCCTTCTGCTCTTACGATGTGCAGATTTTGGCGATTGAAATTGCCCCTCGCCCTGACTGCCAGACGCTGAGCGAAACAATAAAATGGACAAGATCGCTGCGGTGTGTAAAGTGGTACGCGGTCGCGAGTTCTCCGCTGCCCGAGCTGTAAATATAGCCGGCCTTCGTATCAATCAATCAATCAATATTTATTCCATAGCAGTAATACATTGTGTTGAAAAATAAAAATACATAAACAACGTACAATTTTACTATTTAAACAAGCTTTTTAACAAAAATCTGAACTAATAGGTTTGTTTATATTATGACTGTGTTCCGCTTATCAACCCTTCTACTTATTCGGAAACCTATAGCACCAGAGTATATATGAAAATTATATAAATCGCCATTTTGCGAATGTAAAAGATTAAAATGGCATTAGCTAGGTAATCGTACATTGTAATAAGAACCAAATGAGCCAAGTTTCTGCTCATCGGAGTCTGGGAAGTGGATCAAATGTAACTCGTGAGATGCGATTACAGACACCGGGCAGATCAAACGGGCGAAACTAGATAACAGGGTTTACCATACCACCAACTCTTATTGATTCAATAACTGAATAGAGTGCTTAGCTTATACATACCAATGAATAAGCGACTCTATTCAATAACTCTATATTCTATTCAGTTATTGAATCGTAATAAGAGTTGGTGGTAAGCCCCCTGTCAAAATAATGAAATAATACTAAAATATCAAACGCACCACCAAATGTGAATATTAATGATGCGTGCTAAAGTAATCGAATGATCAATAACAGTCAAATTAAAATAAAAAGAAACGAAAGCGTAAAATGTTTTTTGTCGTGAGGTCAAACGTCCGTGTAGTGAGTAATAACGCTTACCCAACAAATGTTGCTTCAATTTATCGATGAACTGCATTGTGTGTGTGACAATAGGTGACTTATTGAAATATTTTATTGATTGATAACGGCCGCTCGCTGGGCAACGGTCAGACCAGCCACAATATTTTAAACTAAATCTTTTCGCCTAGCATTCTCATTCCTCATCTGCTTCATAGTATTCGTGTGATCTATATACCTACACATGTTTAGCCAAATTTGATACCAAACAATGTCAGAATATATATAACGGCCTGGAACAGTCACAAATCAATACGCAGCGCAATAAGATGTTGATGCGACATGGGACTGGTTTCTAATAAATTCTAATTGCTATTTTATAGAATGGAAGCTTTCCGTATATTATATAGAATCATGACATGACTTTCCCCACAAATAAAACAAAAAACTGTATCGCAATTTTGCCTCGATTAAAGCGTAGTATATGACTTTAACTAAATCGACTTCGTCTCATATGCTTCTAACGACGTATCACGCACTAACACATTTCCACAAATTACATACATATACGTATGATACATATATATGTATAAAGTATATACATATAAAGCTGCGCGATGGGGAAGTGCCTTCACTTAAAAGACCGCAGCTAAATAATAATACCATTGAAGGTTGTTGTGTTCTTACAAGTGAATCAGGCTACCAGAAAGGAAGGAATTGCTCCGCTGGCAGCGGCGGGTCGGCGCCGCGCGAGCGATATTTCATGTAGCGAGCGTTAATATGGGTGCGGTAAGCTCTTCACATCAGGCGGACCGTATGCTTATCTGCCGTTCGACGTATTATAAAAAAAATAACATCATTGGTTGCAACTGACATTACCTTCTGCAAAGCAATTAATTGCTCAGTTTATAATTATTTTCCGCAATGGTTCGAAACAGCAAAATATTAGTTTTAGGGACATTAATTTTAAAGCTTTTTGTTCCACACCTGTCGTGAAGTAGGTCTGAGGCCTTGTCAACTAAAAGAGAAGAAAGATTATTTGCTGACACCACCGCATTCCGCATTGATGTCGTCTGCGAGCACTGCCCACTTTACTGACATAGGGATGTAATTCGAGTACTTATCAATTATATTTTCTACAATGAAGAATACTGGGCCTATTATGCTTTCTTGTTGCACAGCGGTTTTTATCACCTTTTGAAATATTTGATTTCGTACGTTATAAAAAATCTAACTAGGCCGGATTCTAGCCCCAGGCCGAAATCGAGGCTGAGCGGAGTGGAGCGAGTAGATTCGCCGAGTGTATGTTTTCCATTGATTTCAATGGAAAATGTATTAGATGATCATTTTTCAAGGACATGATCGATCTTAACTTTATTTCGACACAAACTTCCTGTGGTGTGGTGGCGAGGCTCCCTAGAATTGTGACAAGTTTCATTAAAATCGGTTCAGTGGTTTTGGAGCCTACTCATTTCCAAGAATGACTTTTCGGCGTGTGTAAGCGTCCCGCTCGCTTCTTTCAATGTATGCACCAAACCACAGCCAGCGGGCAGCACCTACGCGAGCTTTATGTGTTTTTTTAAGAGGAAACAACTTTTCATAGAACTCAAACTCAACTGGATGGATTTTACGTCCTGAGGGGTAATTCTCGTAATTATAAGGTAGTTAAAAAAATTCAGTTCCGAACCAGTTTAAGTGGGGTTATGTGGGAATATGACTGAGAATTAAATAAACTAAGAATGTTACTTTGCCAGCAATAAAAATTGATAATAATTAATGAATTAAATCAAGTATATAATTTTAGTCAATTCACAATTCAATCACGATTCGGTCAACTTTCAATCTGCCATCGTAGAAAAATTACGAGAATTGGCCCTCTGGTCCTTATACTTATTATTATTATCTTATGAAAATCGTTAAAGCCATGTGCGGCATCATAGTCGTAGCATATATGGTAGTACCTTTCTTAAATCTTCGCACAAGTTACATTTAATTAATTCAAAAATTTCAAAGCAATATTTTTTTTTCATTCACTAGTGATGCGCTCAGTCGATCTAAATATCCCGGGAATTTAAATCCCGGATCTTAAAACAATTCATTCGATGAGAATGATTAAATGATAATTGATAATATTTACATATTATCATAAAAACAAAACACGAAGGAAACGAAATTGTCATATTTGTCACACGAGATTAATTCGTATACCAATAGATTCCCCTTACAGTGATCACATAAGATCCCAAAAATTATTAAACATTTAAAATAAAACACATTTATTTTGTGTAAAAATAGATGGTTTGTTAGTAATAATTCATATACTTAGTTACAAGAAAGAGATTGATGTAGCAATAGTTTTCTTCGACATTGAAGCTTTAATATTTAGTCCGGCAAGCAGGGTGCTGGGTGAGTGGAGGCAATGATGTCTCT
Source organism: Hypsopygia costalis (assembly GCA_937001555.2). NCBI lineage: Eukaryota > Metazoa > Arthropoda > Insecta > Lepidoptera > Pyralidae > Hypsopygia > Hypsopygia costalis. Next base: position 31,010,810 of record OW443334.2, read on the forward strand.
GTTAACTTGTACATATAGGTAGTTGGAGTGCGTGGAACTATCATAGTTGATTTCGACAGGGTATGACTTTTGGCATCGCTTTGTACACAGTCAAGTGCTGGTGTGTGCTGTCCAATCATCACATGCTCGGACACCACACACAAGCTGTCAGTGTTATCGTCGAAGCATCCATGCTTAACGTTCACAGCTCTCTTCCAAGTATGACACTCTGTAAGATATATCCTTAAAAATAATAATGTAAGTTTAAAAAAATCATAGCTACTACTCTACGGGCGATGTAAACATTGCTGTTGCTCGTGTATGGGAGAAACGCTACTCGCTACTACTGCGAAAGACTTTCTAAATCTAAACGGGTGCACGCAGGTAAGGCAACGGTGGACGTGTGACGTGACGCCGCTACCGCTGACTCACGCCGGCGCCCGCGCCGCGCCGGCATCAATGGACGACAGGGAGCGGGGAGAGCCGCTGCCTCCGCCGCCCCCGCTGCTCGCTCCCCGGAGTCACATGACGCCCGCCCCGCCCCCGCCCTGCTCCGCAGCCTCCGCAAAACCGGCCCGAAGCGCGGGCACCACTATTCGTCCCGCTGCTTTCGCACTCGCGCCCTCTCGAGCCTTTTTCGAAATCGGTGCGATATTTGTCTTTCGCGGCGACGACGGCGCCCCACTGATGGGGGTCAACGGCCGGACCGCGACACCGAACGTATTATGTAAAGAAAGGCCGACGCTCACGGTGCGGCGTGGCGTCGCGTCGTCGTCGGCCCTGCAGCATCGGCGTCAACGTGAGCACTGTATGGGTTCACATGCACCTGCACCACACTCGTAAAAGCTTTATTATGAGCCATTTCCCGGGAGTTTCCCTCTTACCTCAAAAATTATTCTAGCATAGCACATCAAATACGTCCCGCAGATTTTAATCGATAAGTTTCTGAGTCTTCGAGAGCGCAAGAGAAGAGAGCTGTGAACATTAAACTTACGTACATATTTTACATTATTATGTATAGGTGTCTACATATTTACATACATCCTTGCTAAGGTTACCTACTTACTAGCAGATAGTACATGGATTGACTAGTCTAACATCATTGCTATTTTATCAACTAATATTGAACATTTATAATTCAAAGACATAACTTTGCCTGTTTACCCAAAATGTCCCATGTGATGATCCTACATTGGAAGGTAGTGTTGACATATCGAATAATGTTCAGTTTTGCGGTCTCTTGCGTCATATCAATAAAGCCAGAAGGTATTTTACACCACAACATCGCCTTTCAAGTATACTAAGCCCAGGTGAGCCCTCATATGGTAGACCGTTCATATGTCTGGGTCGGTGCGCTGAGGCGCACCATACTTAATCACTCCATTTGACCGCTCACAACGAAGATCAGTCCGAATGTTCTACCACGAACTATGAAATTGTGAAATCAACTTCTCTCAACAGTATTCCTAAACGTATAGGAAGGAACCTTCAAGTACACACACAGTCTATATTTCCGGCGGCGGCTAGGTATTGCTAATTTTTTGAGCCATTATGACAACTCTCCATCGGGCGATCCACATGCTCTCTTGCACCCCTCTCATAATAAAAAACAATAATATCTTTTAGTTTGGGCAAGAATTCTGAATTTGGATCTAATCTTGGATTCTCGCTCGATATAAAATCTATTTTACAAGCTATATTGAAGTTCAGCACCGCTTCGTGTGGCGACAGCCTTATTTAGTATTTGTGACACAGATATTATTTTAATTGCAATGCCAGCGGTCGCGCGCGCAGGTGCGGCCGGCCCGAGCCGTCATGTGACCGCGCGTCCGCTGACCGGTGCCCGGCGCCGGTGAGTACACGCTTTGATTAAGTTATCAGCAAACCGAAGCAGCATCAATCTTAATTGCATTGCTAATGTTCGTTAGAACAACGCGCGCAGTGTGCTGGGCCCTGTATGTATAGCGCATCGCGTCTACTTCCATTGGTTGGATGAATTTGATTCGATGCCACTGAATGGCCGTATCGAGTACCACATTACGTAAGCGATCATTTTAAATCCATAAAAAAAATATTCATTTAGAATCGCATAATTTGTATACTAACTTCGGAATTTAAATATACTTAAGGTAATCATGAATATCTGAGACGTAATAGAGATATTTAATGTTTAAGAACTGGTACTTGCCGTACGAATTAATAATAATAAATAATAACGTTATAATAATATAAATAGTTAATAACAACAATGAGATGCTGAAAACAAAAACTACACATAGAAGAAGAAGACGACGTTGAAGAAATCCAGTGTGTAATGTATAAAATATCACGGGGTTCTTAAAAAAGTGTGTGAATAATTTTTTACAGAGTCAGCGATGTCCGAATTAGGTATGCCTCCGGCGTTATAAGCGTCCATAAGCTGCAGTACCTCAGTGATATTTAAAATAAACCTAGATATTTTGTTATACTATGCTATACACCAGCCAGGTAGGGTCTTAGGAATTTCCTTTGAAATAGGCGTATATATAATTTACAGGGTTATGTTTGTACGCAAAACTGAGGATAGTCTTTGCACATACCTAAAATAATTTACATCTAGGTACATAGGTATTCCTTTTAGGAATGGCAAAGAGTTTGTTTTTGTTCCTCCACGAAATTTTTCTTTCCCGAGATCTTCGAATAAAATCGCATCGCGAGACTGCCGCACCGACTGTACAACAGCGGCCAAACAGGGAAAGGTTTCAAAATGTAATTAATTTTAAATATGTGTTCACATAAAATTACACTACATACCAAAATAATATTGTTCTTCTCCTCCACAATACTACTATATGGATAATCCAAACAGCTGTGACGTACATAACTGTTCAGCACGGTTTTGTTAATTGAAACTGTGGCGAATCGCACACGCGGGCGACATTTGGTTTGCTCATGTGTAAATAACAGAGCAGACCCGCGGATGACAGGCCATACACCACGCTGTTTAACAACCACTAGAGTGAAATGAAATGAAACGAAAAGAAGATTCTTTATTTGCCTCTGGGCCCTTGTGGGGTGAAACTAAGACGGCACGAATTGAATCAGAACCTAAAATGCATTGAAACACTTTCGCTTCATTCATCGTAAATGTAAAATATTGTCACAGGTAATTTCTCTGAGAAGGCAAGAGATCACGCAGAGAAAGACTGTTGTGAAACACGGCTTATACATACTTATCGACAGTTTTGAGAAACGTTAATAAGATTGCAGAATCTGACTGTAAACTCATGCATAAAATGACCATTAGACATAATTATATCACCCACACGGTTTCCTTAGAAGTACGAAGTTTTTGCCAAGTTTGCATTGACGCGTGATCATGTTGTACTTTCATAAAAATACAACATGATCAGCATCGACGAGATGCCTGAAGGAGGTATCAATATCAATAGCTTAAAGAACAGAGTAGAAGTGACCATGAAGATAAACAGGATTATTTGCACATGTAGTATGTTTATTTGAAAACCTTTATTAGTAAAAGCAATGTGTTAGCTGCGTCACTTGATACGAAACCAGTCCTGTTGGCGAAAAATTGCACGATGCCCATCGAATTGGACACAAAAATAAATGACAGCAAACTACCGCAACGATGCAAAGTCGCAAACACAACTCACTTGACCGAGAACTTGGAATGAAATGAGGGTCAGGCAATAGCATGGATCTGACTAAAATTATCGAACCTATCGATATCCAAGGATATTTCAACAAAATTGCACACAGAGTAAAATTTCCACTTTCAAATTAAAGGCTAATTATATACGTTTCGGAAGTCATTAGTACTTTTCATTTATCAGTATGGTTTTTTTGTTTGTTTCTCGGTGAAAACTTCTATATTTCTTTAAAGGTACAATACACGATAGAAACAAACATGATCTATATAGTTCAATTAATTTTAGTGGCAAGCAAACAGGTGTACTTCTTCTTCTTCCCCATTAGAGCTCATTATCATATCATGTTTATTGTGCGATCCTACCTCACCATCAACCTCACCGTCGCCGGCGTGTCTGCGCGCGCCACGCGCCGCGGCCTCCGCTCACTGTCGTCGTCGTGGTGTCGCGGACATATTTTTGTTTGTATGTGTACAAATAAGCCGGTGTCGCGGGAGGCTGCAGGCTGCAGGCTGCAGGCCGCCGGTGCAGCAGCTGCCGACGAGCGGCGCGGGGAGGCCGCCAGCCTCCGCGCAGCCCGCGGCGCATCTCTCCGCGCGGGGCTGCCATGTCGGACACAATTACGTGATTCACTGGTAAAAAATGATGCAACATAGACGAGCCTCCTCTCAGTTAGATATCTATGAGGAAAGAATTTGCGAGTCGGGTCGATCGCTTGGGATTTATCATTTTCATGCAATATAGCAATAGCGGTTCCTCGACTTCTAGCCCGACTATAGACTTAATGCCTACTATCAAACTAGATAAGCACATTAATTTCTAATCAAGATGTCGATCTACGATAGAATGTCTGCGCTGTACCTAGTTAAGTCGCTAAATTTGATTAGTACTGTGATATTTATATATGTTTTATATTAAGGGCACGTTCTATTCGATAGATTTTTAAAGAGACTATCGATGTTCTCCTCAATTTGCTTTTCTTAGAGCTCTGGCACACTGGGACGCCATAGCGACCTAGCCGGGCACGTATCCATACAGTTTGTATTGAAATGTCCAAATTGTCATAATAAGGTTTTAATGATTAATGATTCATCGTGAGATATTAGAAGATAATCAACTAACTACATAATGATGCGAAAAGTCTCTCTGCATCACGAACGCGAGCTAGACAATCTCGATAGGCGACAAAGGTTCTCGTGTGGACTCATAGGGAGATGCGGGTAATAATCCAAGTACGTCATTTGCAAGATGGACGTTTATGTCGACTTTGATTTTTTGTAAAATGAAAATATAAGTGCAATCGGGTGGGTAGCAATATTATTAATTAAAACTAAGCTATAGGACGACGTCTCGCACACAGAAGTTCAGTTCTCGGCTACTCGCCGCGGTCGTTCAGTCTCGCAGGCTTCGCTGCCCGCTCCGCCCTGCGCAGGGATATTTCACGTAACTTAGATAAAGGAAGTGTCGCAGATGGAAACCCCGGCCGGGTGACACCGGCCGCGATCGACGAGCGCGCGGCACTCGCGGCAGTCGCCTCGCCAGCCTCGCCGCGCACGCTCGCTGCTACCGCCCGCTCTCTCCGCCGCCGCGCGGCATGTCCAGCTGACGGCCGCTCGCTCGCCACTCGCCGCACTCTCGCTCGCAGGTCAGTCCGGGACCCCGGGATGCATCCCGCCCGCCGCCCTCCCTACGGCTCTCCGCTGCGCCCGCCGATCGTGACCTATTACATTACATATATATTAAAATTATTCTCAAATTGTCCGTGTATCGTAAGGGAACATTTGTCATGGTGTCGAGCTCGAGACGTGGTATTCGTGGTGCTGTTAAAAAAGTGTACGTTCATCTCGGAGCGCGCCGGCAGGTAGCCGGTCCCGGCCGGGCCGCTCGCGCGGTGCTCGGTATTTTCTGGCGACGCGCGTGAAATGTGAGTCAGCCTCGACTCGCATTCTATTCTACTTACCGTTTGTTGTCGAAACTATGTAAAGCTATCACTTAACTACTTCGTTTGGACATCCGAAGTATTCCGGCGAGTCCCGCCCCGTCCCACATTATCGAGAGAACGGGATTCTCGATTTACCTGCGATGCACCCCCGGGCACCCTGCGCGACGTTTAGCCTATTATGGTTTCACAAATATTTATTTCTAAAACGATAATATCTCTCACAAAATTGCACTTACCTATATAAAGGGAATTGAAATAAAAATTTTCTGTAAAATCTTTAAATAAAATAAACGTACTGTAGTAGATTAATTATTTATTATATTGTAAATAAGGTAAAATAAATTAATAACAAAAAATATAAATAAGTTAAAAAAAAACAACACACGAAACAGAAAATGTTGCACAGGTAACAAGACTGTTGTAACTTGTATGTTTATGTTTCTCTTAAAGGCGACGAAAAAGTTTCAACTTACCTTCCTACTTTAAAATAAAAATATCTGTAGAATAAATTATTCATCATCATCGGCTACGACGCTCCCTGTTATTTATTTATCAAATAGTTGCAGTAATTTTGTGCAAACTACATTTAACGGGTCACTTCAAATTGCTTATATACCCATTATCTTTTGACAAAAAAAGACCTGACTTAATCGAATCCCCCACAGGCCCGGGATCGTGAGTTTTACCTGCAGCTCTCTGTGATAGTTTATGTCCAGCGGGATTCAGTGCGACTATTAAGCAGGTATTATTTAAAAAACGTTGAGTTTCTAATTATCAAACTGAGGTCTCGATGGACTTTGTGTTTCTCGCCTATTTCCGATATTTACTGTTTCTAGCTCGCGCCGTTTAATTTACAAGTTACTGTTACATATGAAGAGCCCGCCGGTCGAGTGAATAGCAATGTCCACTCTGACTCCGAGGTCGAGGGTTCGATCCCCGCACATGACAAATATTTGTGTACATGTCTGTTTGTGTTGGTTTGGGTGTTTTCTTCGTATTATATGTATACATTTCCAATATATATATATATATTTAATGATAATATATAGTACATGCTTTGATTAGTGTGTGATGGGACAAGATGGCAGTTGGTAATTTGTGCAGGAATTTTATTATTAATACTTAATTTCATCGTATTCATCAAATTTAACATAAGCAATGTTGTTATCGTTTGCTACACGAGTGGTACTTTTAGCTTCGCTCGGTCGCCGACTGAGCCGAGCGATTTTTCAAAATTCAGAAGGTAAATACAATTCTACATTTTTTATTAATGTTTCCATTGGGCAAATTTGCTTCCAATATCTAGAATACTAATTTAAGCTATGTTTGTAATAGCATTTAAAATAATATAAGTGTACTTATGTACAGCGCGCTTTCGCTCAAGTGCAACTGCTACAATAAAATTGAAAATGTAATAATTTGTATTCATGACACATGTACAAATAATAACGTCAAAATAATGTACAACTGCGTCCATTGATTTTTGAGAAATCGTTTGCCTCCGACGGAGATGTAGGTGCCAGCTGGCCGAGGCGTGTGATCAATATCGACCTTCACAGTCCATGTACTAAATTTGTACATACGTGCAAAGGGTCGACGAATTGCATACAAATGTTATATCGGGCGGGGGCGCAAAATACTGACAGTGCAGGGGTCTAGAAATTTATAGGCAAACGAACTGGAGACAATATCGTTTGGGGACTCCTGTTTCATGGATAGGGTCAGATATAAAGCATCATTGATACGTAGTATAGAATAAAGTTACTTTCCGCGTCTGTCTGTATGTATTTTCGCTAACTTCTCCTAAACAACGCGGAAACGTTCCGTAGGGTCTATCTATGTTATATTATCACACACAGGCGGAGCCGGGTCAAGTTGCTAGTAAATCATAAACGTGTCTAATAAACAAGAGCATGAAATCCAACATACTCAGGCCTCCCTCGTCGATTGATACACAGACACGTGCAGTGTATAAGATAATGCAATATCATGTCTAAGTAAGTGGTTTTTATCATCATAATAAATTAATTGTGTGAGAGGCACTCAAATCGTCACATATCGAACAAATAAACTCGCAGGCCAACCCTCCTCCAAGTACCTCCTCGCCGAACACCTCGCCCGTTGCGCCCCGCTAGACCTCTAATTGTTATTTTCGATACATTTGCTCGAGAGCTGGAAGCGTACTTATGAGACCAATTATAATGCATTCAATTCAATTCACTATTTTCATTTTATTTTGCATTTATATGCATCGTAAGTAAATTTACCTCACGCGTGCTTTTTATATACTTACCGCACTAATATATTTTCTTTACAGTTTTGTTTTTAGTTTTTCAATCCAATGAAATGTTCTCACTAATCTATTTATACACGACCGTAGAGCTTTTTTGCAATCTCGTGAATCAATTATTTTTAAAATAATATAATGTTTTGTGATAACGACAGGGTACAAAAATGCAGTACATAATTAATAACACTGTCTTCCCGTGTACAGTTTATTCTTTCCATCGTGCGTACAGGCATGTACAGGTGTCTAGCATTACATTTAGTGATGTGCCATTCCAGACAATATCGACGTAAATGACGTAACTGTGAGGAACATTAAGAAAATCGGGTTTATTCCCAAAACTACCCTCAACATTGCCAGGTACGGCACATCACTAGTTACGCCACACTACTTTGTGTTTTTGTAGCCACACTGACGGAAAATATTGAGAAAACCTTACGGGAAGACTGGTTTAAATTTTATCTGTTAAAGCAAGTAAAAATTTTAAATTTCCTTCAAAATCGAACCAATAACATCGCAATAAATTTGAAAAAAATAACACTTTTTCCTTTGTTATGTGTATATCGATATTACCTTTATGAAGATGAACTCGCGTGCGTCGGAAAGAAAAGTACTTAGGTATTTTTGAACAGTGAATATTTGAGTTTCATGTTTGAAACATTTTCTTCGACAGTGATGAATTGGCTCTAAGTATGTCAGATGTACGGAAACGGAAAAATTGTAGGAAAAAGTGCTCAAATAGGATATTTGAGGTTTTTTATTAGATTTACAGCGCCGTCTTTATTCAAAAAATTTGATAAGTTAAGTATATATCATCATCAGCCTGCATCAACCCACTGTTGGATATAGGCCTTTCCCAATGCTTTCCACCATATGGGGTGGGGCAGCAAAGGTAAAATTTTTGGAATTGGAAAGAGCACAGAGGGCGATACTGAAAGTAATGTACTTTAAATCGTACAGGTTCCCAACCGATACTCTTTATACTATAACCGATATACTATCGGTGAGGAAACTGTACGTTTTGAATACTGTATTAAAATTGCACAAAACTCTGCCATATACTATTGCAATTCCAAACAAACGAAGAAAGCATAAGGTGGCTCCCTCCAACATAAGCAACTCAGCGTTTGCTGACAATCCTCACGCTTATATAATCGAATAAATACAAATATGAACATATATCCTATGAATTTTCGAAACTGTAAAATAGTACTATCCATGTGGCTAAAGACTAAAAACTACGAAGAAATTGAGTTGTTGTTGAGGATATCTAAGTGATTTAGGTGTGATTATACTGGTAGGTAGTAATATAAATAAACTGTAAACACGTAATAATATTAAGAACAAAATAAGAAGGAAAGTATTAGAAACAACACATAATATACATAATTATAAATAACACAAAAAGGTAGTAGGTATACATAATAAGATATTATTTATACATATATATAGATATTATATATTATTTATTTAATACTCAAAAATAATATATATAATAATCCACACTTACATCATACCCACAGAAGCTGGTTTCACTTGTTTGTTATTTTTATTTTCCATAAAATAGAATATATATTATCATTATATAGCTGCTTACACTGCTTGTAATTGTCAATTAGTTTGGAATTGTGTTAAGATGTACATGTGTAGCTTAATTGTCTTGCCTAACGTGCGCTTGTTATGGAAGAGCGGGCTCTCCTGGCACAGGTATTTGATTACCTAAAAGGAGGGTCCCACATATATGATGTTACTGTAATTTTATAGACAATAAAACATTTATTATTATTTATATGCGATCCTCCGCTTTCCGCATCCGACCTCTACCAGCCACCTTTTTGAGATCGTCGGTCCACCTAGAGAGGGAGCGCCCTACGCTTCGTCGCCCCATACGTGGCCTCCACTCTAGGACTTTCCTCCCCCATCTGCCATCGCTGACTCGGTAGATGTGGCCAGCCCACCGCCACTTCAACTCGCTGACTTTGAGAGCTATGTCGACCACTTTGGTTCTCCGTCGAATGTCTTCGTTCCGGATTCTATGCCTCAGAGAAACTCCAAGCATTGCTCTGCTCTCTCCATCGCTCGCTGTGCGACTTTTAGTCTGTGAACCAGCCCAACGGTCAGCGTCCAAATCTCTGCATCGTAGGTCATAGCGGGGAGGACGCATTGATTGAACACTTTGGTCTTCAAGCATTGCGGTATATCTGCGGTGAGGATGTGCCGAAGCTTCCCAAAAGCTCCCCAGCCCAGTCGAATGCGTCTGTCGATCTCTTTGTTGAAATTACCCCGGCCCAGCTGTATGGACTGTATGTATATATTATATAGCTTAATATATATAATATTAGTTTGTATAGCGAGACTCGTGAGTAGATACATGACTAAATATTATGGACGGTCGCTTCACTCGTAAGATAGTTCTTGCAAACTCATCGAAAAAATACCTTCTAAATTGGAGTCTAGTCTTTAGTTTTTAGGGTTTTGTCCAGCCGAATAAACACGAAGGAAAATGTGTTCGTGTTGAATATGGAAGTCAATTTTGGCAAAGTACCTAAGTATACTTATTTGATTAAGAAAATTTGATGGCAGCCCTTTTACCCAAACGCGTCTTCTATCTACTCCGTGGTCGGTCCTTGTAACACGAGGGCTCTGTATCAGTGGTACGCTGATACCGCCGGAAACTACGTCATTTTGGGGGAAAATAAAAATTAAAAGTATAGCTGACTGTACCGGGCACCGGGTGACATCTATATATACATAAAAAAAAGTCGGGTTAGTTACACCATTTATAACTCAAGGACGAGTGAAGCGATTTTTATGATTTTTGATTTATTGCATTTGTCCCGCACCGGATAACAGAACAACTGATAAAACATTACGCGCGGACGAAGTAGCGGCGCGAGGCGAAGGGCTCGGTTTGATGGTCTCATCTCAGATATATTTATTTTTAAATAAGTACCTAATTTTCAAGTTATAAGTGAATAGACCAAAATTTACTATTTCGAAGAAATGTTTATTTATTTTTTATTCAACTTTATTCTATTTATATTATCAATGTCCAAGGAACTACCGTTACCTGTTCCTTTTATTAAGGGGCAGACACAATCAATTATGAATTTTACACAATATCGTGCGTAGGAATCCAAGAGAGATCCTCTGAAAATTTACTGACTTGAAACTATTTATGTTAAAAACGTAAAATGTTAACGTAAAATTTAAAGCAGATTAATTCCTATTCTGGAGATCAAGAAAAAGGGAGGGAGGAGACATGGAAAGTGAAATGATGTTAAAAAAGGAGAAGCAAAAAATGTCCAAGTTACTGAAGCGGATGTAAAGTTTGGACATCGCGTGCAAAAAAGAGAGGGAGAAGTTTAAAGGATGCAATAATAAATGTAGTTTAAAAGAACTAAAAAACACGCTTTTAAAACACATCAAACTAAAAAGTGAAAAATGATTCTTAATACAAGTTGAAAATAATAATGAGTAAAAAATACTAGCATTAGGTATTGTGAAAAAAGCGTGAGGCGCTTTGTGTCATCCTTAAAAATATTTTATGTTTTAAATAAATAGATTGACTTGGCAATCGCTCTAAACAATGATATAATATAATATGTTTCACTTGTGAGATACATTGTTTTCATGCGATGGCCAAGTCATTCTGTTTATTTATTTACCTAAAACATAAAAGATTTTTAATATTGATATGATCGCTATAAGATTTTGTTAGGTTAGCTAATTACGTACGTAATAACTTAATACAGAAGGTCCCTTGAGTAGGGACTGAATAAATTAACCGACTTGGTATTCCATGGATCTCATAACTTTCTACGGTACCTACATACATGGATTTCTCTGAGTTGTGAGACTTGGTTTTTTTACAAGTTCTGTTTTTGATGGCATTGTATATACGCGTACTGTGAGTAGGTCGTCTTCGTGACAAATAAGGGACGCAGGAGAGGTGAGACGGTGCCACAGTATTAAGAGTGTCTTAAAACTGTGACGGTGCGGTGGCGGCGGAGGGCGCTTCGGCAAAATGTATGGAATTTGCGGGCCACGGGCGAGGCTGCCACGTCACCCGATTCGTACAATAAACATAGAAAATTCAATTGTTGACAAAAATTTTAATAAGTGATTTATTTTAATTTATTCTAAAATTGTGGTTGTATGTTCTATTGATAATTGTAATATATATATCGTCGTCAACCCTTACTTATTTATTTATTTATTTAACTGCGGGTTGGCGGAGAATATATATTTCAGTCGAAAAAAATTTTTTTAGAGTTTCCTAAAAAGGAGCGAAACTATTTTAAAATCACTGTCTGTCCGACTGTATAGCCAGTTTCTCCGAATGGCATTTGAACTTATGTGTGACTGTCTTTATATTCTCTATATACAAAAAAAAGTAGGGGTGTAAAGTGACTTCATCAACATCGGTGAACCAAAGCCAACCGCACCCGCACCTGCACGTGTATCAGTCAGCAGAGTCAGCAGGGTGCACCACGCACCCTGCTGACTCTGCTGACTGATACACGAGACTCTGGCGAAAAGAGAGGAGGAGAAAAACACCCCATTAGCTGTGGCTTGGCAATTCCCGGACTCACCCCTTACTAGCGAGCTAATTTAAAGACATATGCATGTTAAAAAGGTTTTAAATATACCTACGATATCTTTGTAAATACTGCAAAAATTAGATAAAGCGTACAAAATCAATACTTTATCTTAAAATAGTGCACGGGGTAGGCGGCCGGCACGCGACTCTGCGATGGTAAGTACAATTTACCGCGACGAATAAATTATAAAAATATCATTTTCGGCAATTTTGGCAAAAATAGAGTTGGTCGCTTCGGTGCACGCGATCATGTCACGCTCGCGGCGGGCGGCGCCGGGCGGTCGCTCCAGCACATTTCGTGGACCCTTTTTCAGATTACTGAAATAAATTATGCAAATTTTCGCGCAATAAGCTTATTACTTTTAATGCGATATAAAAATCGGTAAAATGTGGTACTCCGCCCGTGTCTCCGCTGTAAGTTCATGTGACTTACATTTTTATGTGAAATAGTTTAGTTTGTTCTATATTTTTTATGAATTTACAGAAAATAATTGAAGCAATAGATGAGGGGTTACTATAGGTTCGGTTTATCTTCTGATACGTAAACTTAAATAGTCTTTCCAAAACAGTATCCCGTGTCCCGGTGTACCGTGCGCTGTTGCTGTATCTAACATAACGTCACTTGTACTTCTGCCCTCGACAGCCCGGCGGGCAGCGCCGTGCGGCGATACCGTCTGTGACTGTGCCACCAATATGTATATAATATTCTCGGCGGTGACTTACGTTCCGGGCGACTATTGTTTGTGGCGTGGTTGCGCCACAGTCATGATTGTCGATTGTGTTGTCGTTTCGCCGCGGTCCCCTGTTCCGGCCCACTTGCTGAAGGCTGCAGGCTGCGTCCGGAGCCCGGACCCGTCTCACTCTCGGCCTCAATCACAACGGTTCACTACGTGCGTCGTTGTTTCGTTGACATATGTACTAAATGCGACAAGAAGAGTACGGTCATTGTCGAGTTGTTCGGTCTCATCTCGACGCATAGGCTAAGAATGCAACTGTCGCACACTTACACACAGTCGTGTAGGTGGCGGCACAGTCCGGCAGTCTATCTGTTCGTGTTTTCGGTTACAGTGAATCATATGCCTAACAATGTTAAACAATGTTATAACTAAACAAACACGACCTGCCTAATGGTAAGCAGTCATCGAAGCCTATGGACGCTTGCGATACCAAAGGCATCATTCATTAAGAACCCCATAATGTAGCATCCTGAAAATCCTTGGCAGGCACTTGCACTTCATTCCATATCCTCAGAGCTCGTGGTAGAAAATTCCTGTGGAACCGCACAGTACGCGCCCATTTTGGTTCCAATTTGGTTAGATTTGTGGATAAATTCTCTGCCTATGGCGAAGGGTGGGGAATATAGAGAGTGGCCGTGGTCATCATAATAAACAATTCCTCTAGACACAATCCATTGTACAGACGGTGGAATACGCGAGGAAAGGCATAGGTTGACTTTTATCGTGACATTTACATACGTAATTTTATCCTGGGCCATTTTGAAGGTTTCGTTTTGTCAGTCGCTGACACGAATTGTAAATTTTTATTAAATAAAAATATAATCACATAGTAACCATTGAGTTATAAGTAGGTACTACGTACTATTATATAATGATTGATAGTAACCCCTTCTTAAATAGAGATTTGTATTTTATACGCATTTGGGCATAGAGGGAATTTCTCGAAATTTTAACTTCTGCACATTTTAAAATTAGAATTGTGTTTTTTAAAATAAGCTATTAGGCTTTTTTATGAGGTTAAAACCGCAGCGCACGTTTTCGCGTGTAATAATCAGCAGTAAGATCAGTGTGATCAGTAGAGCAAGACGTTATTTTACACCCCGCCTGCGACTTCAACTATAAGAGGGCCAGGGAGCCCTCACATGGAGCACTGATCGATGTTCTCACTCTGGGCTGGTGCACGAATGTCGAATGAAAAGTCCGTAATATTGCTGTATCTTATCATACTTATTTCTATTAACTTAATCATTCCCGTTAGTTTGATGTTACACTTCCGAGTAGGCTCCCGAGCTGTGGGTGTACGCCCTTGTGACAAGGGGAAGGCATCCTTGACGCCTTGGAGAGCGACCTGTGGACAATGTATCTACTATTGGTCGCACGCCTCGTCCTTAGTAAAGCTGAAGCACACCTCAGTTGAAGTTTTAATCAATCAGACATTTTGTTCCGATGAATATTTTATCGCAGCGCCGCCGCCGCGCGGCTCGAGACTCCCGCTATATATTTTATTATCGACCCGCGCGCGGTTCACTACGGTTTACATGAGTTTATTAACTGACAAAAAGAGTGACTAAAATACAGCCTATCGTTTATATTAAAAGGAGAAATGTAACTTTTTTTTAATCTGCTAATCGTTTTGTATAAGTTAGCAAACAACTTGTATGTGTCTCAAGAAATAAAGAAATGCTACACATATCTGTCTTTATACTGGAAGAAATTTTGAAACTGATGATAATTCCTGACGTTACCTCCAAGACGACCACACAGTAAATATAAATGCACCTCCAACATACCTTCTCGGACAAACACACTACAATCATCATCAGATCAACACTCTATTATACAATAATCAGTTCAGTTACGGCTTCCTCGTATCTAACTTCGAAAAACAATAAACCGCTCTGTAATATAATAATCTGTAACTAATTTACGAGTTCGACATAGCGCGGACGAACAAAAGTCTCAGCTATACGAACATTCACACTCGTTAACTTTTTTGTATTTCTAACAAAGAAAAGTATTTAGCGAGTAATGTAAAATATGCTGAAACGTTTACATCTTCTGAAAATATGGAAAACATTGGTACAAGTATGTAGCGCTGCGCCAGTGCAGCATGGCTCTCCGCGTCGGCGCGACGCCCGCGCTCGTGCGCGCGGCCTACTCGCGGTGAGCGGCGGCGGGAGGCAGCGGCGGCGGCCAGGGAGGAGGCGGCTCCCTCGGCCGCGCGCCGACTCTGTATTGGAGCACCCACCTGATCACTCATCGACGCGAAACACAAATGAGGGTTAAAATTTCGGGAAATAGTCAATTGAATTGTTTCAGGAAAACAATAACGTCTAACTCGCGAATTTATTTTGAGGCTTCGTATTATCTATCTCTAGCGACGGAATAGGAACCGTGATATGTAAAACTGGTATCCGATACATACTAGTCGCGGTCTAGCGGTGCTCGGAGGACCCGCCTTCGCCCGGCGTTTGTGTTCCCTCTTATATCACGTGCTACGTAGTGTTTTCTATTGTCATGTGGTTACACATACGTATACCTGCTTTGCGTCATTATTAATTTCTCAGCGTTTTCGAAAACTTCGAATTTTCCCGAAATGAGATCTAGTCAAATCTATTTTTCCCCTAAAACCTTATGTTGTAAATTTTATTGACATCGTTAAACAATATAGCATTATAATTGAAAGCAACTTTTAAATACATTATTTAGTTTTGTATATTTAAAAGTTACTTGGAAATCGAAAATAAAACATTTAATTTCAATAAAATGTGTCCAACTTCACACATACCGATAATAATATGATGGTATGTGATGATAATACACAGGGCTATCATCACATCGTATCTAAAACAATTTAAAGTTAGAGAAATGTTAGAGTCCCTGTCACGCACCGCGCGCGAAGCGGCCGGCCGCGCGGCACGTGCGCGCTGTCCCCACGCACACGCTCGCCCTACGAGTTATTTACAGTCTTACAGTTACATGACATTATACCATACCTACACTTAATTTTTTTTTCGACTCGAGCACCGAAGTTTTTTAGAGTTATTTAGAGTTTTAGTTTACACACATTAATGTACATAATTTATTATAATGTAGTGACATAGAAACGTGTATGTGTGACGATACAGTCAGTGAGCGGTGTGTATGGTCTGCTTGCAGGATGATCCCGCGGCGGAAACACAACGCGTCGTCCGGCTCGCTGCCGCCGCCCGACGACAAGCACGCCAGCAACGACTACATACGTGAGTGTCTCTAGTGTAGTACCGTGTATGCCGGTGTCGGGAGCGCTGCTCTGACCGCGCTGTGCGCTGTGTGCTGTGTGCAGTGTCGGAGGCGGGCGGCGGCTGGCGCGCCGGGCTGCGCCGCCGCTGCAACAAGAAGACGCTGCACAAGCGGCTGCCGGTGACGGGCTGGCTGCCGCAGTACTCGGCCGAGCGCGCCGTGGGCGACCTCATCGCCGGCGTCACCGTGGGGCTGACCGTGATCCCGCAGTCGCTGGCCTACTCCAACATCGCGGGCCTGCCGCCGCAGCACGGGCTGTACGGCTCGTTCCTGGGCTGCTTCGTGTACATCGTGCTGGGCGGCTGCCGCGCCGTGCCGGCCGGGCCCACGGCCATCGCCTCGCTGCTCACGGGCCAGGTGGCGGGCGGCGTCATCGAGAAGGCCGTGCTGCTGACGCTGCTCTCGGGGCTCGTGGAGCTGCTCATGGGCGTGCTCGGCCTCGGCTTCCTCATCAACTTCGTGTCGGGCCCCGTCTCCTCGGGGTTCACGTCGGCCGTGGCGCTCATGATCGCCACGTCGCAGGTCAAGGACCTGTTCGCCATCCCGGTCACCGGCAACACCTTCCTGCAGCAGTGGATCTCCGTCTTCAGCAACCTGCACTCCGCTGCGCTCTGGGACCCCGTGCTCGGCTTTATCTGCATAGCGCTCCTGCTGTCGATGAGGGTAAGCTGCAACTTGCTTACGTTACTTTTGTTCACGTAGCCTTAGATGCCTTCCACCTTATGAAGCGGAGAATCGCTCCGCTTTCCGTATCCAGGCACTTCCGGCCGTTCCCTTGAACGCGACGCCCGATGCCTTTCGTCGCTCCATACGAGTTCTCCACTCTAGGACTTTCCTCCCCTCGCTGCCATCACTGACTCGACAGATGTGGCCGGCCCACTGCCACGTCAGCCAGCTAACTCTGAGAGCTAACTATATATCGATAACTTTGGTTCTCCGTCGAATTTCTTCTCTTAGAGAAATGCCGAGTATAACTTCACTGCACGACTTTCAATTTGTGGACCAGCCCAACGGTCCCAACTTTCTCACCCTGAGCCTAAACTTCTGCACCGTTGGTCATGGCGGGGAGGATGCACAGGGTGAAGACTTTGGTTTTAAAGTTTGCGGTATTTGTGCTGTGAGGATGGTCAGAAATATTCCGAATGCTGCCCTCTACCCAGCCCAGCTGAACGCGTCTATCGATTATCTTTAGTTAAGTTATCCTGGCCAAGCTGTATTACTTATCCGACATAGACGTAGACCTTTAACCACTTCAAATACCGCCTTTTCAACAATCATCGGGCTGGGGATAACGTATTAGTTATACATGACTGTGTAGTCACTGCTCGAGAAGCGACTTTGAGATCGTTTAGCATCCGACTGAGGTTCTCCAGTGATTCAGCCATTATGATTGCCATTATGATAACCACATCATCGGCAAATCGAAGGTGTGAAATGTATTCCCCGTTGACATTGATGCCCCGTATCTTCCAGTTCAGCGTCTTGAATAAGTCTTCCAGCGCAGTGGTGAACAGTATTGGGGAGATTACATCTCCCTCTCGCACTCCCCGCAGCAGCGGGATAAGGCTTAGACTTGGACGCGACTTAGATCCTGGACGCGAACATTCATTGTCGCTGTATTATAAAAACATCTCAACACCTCGATATAGCGGCGGTCTATTTGGCATCGCTGGAGGGAGTCTGGAACAGACCAAGATCGGCAAATTGTACTCTGCGGTTTTCTGCACAATCTGACGCAATGTATGTGTTGGGTTTTCTCAATTGTGACCTTTACGAGACCCAGCGTGCACCGATAGCTGGTAGAACCTCTAAGCGAGACTATTCGTGACGACCCTCGAAAACATGTGGTTCAGGAGTGAGATCGGTCTATGGTTCTTCTACAAAGTTTTGTTACCTTTCTTAAAGAACTAGGCGACCACACTCCGGTCCACAGCGAAAGGAGCATTAGTTTCGTTATCATTTACAGCTTAAAAGATTTGAATCACGAACCCGATGGCCGAATGGCTAGCGATGGCTACTTTGGCTCCGAGGTCGCAGGTTCGAGCCCCGCACGAGACAATTAATTATGTACATAACTGGTAATGTGCCTGCCCGATGATCGGTCACGTATTACTTTGTAAGAATCGTTTAATTTAATCTTTATATTATATGAACCTTCTCCATTACTGATCATTGAATAATTGTCATATTACAGAAAATCGGCATGGTGAAGCTGGGCAGCGGCAGCGAGGGGGGCCCGAGCACGCGGCAGCGCGTGCTGACCAAGTGTCTGTGGACGCTGGGCACGTGCCGCAACGCCATCGTCGTGGTGGCCAGCGGCGCGCTCGGCTACTGGTTCGTGGCCACGCGCGGGGAGCCGCCCTTCCGGCTCATGGGTGCGTGCCTTCGCCGCGGTTCTCATAGGATCCGAGTCACCGTTGTGTCTGTGATTATTGATGGAACTTTTTCTTGTTTTATGCATTCACCAGTCGACAATATGCCTGGCGGTTAGTAACTTAGAGCATCATAGTCAGTCGACGAATCCATCACTAAGTACTCGTAGTGGTCACGCTCATCCGTAGCTGTCATACGTAGCCTCCGTACTCCCGCCCGTAGCCGCGACTGACCGTCCGACGTCCCGCAGGCGCGAT
The DNA here is from genome assembly GCA_937001555.2 of Hypsopygia costalis. NCBI lineage: Eukaryota > Metazoa > Arthropoda > Insecta > Lepidoptera > Pyralidae > Hypsopygia > Hypsopygia costalis. Next base: position 31,029,917 of record OW443334.2, read on the forward strand.
CCCGTCGGGCGTGCCGCTGCCGCAGCTGCCGCCGTTCAGCTACGTGCGCGCCGACAACTCGACGGCCAACTTCCTGGACATGGTGTCGGAGCTCGGCTCCGGCATCCTGGTGATCCCGCTGATCGTGCTGCTGGAGGACGTGGCCATCTGCAAGGCGTTCTCGGACGGGCGCACCATCGACGCCACGCAGGAGATGATCGCCCTGGGCGTGGCCAACGTGGCCAACTCGTTCGTGCAGGCGTACCCGGGCGGCGGGTCGCTGGCGCGCTCCGTCGTGGCCAACGGCTCCGGCGTCAAGACCACCTTCAACGGCTTCTACACCGGTACCGCAGCTCTCTCTAATGCTTAGGCCGCACACTCATCGCGATAACGCAAATATTCGGGTTATCGCGATGTATGTAGAAAGTATTCGCGAATACTTCGACACTTCGGGCGAAGCTTCGGGCACATCGCTCCGCTGTCGGTAAACTCTTGCACATAAAAGGCTTTTATCGCGATGAACTTCGCTTCAGTCGGAGGAGTCGACTGAAGTGTCAGCGGCCACACTTCAGTCGGCCCGCACATCAGTCGTTTTTTGTTTTTTTTTTTGCGTTCGTACATCGCGATAAGTTTACAACGCGCATTATGTGGCCGCGAAGATTCGCCGTACACCGAATACGAAGTTTATCGCCCATTCGCCCGAATGTTATCGCGATGAGTGCGGCCCAAGCATAACACACGCGTACACATTACACAACAGACATGGAGGCTTGTCGAGATAGGGAAACAAACACACAAAAACCGTTTTGCCATTATACGAATCTTCTATATAAGATCTCATATTTTTTTTCTTAAATTATAAATAATAAAAAGTAATATTAAAAATATATAATTAATACGTAATAATAGAAGTCATCATATATATACCGCAGTAATTTATTACCACCAATTATTATAGACGTGCTCGGCTTCAGTTCGTAGCAATTTAACCTTAACCCAATCTCTAATCTTTTGAACTTGATTCAATGTTCTCATTAAAATGGCATACGTTGAAATTTTTTTTTATACAACGTCGGGTGGCAGACAAGCATACAGCCCGCCTGATGTGAAGAGGTTGCCGTAGCCATATTAACGCTCGTAACATAAAATATCGCTCGCGAGCCGCCACCCCCTGACAAATTGTAAAAAAAAATCTATGTCTTTTATATTGTCTATACAAAATCAATAAATGAGTTTGTTCCCCGCGTCGTGTAACGTAACGCTGCGCCGCTCGGCGCGTGTTGCAGGCGTCATGGTGATCCTGGCGCTGCAGTTCTTCACGCAGTACTTCGAGTACATCCCGAAGGCGGCGCTCGCCGCCGTCATCATCTCGGCCATCCTCTTCATGGTCGAGTACAACGTCATCAAGCCCATGTGGAGGGCCAAGAGTGAGTCCACCTAACAATACCTTTATGTTATACTTTAAGGGATTAAAGTAGCACTTGTCGTCTCTAATATAACGAACAAGATACAACTTTGACCGAGACGAGATAAACTGAAATGATTAAATATAAAAGGAACTTGAAGGATATTTAGGGATGCATAAAAATTACACGTTCTACAGTATCTTGTTTTCTGAGTGAGCAATACAGTATATGAATACAATATATGAGTTAAATTGTATACCTTCATACTCTCTCCGAGTTTTATAAAGAATGGCAAAACTTCAGTGTCTTGTCCATATTGTAATCTGTGAGGCACCAGCAATGTGAACCGTATGACATATTGCATATCATGTACACATGTATTCTGAAACTACACAAGTTAAAGTTAAGCGTCGCCGAGGAAACTGGAGGCCTGCTGGAACGAGCACGGAGCAGTAAATTACTGCTCCGTGTTGAATGTCAAAAAACTAATGTGTGCTAACAATGTTTGAAGTTAAACTTCTTTCCGCGCTTGACTTGGGGAGTATGCTGGTGAATGTGCAATGAGAGCGTTACGAAAAGTGTGATCGGGCGAGGCGAACGGCAGTTGAGAGGAAGATAATAAGTTAGTAGAGCTAACTAAGTTTTACTTCAGTCGTGTGGTCTAAAGCACACTCGTTTTATTTTTTTTGCCGCTGGCTCGTGCGGCACATAGACACGTTTTACACTCATTTATAAGTGACATAAAAGGCATGACCTCGTCAGTTTCTGCAAAGCTTCGCCATATTCTCTCCGCGCAGATGCCCCAATACATGAGAACACTGCACATCAAATAAATTAAAATGCCACCATAACACCGGAGCTTTATGGTGGTATTTTAATAACCAGAGCGTCCTCCCTGCTATGACCTACGGTGCAGAGACTTGAACGCTGACCGGTAGTCTAGTCCACAGACTGAAGGTCGCATAATGGGTGATGAGGATAACGACGCCAGGGATCGACTCCGGAACAACGAACTTCGAAGGAAAACCAAAGTTGTGGACATAGCTCTCGGAGTTAGCGAGCTGAAGTACCAGTAGGCCGCCATGTCTGCCGAGTCAGCCACGGCAGACAGGGAGTGAAGTGACAGAGGGGAGGCCGCGGGAAGTTAATTAAATTAGATACCACAGAACTTATGTAAATTTCGTTTAGTACATTTGCATAATGACTGTTTGACTTTGAATATATAACTGGTATTATCGTGCCATGCTAGTGTGTAGTGGTGTACGTGGCGTACCGTTGTAATAATATGTGTTAATGATTTTATGACTGTAATTGCAATGTATTTAAAATATAAATTTAAAGTAGTGATCGACGTGACGTTTATGTTAACTAGTTGCTAGTGAACAGATGGGAATGTAACCTCAAGTGTACAGTTCTCGTGTGTACGTATTTAAGTGATAAGGGTGCCTCCATGAATGAAGACTCCGATTGCTCGCCTACAGGCAGTCGGTACGTGGGAATGCAAAGCAAACTGTACTTTATTTCATACACTTATTTCATCATACCGAGAGCTCGGACCGACACTAGTCTCTTTAAGTACGCACCTATAACATATGACACTAATAAGTAGCGGTACATTATATAGCAGCATGTAGCATTCCAAAAGTATGCATATCAATATATACCTATGTCTCATTATCAGGTCATTTTAGTCTTCACTACAGGAGCACGACCCTCTCTCGTTCGTCCTAGACGGAAGGAGGATTTGGCCTGCACTCCCCACGCTGGCCAGACGGGTTGGGGAGGCCTAATCGATGTTTTATAATGTATTTCCTTAGTCGCCTTGTACGACATCCATGGGAAGAGACGGAGTGATTCTATTCTAGTCTGCCGGAAACCACACGGCCAATATATGTCTATCCATTATTAATCCCATATATGATGTTCTGTCGTTCCTGCCAATTTTTCAATGTCTTATTCAAATATGGGAAGTAAATTATTTTGATCGATATACTCGTATTTTCCAGAGCTGGATTTGATTCCGGGCATAGGCACGTTCGTCCTGTGCTTGACGCTGCCTATCGAGCTGGGCATCCTCACCGGCGTGATAGTGAACATCATCTTCATCTTGTACCACGCGGCGCGGCCCAAGTTCTCCGTGGAGATGCTGAAGGTGAGTGCAGCCCGCGCTCCCCGCGGCCGTGGAGCGCCGCGGGCAGCGCGGGCTGACGCGGGCACCTCTCTCCGCAGACGGAGGCGGGCGTGGAGTACCTGATGATCACGCCGGACCGCTGCCTCATGTTCCCGTCGGTGGACTACGTGCGGCGGCTGGTGACCAAGGCGGCGGCCGGCCGGCCCGTGCCCGTGGTGCTGGAGTGCACGCACATCTACAGCGCCGACTTCACGGCCGCGCAGAGCATCGACCAGCTCACGGCCGACTTCCGCGCGCGCCGCCAGCCGCTCTACTTCTACAACGTGAAGCCCAGCGTGTGCTCCATCTTCGAGGCGGTGGCCAAGCCCGACCACTTCGTGGTGTTCTACGAGGACGAGGAGCTGGACCGGCTGCTGGCGGCCGACGAGCGCCTGGAGCCGCGCAAGGCGCCCGCGCCGGCGCCGCTGCCCGGCCGCGTCTAGACCGGACCCGGCCGGACCCCGACCTTGCCAGAGACGATATTTTTTGAGATTCATTTGACAGAGACGTGTGTGATATTTTGGAGAGACGAGACGTATAGAGTATTATTATATAACGAATTAGATGATTATGTCTACCCGCTGTCGCGATTTGTAAATATTAAATTTCTCTAGCGAGCTACGAATTTATCGGCGCCTCGTCGATGTAAAACTATCCTGTGACTTACATAGAGATCGGTATATTTTAGTAGAGGTTTAGTGCGGGAGAGCCTATGGCTGTGTCAGCTGTGATCGGAGCCGCTCCGTCGGCGTGTGATGCTAACGATACAAATAGTAACGTGAACGCGGCGCGTGCCGGTTCTCCTAGCGCGAACGACAGTTTATTAGTAGGTACATAGTGAAATTCCTATCGCCAATTATGGACAATCATAAAACTTACATTTTCAGTTGAAGTAAATGATTAATGAATTTATTTAACGGAAGAAGAGCTTTTTAACCGACTTGAAATGAAATAAAGAGGATGTTCTCAATTCGACACATACGGTTTATGCGAATGGGTCGCTAGCTTCTTGTCCAGCACGAGCATTAGAGTCGTTGTGGACGGCGGTCGCTCTGATAGCATGGACGTTAATGCTGGCGTCCCGCAAGGCTCTGTGTTGTCCCCGACGCTGTTTTTGCTGCATGTCAATGATATGTTGTCTATTGACAGCATTCATTGCTATGCCGACGACAGCACCGGGGACACTCACTACACGGGCCGCGCTAATATTCCCCGCTCTCTGGTGGAGGAGTGCCGCGAACGACTTGTTTCGGAGATTGAGAGCTCATTGAATAGTGTATCCAATTGGGGCCACAGAGCCTAGTTCAATTCAATCCCACTAAAACACAAGTCTGCACGTTCACCGCTAAGAAAGCACCTTTTGCTGTGGCTCCTCAATTCCAGAACACACGAACGAACGAACACAGGGCGAAGCAGAACTTCAACATGCGGCAAAAATTTCTACTTTACAAAGTTCAAGTACGGCCGCACATGGAGTACTGTCGCCATCTATGATATATGATATGATATGATAAAGATACCAGCTTGCACCTTGTGACTCGATTGAAAGGCGCGCTGCGAGGATTGTTGACGATCCCAAAGAGACAGACGGTTTAGAACCTTTAAGTCTGTGAAGAGATTTTGCGTCCCTTTGTGTGTTCTACCGATTGTACAATGGGGTGTGTTTCAGAGGAGTTGTTTGACATGATGCCCACGGCCTCCTACAGTCGCACCGCTCGCCATCAACAGGGAATTCATTCTCACACTTTGGTACGTAAGTGGTCGCGTACAGTACGCGGCGGTTCCTTGCTTTTCTCCCGCGTACTGTCGAGTTGTGAAATAAACTGTGTATCGATGTTTTCTCAGGAGACTACAGCATGGGATTCTTCAAAAAGGGCGTGAAAGAGGTTTTTATAGGGTCAGCAACTCGCGTGTGATGCCTCCTGTGTTACAGGCGTTCATTAGCTACGTTAACACAGATTTCGATTAGACGGGCCGTATGCTCGTTTTCCACTTTAGTGGTATAAAAAAGTATCTGTTTGGATATCAGAATACTGTATTCTCGGGTATGTAACAAATTATACAGAAGAATTTTAACAAAGTTTACCGATGATGGTCATTTTTCCGTATAAAAATCATTAATAAGCTGTTGTTTGTGTTAGGAAAACTCGCATGTGTGTCGAGAACACAATAATAGGTACTATATTTATGTTCTACTGTGTGTGTGTGTGTGTGTGGAGAGTGTCCGGCGTCCCATCGCTACGTAACATGTACGTAGCGGCGCTGCACGGTCGTCGTTCGCCGCGGGGCTCGCGTGCGCGTTCGTCTGGACTCATCGTTCTATTCTTCTGAAAATGCCTTCCTGCTGTCTAGAGCACGTACGTTACTATATCGTTACTTGTTCGTTTGTATATCACATGTACTCTGAAAAGTACTAACATAAAGTAGCCGGTTCGATGACGTCCGCTCGTGATGAACAGGAATGTTATCCGGAATAGATCCAACAGACAATATGTTACGTTTAAGTTAAGGCTATTTTAAGGTTAAATGGGAATAAAAATATCATGGAGTATAAGTTTAGTGATGCTTCACTAAACTTATAGGTACTCCATGATATTTTTATGTCATCAAACTGCTAGAATTTGTTTCGAATATATAAAACTCGATTTGTTTCTCTCTATGTACTTAAATCTCTCAATTTGGCATAGTTTGTCTGTTGGATCTGTTTTGAATACCAGGCTCCTTTTACACATTTAAAATAAAGATTTACAATCCGAATACTAGGTGCCCTTCGAGAACACTTTAACATAATTATACGGACTCGTGAGTTAAAAAATAATACCTAAACTCTTTAATAAAAGTTTTTTATAACTCATGAACGCGTACCTCACGCCTCATCGCGACCGACCCTGTTTCATTCCAGGCATGGCCCCGCAGGTGCCAGGTGGACGCACACGTTGAAGCAAAAAAACAGTATATCAATTTAAAGACTGGACTAGTTCGGATTCGTTAGGGTGTTAGCGGAGTCCTTTAAGTGAGGAGGTCGCAGACGAGGGAGCGCGCGGTGGCTGGCTCTCCTCGCTCTTCGGCGACTGTGATTCGTGATACGCATTCGAATAACGATCGTGCAGCTCGAGATCCTCTCAACCTATTATTTATTTATAGATGAATAAAGTACAACGTAGTTAGGATGTTATCATAATTTATTACGTTAAGATATAAAGCTTTAAGCGGTGCCAGGAGCGCGGAGCGGCCGACCAGGTGAAGCGAGCGCGAGTACTCAGCTGTCCTCAGTCGTACACTGCACGCACTCAGCCGGCCGCGCCGCGCTCGACTACCACACCGGCGGATTTATCCATTGTTTTGTGATCTTTGACTAATCCTAAAGTTATTAAGTTAAGAAATAGTAATGAGTATATTTTGAAACTACTTAAATAGAATTGATAAAGTTATTTAGCTATACTATGAGGTATGTATGTGCCGTGTGATCGCCGTAAGATTGAATTTAACAGTTCCAAGAACTAATAAACTCTCTGAGAGTAGCGTGCCGCACTTTTATTTGGTCTCCTTTCCTCCTGGCCGTCCGAAAGAGAACGACTCGTATTAGTAGAAGTATTAGGTATTTTTTAAATACTTCCCAAAATCCTAAAAGCGACTTTGTGAAATGAAATCACAAAGGTACGAGACAAAAACCTATCATTCATTGCACACAAGAAAAAGGTTACAAGTTCTAAATAAGGGTATGCAAGGACGAAGTTATCTCCGATTCTCTTCCAGCCGACCTTCAGCTGTGGGATGTACTACGTTGGCCATTATGCTGCTTACGAGGTTATACTTACGGCGCCCGATAGATAATGATATTAGTCCGATGTACGTGCATACTTGTATCTTACTTTAATTCGAGGCCTAGTCAAGATTTTTCCCTTTGTGTGTTCTACCGTTTGTACAATGGGGTGTGTTCAGAGGAGTTGTTTGACATGATGCCCACGGCCTCCTTCTACAGTCGCACCGCTCGCCATCGACAGGGAATTCATCCTCACACATTGGAGCCTAAGTGGTCGCGTACCGTGCGGTTCCAGAGAAGTTTTCTCCCGCGTACGGTTAAGCTGTGGAATGAACTGCCTGTCGAGATTTTCTCAGGAGACTACAGCATGGGGTTCTTCAAAAAGGGCGTGAAGAGGTTTTTACAGGGTCGGCAACGCGCGTGTGATGCCCCTGGTGTTACAGGCGTTCATAGGCTACGGTAGCTGCTTTCCATCAGGCGGGCCGTAAGCTTGTTTTCCACTTTAGTGGTATAAAAAAAAAAGAAAAAAAAAAAGAGATTCAATTTTAGCCACATTTTTTTGGGCATTTATCCTCGCAATCAACATTGAGTCGATCGTAGCATCGTGCGTCCAAACCTACTGTCATTACATACATGCAACAACGAGCCATCGATGTCTAAAATAAAAGGAACTGCAAATCTGGACGTCATGGTGCACTCCGTAGTGCACTCCTGGCGATCCTTCATAAAGGCTAGCCTTGGTAATGAATGGGAGTGATGAAGGAAAGATGAGAACATATTATTATGCTCATCGAAAAACATCCCCAAACCGATGGAAAGCTGAGAGAACGAAAGTTCTATGCTGAAGTCTAACAGTAAAACAATAAAAATCTATAGCATATAATATGCCGACCGAGTATATTGACGAGCCCGGTGGGCGAATGATTAGCAATGGCCACTTTGACTCAGAGGTCGCGGGTTCGATCCCCGCACAAGACAAATATTTGTGTGCATGAACATGTCTGTTTGTCTTGATCTGGGTATTTTCTATGTATTATATGTATGTATTTACAAAAAAAAATTATTGAAGTATTATATACGGACACGTCTCGGATTGGGGTAGATTGAATTTGGTGCAGCTAAATCCCTCCAAGACACATGTTTGTGCGTTTACCGCTAAAAAGTTCCCATTCGTCGTAGCTCCTAGTTTGGAAGGTACTCCCCTTAGTGTAAGAACTAGCATTACCATCTTGGGTGTCGACATATCGAGTGATGTTCAGTTTCGCGGTCACTTGGAATGCAAGGCCAAACTGGCTTCCAGGAAGATTGGTGTCATTAGTAAAGCCAGGCGGTATTTTACACCCCGACACCACCGTCAACTATACAAAGCCCAGGTTCGACCTCACATGGAGTACTGTTCGCATCTCTGGGCCGGTGCGCCCCAGTACTTGCTTGCTCCATTTGACCGCATACAACGAAGAGCAGCTCGAATCGTCGGTGACCCAATGATCTCGAATCGATTGGACTCTCTCTCTCTACACGCAGAGATGTAGCGTCTCTTTGCGTTCTATACAAATTATATCACGGGGAGTGCTCCGATGAGCTGTTTGATTTGATACCTGCCGCTGAATTCCACTATCGTACAACTCGCCATAAATTAAAATTCCATCCATATCATCTTGATAATTGGCGATCTACTACAGTACGTTTCCTAAGACATTTCATACCACGAACAGTGAAACTGTGGAATCAACTTCCCTCAGCGGTATTTCCGAAGAACTACGACTTGGGTATCTTCAAGAATAGAGTTTTCATTTTCATTATTGCCTAAAGGCTGGCAACGGATCGGCGACCCCTTGGTGTCGCTGGTCTCCATGGGCGGTGGTGATTGCTTTCCACCAGGTGACCCACATGCTAGATTGCCCCCTCTCACATAAAAAAAAAAAAAAAAAAAAATTTGTTATCTAGTACCCATAGTTAAAATATTAACTTCAGGATGTCAAAAAAATCAAAATAAATGTTGATAAATAATAGGATCTCCCCCTCTCCTGCAGAATCGAAAAAAGATGTATTTAAATTACGATCTGTTAATAATATAGTAATAGCTCCTACAAGCTTTGCTTAGTTTGGGACTAGATGGCCGTGTGTAATTTGTCCAGGAATATTTTTTATCTTCATTTGTATAATCTATACTTATAATAAATCTGTAGAGAGGTCAATTCTGTACATGAAATATATTTCCAAAATAACTATCAGGCGGTGATTAGTGATCGATACTGATGCTAAAAATGCAATCAGTAAAATTTTTGTCTGTCTGTCTGTATGTTCGTTATAGAAACAAAAACTACTCGACGGATTTTAACGAAACTTGGTACAATTATTCTTCATACTCCTGGGCAGGTTATAGTATACTTTTCATCACGCTACGATGCAGCATACGAGCAGAGCAGTGAAGGGAAATGTTGGGAAAACTATACAAGTTACTCCATTTCTTAAGCTTCCGTTGCGTGTGCAGCCTTAATGGTCAAAGCTACACAGAAATCATGTATGACGGAAATGTTCTCCTTAAAATTATATAAAAATTATCCCACGACAGCATATGTCTATCTTTTATGGTTGAGTAAGAAACTTGCCAAGCACCGCGCCCGTACACAATGAGTGTTGCCGCGCGGGGAGCAGGGAGCGGGCGGGGGTCGTTACGCGGCGTGGTACCACATGAATAAAAAAAAGATGGTAGTACGGCATAGAAAAAATATGCCTAAGTGTGCTTGCCCAAACGTGCAGACATGTGACAATTATTGTTTTTTCCGTTGCAAATGCATTATTATTCACTGCAAATTTTTTACAATTCGATTTGCTTACTTTAGTAGATAAGTTATTAAATATTGTTTTCTTTAGTTAGGTCATTGTTTTGTTTATTTCATTCGTTAAAAGTAGATTACTTCCGAATTTAATTAGATGTTATTACTTCATTATTTTTTGTTGCACATTTGGATGCTAGGCAGGTACTAAGAACGGTAAGTTAATTGCCCTCACCAAATAAACAGTACTTTTTTGAGCGTTGTACAAACAAAGCATTTGACCATCTGTGAATGTAAACAAAAGATAAGAAAGCTTAATAGTTTTATGATTGAGTCTTTATGCCTTTGCATGCCGACTCAGTCAGAAGTCGCAATATCCGAAAAAAATTGGCATTCTGATTATTCTGCTCCGAAATTTAAGACCACCACAACTTTGCAATGGAACTCGGCTAAAAGTAACCCAGTTGCAACAAAATATAATCGAGGCTTAAATTTTAACAGGTTGCGGTGCAGGAGAAACCGTCTTTATTCCCAGAATTCCCATAATCTAAATCTATAAAAGAAGAAACTGACTGACTGACTTATATATCAACGCACAGCCCAAACCGCTGGGTCTAGAGATTCCAAATTTGGCAAGTAGATTCCTTATGATGTCTAGGGGTGCACTAACAAAGGATTTTTCAAAATTTATCCCCTAAGGGGGTGAAAGTCCAAAGTTTGTATGGGTAAACAAGATTAGTTGGACTATTTTATCCGAAACTTTACACGAGTACTTCTATACATAAATGAGTAAACACGTGTTTCTGGATTTATCAAAATTCAACCCCTAAAGGAGTAAAATGGGGTGAAAAAGTCTGAAAATCGTCATGGGTATTGTTTTTATGGTTTATCGGGTCGCTGATTACAAAAACAACAATTATCTTTTAATCCAACATAGCCGACATGACATAAAATCACCCCTGTGGGGGTGCGGTGGGGTTAAAATGTCATAATATCAATATGGTGTTGATTCTAAGGTATTCTGGGACGTCAATTACAAAAATGGCATCGATTCGAAAATATCAACCCCTAAAAGGGTAAAATGGGGTCAAAAAGTCTGAAAATCGTCAAGTGTATTGTTTTTATCGTTTATCGGGTCGCTGATTACGAAAACAACAACGATTTTAAAATTCAACGTGGCTAACGTGACGATCATCCTCTATTGAGGTGTGATGAGGTTGAATTGTCTATATATCGATATATGTGTCGTTTTTACGGGTTTTCGGAACGCCAATGCATACTAATATTATAAATGCGACAGAATGTCTGTTACCTCTTCACGCTTAAATCGCTGGACCGTTTTAGATGAAATTTGGTTGAGAGATACCTTGAGTCCTGGGAAAGGACATACCTAAGATAGTTTTTATCCCAGAAATTACCTATTATTGTTATTTATTGTACCCGTAGGGTGAAAACGTGACCATCATCTCCTATTGGGGCGCGATGGCGTTGAAATGTCTAAAATGTGTTGAAAAAGTCTGAAAATCGTCATAGGTATTGTTTTTTAGGGTTCCGTACCCAAAGGGTAAAAAGGAACCCTATTACTAAGGCTCCGCTGTCCGTCCGTCCGTCCGTCTATCACCAGGTTGTTTATCATGAACCGTGATAGTTAGACAGTTGAAATTTTCACAGATGATGTATTTCTGTTGCCGCTCTAACAACAAATACTAAAAAACAGAATAAAATAAATATTTATGGGGGCTCCCATACAACAAACGTGATCTTTTTGTTCTTTTTTGCTCACAATATAATATAATATAACGGCAATAGATAAACGCTTGAAATACTCACAGTCATAATATTTAGTTATATATTCACTTTAAAAATAAATAATTAAATAAAAAAAAAAACAAATATTTAAGGGGGCTCCCATACAATAAATGTGTTTTTATAGATAATGGTACGGAACCCTTCGTGCACGAGTCCGACTCGCACTTGGCCGGTTTTATGGTATATCGGCAATCGGGTCGCTGATTACGAAAAAAAAAAACAACTATTTAATAATCCAACATAGCCGACGTGACAACTCTGTAGGGGTGCAATGGGGTTGAAATGTCATAATATCAATATGGGTGTCGATTCTATGGTTTTCTGGGACGTTAGCACAGTATTACTATTTTTCATACATTAGCGCATCGCCTTTGATGTGGGACGATGCCGCCGCCCGCGTAGGTATCCACGCGGTCACAGTTTTAAAAACATACAGTTGGGAATCGAAGGTACTTGCGCAGAGCAAGGGAGGGGAACCCGCGGAGAAGCGGGCGGTGCGGTCAGCGTCCCACAAACAAGCGTAGTTTGTGGGAGCCACCGTGAAAGGCAGTCACGTGCGCGTACTGAGTGTTTTAAACGTTTTTTTAATTTACGTTCAGTGATTCCTATTTAATATAATGGTGCATACAAATTGTTCTGTATACGGTTGTAACTCGATGTCGAAACACATCAATAATTTAAAATTTCATAGATTTCCCCGTGACGCAAGGTAAGTTTTTTCTATAATTTCGTAAAAACCTACCTTCTTTGTCTTTGTTGAAATGTATGTAGCTATATAGTTGGTGAAGTGCAAGGTACTCCAACTAATAGGTAGGGGAAAAAATCTTTTCGCATTATAGTATGTATGAACTTGTAATAAAATCTCTTTGGTTATACCATTTGTATCTGGCAGGTTTTGATATCTTTAAAAAGTTTAAATTTTAAAAAAGATAATTCCAAATTCAAATTAGGTAAATGTGTGATTTTCATTTGTTTTTTTTACTGTCAAGATGAGTGAATCTAATGAAGAAATTCGATTCATTTTAAAATTTTACTACAAAAAAGGTAACAATACAACGCAAGCTGCGAAAAAAATTTGTGACGTTTATGGACCTAGTGCAGTGTCTGTGAGAGTAGCACAAATTTGGTTTAAGCGTTTTCAATCAGGAAATTTTGATGTGAAAGATGCACGTCGCTCTGGTCGCCCTGTTACGGATAAAATTGATGCCATTTTTGAAAAAATGGAGCAAGATCGGCATATCAGTAGTTATGACGTAGCTGAAGAATTAGGAATTGACCACAAAACAGTTTTGGCGCATTTGAAAAAAGCTGGGTACACTAAAAAGCTCGATATTTGGGTGCCTCACGATCTCACTGAAAGAAACCTAATGAACCGTGTACTCATTTGCGATTCTTTACTAAGACGTAATGAAAGCGAACCGTTTTTGAAGAAGCTTATAACTGGTGATGAAAAGTGGATCACGTACGACAAGAACGTGCGAAAAAGGTCGTGGTCAAAGGCCGGTCAGGCTTCACAGACTCTGGCAAAACCCGGGTTAACCCGCAACAAGGTGATGCTGTGTGTATGGTGGGATTGGAAGGGCATTATTCATTATGAGCTGTTACCGCCAGGCAGGACTATCGATTCTGAACTCTACTGTGAACAACTGACGAGATTAAAGCAAAAAGTTGAGAGAAAGCGGCCGGAATTAATTAACAGAAGGGGTGTGATTTTTCATCATGATAACGCTAGACCTCACACATCTTTAGCCACTCAGCAAAAATTAAGAGAGTTTGACTGGGAGGTGTTAGTGCATCCGCCGTATAGTCCTGACCTTGCACCTTCTGATTTCCACCTGTTTTGGTCTCTTCAGAATTCTTTAGGCAATGTCAGGTTAACATGACGAGAAGACTGCCAAAACCACTTGTCGTGGTTTTTTAAACAGAAGTCCCAAAATTTGTAGAGTAATGGGATCACCTACAAGATGGCAAAAAGTTATCGAACAAAATGGCACCTACATACTTTAGTTAAATGTAAATAAACTTTATTAAAAAATGTTTTGAATTTTCATATAAAATACGAAAAGACTTTTTCCCCAACCTAATATAAGTATACAACAAATAACCGAATTCTTGTGCTCCAACGACAGATGAGATGACTAAATAGTTAAGTACTTCGTAACTCGAATTCCAACCTAGCGAGGTTTTCAAGTGTAAATATGTAGGTATATGTATTCTTTACGGCGCAAGCTCTTGCCCAAAGTGTAATTATTATGCTTACAACTTCTTAATAGTTGGGATGTCGGACACAGAAGGAGTAGGTATTTGTCTAATATCCAACTGTTATGATTTTATTTAAACCGACAGAAAAAGACAAGGTTCTATATTCACCTATATTCAAGATTTCTGGACAAAGATATTAATTACTACGTATGGCTGGACCATTTCTAATATAAAATTTGTCTCTGCGACTATATGCACGTGCTGTGTGTGGGACGAACCTATGTGTATGTTTATGTCACGTAAATGTACACTATAAACTTTATAAACAAATGGGACACCAATTTACAACTTACTTTCTCATATTTATTATTTTCGCTGTCGAAAAGCCAAATGACTCATCGGTTCGTGACAAATTATCTCCTTAGAATGGCCTATCCATACCTAGTAGTTAAGATCTTTGTTTCAGGGCTAGTTTGTTAAATTTTTTCAAGCAATCACGTTTTTTGATAAATTTTATTTACTTTTTTATTTTACACATTTTAGTTATATATATACAGTAAATTTTGCTATCCAGTTATTGCTTTTTGGATATTGATATTCCTAGTTTCTATTATTAAGTATCTTGCGAAAATGAAGTGAGTAAAGTCGTAATCAAATTTAAATCGTTAATTGTTTGGTACCTACATCAACTTGGCTGGCACCAGAAATCCGATATTTTTTTTAAATTTTGATATACTCCGTGACACTGGCGCAATAAAGACGAATTTTACAACTAATCAAAAGATAAAATATAGGTATTATTAAAACAAGTACAGTTTATATCACAGCCATGCTTATGTTTCCCCCATATTTTCATGATCAAATTATTTCCGAATGCGAATTCATTATACATATTGTTAAATTAAATGATACAAAATTGAAATCTAAAAATAAACCTTCACGTAAATATTTAGCAGTGCAACATTTGTAAATATGTATATTATATTCTTGTTGATAAATGATTATAAAAATATTAAAGATTATTTGATTTCGAATTTTGTGACAACCCTTGCATATCGGCGAACGACCGCGTGGATACCTACGCGAGCGGCGGCACACAGTGGTCCGGATTTTGAATATGGTGGACTTAGAACCCAAGATCAGTATTTCTGGCTGAAAAAATTCATACGGACAATTAAGTGAACGCTCATCAACGTTTGTTCTAGCGGTTTTCATGAAATTGTTTAATTTAGCGAAAAAAAAATATTGAAAAAAAAAATGTATGGAGCAAATCGGAAATTATTCTTTTTCTCAAAACGTTTAAAAGTGTTAGCAATGAAACCTATGGTAAACTATTGTATTACATTTATTTGTTAAATTTACAAAGAAATTTTTTGCTTGTACTTGCAGTCTTGGCGTTTATACAGGGTTTAACTTAAAATATTTAATTTAAAAAAATAACATGAGATATATATTTTTTTGGCCTGTTAAGTGGTCTCGGGAAAGTAAAATACTAAGAAAACATATTTATAGCATTTAATAACATAATTGTTAAAAATATTCGATTTCCTATAATTTAAAGGACGTACTCTACATAGCGCCCCGAACAATGTTTGTTCTATGATTTTTTATAAGTGATGTAGAGCACCTACGTGCAATAAGTTATGGGACATCAAAAGGGACAGGTTGTATAATAATTGAAGGTCGTTTTCATTTTAATTTAATTATTAATTTTTAAAAATTACAATTCGGTTCAAGAAATCAAGTAGGTAACATAAAACATATAATAAAATTATATAAGCAAATTTAACATTTCAATCTCAACAAATACAATTAATTATACAATTTACAACTAAATAGTCATTTATTGAACAAAATTACAATAAAATACTAAAAACGAATATAGTCTAAAATCCAACATAATACAGTCAATTACTAATACACGATACATCATATAAATGTTAAAAAAAAAACAATTCTAATTATACATCATTTAACTACATAAACTATTTAACAATAAAATAAATTATAACAATTCAACTAAACAAAATTTAAATTATACAATTAAAAAAGTAACTAAATTAAAAAACTAAAAATAATATACACATTAATATAAATAAAAAATTAAAAATTATTCCAAAGGATCTGGCGCATTTTCTGGAGCTTCTTCATCAACGTCTATTTCTTCTTCTGCTTCAACTTCTATTATTTCGTCTGGTATTAATAACTGCATAGCTTCTGGAAACATTCTTGATGATTTAAAATTGGTGTATTTAGGTTTCAGATCAGATATATAAGGATTTGAAGATATCAAAAAATTGTGCATAATGTCTTCATTATTCTGGATTCTTCCCGTTTTCCTCGTGTGTCGCTCTCTGGTATTTCGGAAGTCCTTATTCCTGGCTTCTCCTGCTTCTTCTGACAAAATTCCGATAGGAAGACAAGAGAAATGTTTGCATATGTCAGCGCCATGTATCAACATTTTGTGTACACTGGAAGGCATATTGTACCAGGGGTAGTGATGTACAAAGATCTCTGCGGTCCTCTTGCAGTATTCACGGAATCCATCGATATTGACAGCCTTCCCACAAGATAACACTTGCAATATGACTGCGAAGTGTTTTATCAAATCAGCATCAATCTTCGTTATTTGAGCACTTTTTTCGTATTCCCGAAAAAATCTTCTGGCCGTGTTTTCATCATTCGTAGTTCCAAAGTCCTGCTTGACAACATCAATCAAAAGTCCCATTTGTTGTTTGAACTCCGTTTGTACCATATCCTTCCTTAACTTCTTAAGGTTCTTGTTGTCCCCTCGTGCACTCCACATTTTGAAATCCAAATTATACGAAATATGTAAAAGCATGGAGTGTTGCTTCGAATCCACATATGAAGTGTTGATAATCCATATTGATATACATCTTCTCGTACAGAAAACATTTGTGAAAGATCATTCATCTCACTCGGTTTTGCAAGACAAACATTGCACGTAGCTGCAGATGGAGTGTCTGTAACAATTGTAGTCACCTTCCCATCAATCATTGTCATGTGCAACTCATGAGTAACTTCCAAGTTTCCGCAACTTGAAATAGTCAAATTTCGTATTTCTTCCTTCATTTCCGCTTGTTCTTGCTTAACAAAGTCAGTCGTTTCTTTCGCAAACTGAAATTTAATAGGTCTGCAATAAGATGTTGAAGATGGGTTTGGATTGCTCCAAATAACAACATTTCCACTCGCTAGCTTCAGAGGAACGAGGCTCGTCATGAACACAGTGGAGTCGTTGAATTCTGCCAGTTCACTTCTTTGCTTGTAGTTACTCTGAGCTGAAGATCCATCGAATCCCCATTTGGAGGTTAGCTTCAAGTTTCCACTGCATATATTTACATCATTACCAACGACTTGCAGGATTCTTCTAGTTGTCACGTCTAAAAGTGCTTGTAGTTTCACTTTCACTGTATCTTCTGATATTTCCATATCTGTGGGATCTGGATAACACCTTTTCTTAGCCTCTAACAACTTGTGGTAAGACGGAAACTTCAATTGCTGTGATAATGCAGACCGTAAAGCGAGATACTTCCACTTTGACAGAGCCAATGAAGTAGTTAAGGCCAACGCTTGATCTTCCTGCATAGTCTTCTTCTTTTCGTCTGTTGATAAAAGTGATTCGACAGCTTCAATCTTTTCAGGTTTCTTCATGAGATGATCGATGATGCGAGCAAGACCTTCTTTCCCATTAGACTTTAACTTTGTGACAAAAGCAAAAGTCAGTTCCTCTTCCGGATAGTCGAGTAATGTACCCGATCGCCTTTTCTTTTGCTTATTCTCCAAGTCCTCAAATGGCTTCCTTGATGCAATGTCTGTAGAAGTACTCACTTCACTAGTCGGCTTCGAAGTAGATGCAAAGGGTAGAACAGCTGCTTCTTCTTCTGTAGAACGAGGGTCCAAATTCTCGATCCCTTCAAAAACTTCGGTGAGATTTACAGATTCACATTCTGGCCACATAATTCTTGTTTCTAACCAGTTCATATGCTTCTTCATGAATGTTTTTTGTATCCTATGTGCTTCGACCCATCGACGATTCAAGTTCACAGTGAAAGATCTTGCAAAATTCAATATTTTTTCAGAATCTTCTTGCGCAACTTCTTCAAGCATAACGCAATCCAAAATTGCTTGATGAAGTCGATTGTAGTCCTTGAGGTCCCCTTTTCGCAGAAACAAGTAAATGTCCAGGTTAGTACCAAATCCAGCCATGATTGAGTAGGTAAGTTCTTCACTTTACAATTTTCAGGTATGTTGACTCTTCAAGGGTTGAATATCTAATGACGCGTCAACATGAGCTCCCGTCTGTTTTATTTGATTCATAAGCGCGCAACTAGCAAGGGATTAAAGGAGAGAAAGAGAGAGAGAGATAGCAATATTTGGGAATGGGGGAGGGGAATATTAGCAGGTAATGCGTCATTCCGTCACCAACTGTGCTTTCAGTAACAACGCTAATAACCAAGAAGTAAAATATCATTATGAAATTAAGTTATATGTATTTTTCAAAATTAATGTTTGTGTGCATATAATAATTTTTTTCTTAGTATTTTACTTTCCCGAAACCACTTAACAGACTAAAACAATATATATTTCATGTTATTTTTTTAAATTAAATATTTTAAGTTAAACCCTGTATAAACGCCAAGACTGCAAGTACTAGCAAAAAATTTCTTTGTAAATTTAACAAATAAATGTAATACAATAGTTTACAATAGGTTTCATTGCTAACACTTTTAAACGTTTTGAGAAAAAGAATAATTTCCGATTTGCTCCATACATTTTTTTTTTTCAATAATTTTTTTTCGCTAAATTAAACAATTTCATGAAAACCGCTAGAACAAACGTTGATGAGCGTTCACTTAATTGTCCGTATGAATTTTTTCAGCCAGAAATACTGATCTTGGGTTCTAAGTCCACCATATTCAAAATCCGGACCACTGTGCGGCATCGTGCCACGTCAAAGGCGATTCCCTACTGTATGAAAAATAGTAATACTGTGACGCGGTCGTTCGCCGATATGCAAGGGTTGTCACAAAATTCGAAATCAAATAATCTTTAATATTTTTATATAATAATCATTTATTAACAAGAATAAAATATACATATTTACAAATGTTGCACTGCTTAATACACGTGAAGGTTTATTTTTAGATTTCAATTTTCTATTATTAAATTTAACAATATAATGAATTCGCATTCGGATAAACAATTTGTCATGACAATATGGGGGAAACATAAGTATGGCTGTGATATAAATTGTACTTGTATTAATAATACATATGTATAATAATTTATCTAAAATATTGTTTCCTACAAATGACAAAAAAATCTACCTAAATTGCGCTTCTAGCTCATTACAGTATTTAACAAAATCGTCTGGAGGTACCTGTAGTCAGGGACTTTAACGGTAACCGAATGGAGTGTTATGAACAGTGTTTTTCATTTCTGTTTTTAAAGTGAAACAGAAAGAAAGTGTTACACTTTGAATCTGTTTTCCGAAATACCGGTTTATAAGTGTTAATAACTGTTACAGCCAATAAGGTTTACATTGGCATAACTATACCGATTGCAACAGCTCACGCGGCGTTGCGGTATTGTTAAGTACAAGATACAAACGGCAACAGCGCTGCAGCGCGTGCCCCGGACAGCTTTGTCGATGCCGATGCCGCCCGCGCCGACTCCTTAGGGGCCATTGGGGATTTCCCTTTCTCACTACTATGGTATAGTATAGCCACAGTTTTAAATAGGGTTGTAACGGAACTTCGCTTCCGCCTCCGTTACTGAGGAAGCTCCGCAAGAAATCGTATCTTGGCCTCCGCCACCGCTTTCGTACAATTTTTGCGGAGTTTTAACGGAGGTTTATTTACGTAATCATAGAACAATAACGCGCGGTAAAAACTATTAGAAGACATCAATTCCAAATTTTGTGTTAATTTTGATTGACTTGAAGGTAATGAATAAAAGAAAAACCGGACAAGTGCGAGTCGGACTCGCCCACCGAGGGTTCCGTAGGTACGTAGTATCATTATTAAATTTGATATTTTTCATTATAAATAAGAAATAATGCGTCGAAAAAAATAAATAAAATATATTTTGCAATGTGTACATCAAGCCCTTTCATATGATACCCCATTTGAACTAGTAGTTTCAATTTGAAATTTCGACACCCTATAAAAAATATAGACCCCCTATTTTTTTAGATCTAATTACTAATGTATAGTTTTGAGATTTATTCCTGTACTTGTAGTCTATAACGATGTTACTTGCCAAATTTCATAGTTCTAGGTCAACGGGAAGTACCCTATAGGTTTTGATTCCTTTGAGTGTGTCGAAATATGCGTTTTTTGCTGAATAAACGGCCGTAACTTTTTTCTACGTAAACTTAGCAGTTTGATTTTTTTTTAACTTCATGGGACCGTAGACCTGTGTATACAGTTCAAATTTCAGCTTGATACCTCCACGCATTCTCGACATAGAAATGTTTGACAGACAGACAGACAGACAGACAGACAGACAGACAGACAGACAGACAGACAGACAGACAGACAGACAGACAGACAGACGGACAACAAAGTGATCTTATAAGGGTTCCGTTTTTCCTTTTGAGGTTCGGAACCCTAAAAAAAAAGAGGGCTGATGTCCTCAACATCGGCTCTGTATTATAGCATTTTAATATATAAAAAAATGTAAGTATATACAGTTTGACCGTTTGTTTGTTTGGCCGTTTGACCGTTTGTTTGTTTGGCCGTTTGCCCGTTTGGCCGTTTGCTCGTTTGCCCGTTTAGCCGTTTGGTCGTTTGGCCGTTTACTCGTTTGGCCGTTTGGCCGTTTGCTCGTTTGGCCGTTTGCCCGTGTGGTCGTTTGCCCGTTTGCTCGTTTGGCCGTTTGGCTGTTTGCTCGTTTGGCCGTTTGGCCGTTTGCCCATTTGGCTGTTTGCGCGTTTGCCCGTTTGCTCGTTTGGGCGTTTGGCCGTTTGCTCGTTTGGTCGTTTGCCCGTTTGGCCGTTTGGCTGTTTGCTCGTTTGCTCATTTAGCCGTTTGGCCGTTTGGCTGTTTGCTCGTTTGCCCGTTTGCTCGTTTGGCCGTTTGCTCGTTTGGCCGTTTGGCCGGTTGGCCGTTTGCCCGTTTGGCTGTTTGCTCGTTTGCCCGCTTGCTCGTTTGGCCGTTTGACCGTTTGGCCGATTGGCCGTTTGCCCGTTTGCTCGTTTGCTCGTTTACTTGTTGCAAACGGCCAAACGAGCAAACAAACAAACGGTCAAACTGTATATACTTATATTTTTTTTATATATTAAAATGCTATAATACAGAGCCGATGTTGAGGACATCAGCCCTCTTTTTTTTTCTTTTATTCATTACCTTCAAGTCAATCAAAATTAACACAAAATTTGGAATTGATGTCTTCTAATAGTTTTTAACGCGCGTTAACGGGCAAATGACCAAACGGCAAAACGGCCAACGAGCAAACGGCCAAACGGGCAAACGGCCAAACGAGCAAACGGGCAAACGCGCAAACAGCCAAACGGGCAAACGGCCAAACAGCCAAACGGCCAAACGGCCAAACGAGCAAACGGCCAAACGGCCAAACAAGCAAACGGTCAAACGGCCAAACGAGTAAACGGCCAAACGAGCAAACGACCAAACGGGCAAACTTTGGAATTGATGTCTTCTAATAGTTTCTAACGCGCGTTAACGGGCAAATGACCAAACGGCCAACGAGCAAACGGCCAAACGGGCAAACGGCCAAACGAGCAAACGGGCAAACGCGCAAACAGCCAAACGGGCAAACGGCCAAACAGCCAAACGGCCAAACGGCCAAACAAGCAAACGGTCAAACGAGTAAACGGCCAAACGAGCAAACGACCAAACGGGCAAACGGCCAAACGAGCAAACGGCCAAACGAGCAAACGGCCAAACGGGCGAATGCGCGCACAGCGACGCGAGCGAGATGCGTAAGTAAGTTCGACTTAGCCAAATCGGTTTAGTAGACGCAAGACGCGCTGACGCGCTAATCGACGCAACTCGGTTTATGTTCAAATCGGTTTGAATCGGTTTAAAAAGTCGAATCGTTACATCGCTTTCGACTCGGCCAAATCGGTTTAATAGACGCGCTAATCGACGCAACTCGGTTTATGCTCAAATCGGTTTGAATCGGTTTAAAAAGTCGAGTCATTACATCGCTTTCGACTCGGCCAAATCGGTTTAGTAGACGCGCTAATCGACGCAACTCAGTCTTATACTGTGGTTATACTAAAAAAAATTACCGCGAGTCGAATGCCTACGTGGACGTAGGTAAGTATGGTGCGTAGGTACACACATCTAGAAAAATGTAGAAACAGTTTTAAAACAGATTGGTAACAGAAACGTTTATATCTGTTACACTTTATAAGTGTTACTAGCGAAACAGGTTTAAAACACGCCAATAAGTGTTACAGGAATAATTCTGTAACAGATTGAATCTGTAACCGTTATGAATGTGTATCCTTTATGAAGGTGTTTTTGAGTCCCTGCCTGTAGTCCACCAAAGAAATCACGTGAGGTATCGTATGCCCACACACAGCACGCGCATATAGTCGCAGAGAGAAATTTTATGTTAGAATTGGCACATCCATACGTAGTAATTAATATCTTTGCCCAGAAATCTTGAATATAAACCGTAAAATATAGGTGAATATAGAACCTCGTCTTTTTCTGTCGGTTTAAATAAAATCATAACAGTTGGATATTAGACAAATACCTTCTTTGTCCGACATCTCAACTACTCCAATACGGTGCCGTAGTGTGCCGTGAAGGGCGGGTCATCTAACACTTTTGCCTCTTCTGTCCATGCCGTCTTTCTTAATTCAGCCTGCTCCGGGGTGTCTTCTTCTGGTCTGTCATCTGGAAAGAGGACCCTCAGCAGTTCCTCAGCCGATCGGGCTTCTGGCGTTCCGTGCGGCGTATGACCTTATAGATTCTATCCCACATAGATTCTCAATCCGCCGCACTGCAGAAGCATTTCCAGCTGGTCGTCTGCGCAGCTCGAGTGGCCTCCACGTATTCTGCCTTAGCCTCTTCGTATTCCCTGATAACCCTATCCCTTCTCCGGGGCACCGCCCAGCTGATCCTCCTCTTGCAGCGCTTTACCTTTTTCCCCAATTCTTCCAGTCCTGTATTCCACCACGAAGGCTTGCTTGCGTAAAGCCAAAGATGGCAAAGTAATACTGGGTTGCGAAGAGAAAAAAGATGCGGAACGAGTGGCGGACAGACTCCGAGCCAAGTTTAGGGTAGAAGAGTCTATTAATAAGGATCCTCTCGTGGACATCTTAGACGTCTTGAACGCCAATACGGATCAGGACATACTAGACTCGCTGTGGAGGCGGAACCCTAAAATAACGGATGGCCTTAAAAGGGATGAGGAGCGCGTCAGAGTCAAGTTTAGAAGGAAGGCAAGGAACGCCTGGAGTCGCACGTGGCACTTGAAGTGTCCCCAAAACTGTGGAGACGAATGGTTGATACTGGACGGGTCTACGTGGGTCTCCAGCGCCGGCCTGTTTTCGACAGAACGCCTCTGGTGCAATGCTCCAGATGTCTTACGGCTTACGGCCATACGAGGAGGAACTGTAGTATCAGCGAGGATACTTGCAGTCACTGTGGAGGTCCGCATTTAAGAATTAGGTTAGGTTAGGTTTCGAGGGGGTGCTAAGGCCGGAAAACCTCCCCGTGTGCTCGGGACTGTTGTTGGCTCGTTTTTCTTGCTGGATACGTCCGGTGAAAACGACTTGTCAGCTACAGCCTGAGCCTGGTGCATCCTGGGCAACAACGGTCAGTAACTTCTCTTCGCGGAGATCTTGCTGACCGTTGGCCAATATTCTGGCAGTGGAGGAAAGCGCAGTACTCGTACTGCGCTTTTGGACGTCTGCGCCTCCCGTCCCTCTGAGCTAGCAGAGGTCACGGTGAGGCGCACAGTGGAGGAGCGCTTCCCAGTGTAGCGATGGTACTCTGGGTTGCAAATCGTCGAGGAAGAAAACCTCGTTAAAAAATTACAGAGGAGGGGGGAGGTGAAACCGAGGCCGGGAGCGTCTGACGTCGCCCGGAGAGCCGGATTTACCAGCCCCAAGCAGTCGAGGAAGAAAACCTCGTTAAAAAATTACAGAGGAGGCGGGAGGTGAAACCGAGGCCGGGAACGTCTGACGGCGCCCCGAGAGCCGGTTTCACCAGCCCCAAGCAGTCGAGGAAGAAAACCTCGTTAAAAAATAACCCTTAGTGTCGGCATGCCGCATGTCTCCCGGTGCGCCACTAATCGAGGAGGGGGAGAAACTCGGGTTCCCCAGGAGGAGGGTCCTTAGGGACAACCGTCGGCGGGGTCGCGGAGGTAATGCTATCACAGTTCCCGTGGCCTCGCCAATGGCGGAGAGAAGGAGATCGTGGGGTTTTAGTCGGTATGGCTGCCAATGGTCATGGCAGCAGAGTCCGACATAACCACGCTTGGGCAGCGTGGTATCCTTAACGGATTTCCCCACGTAATAAAAATAAAAAAAGGTTAGGTTAGGTTAGGTTGGGGTGCTAAGGCCGGAAATCCTCCTCGTGTGCTCGGGACTGTTGTTGGCTTGTTTTTCTTGTTGGATACGTCCGGCGAAAACGACTTGACAGCAACAGCCTGAGCCTGGTACACCCTGAGCAACAACGGTCAGTAACTTCTCTTCGCGGAGATCTTGCTGACCGTTGGCTAATATTCTGGCAAACATAGGTGGATATACGACGTCCTAAACTATCCTGGACGGCCGTTGAAACCAAAAGATGGGTCGCTGTGAGAGCGACCGGGGATGGCCGAAAGGTCAACCTCGAGTAGGAGATACCGTAGCCTTCTGACCCTATAATGCGGTCGCACCGGGTTTCCGGTGTTCTGGCCAGGGAAGGGAGGGACGGGGGCCTTGGCTTAACCGCCCGGGCCGCGAGGAAGAAAACCTCTATAAAAAATTACCCCTAACCCTATCTGGTGGGCTCCGCGCCGAGAGGGTCTCTTGACTAGGGGGATGACTGGTCTTAGCGCCAACCCCGTCGGACCTGGCAAACGACGGGTGTATTTGCCTTGCCTCGGGGATGGGCGTCACCCCGGGGTCGACCGAATAAATCGACCCTAATCGTGGGAACATATATGGACCTTAATAAAACTGTAGACGTTGAGAGGAGTGTGTTGAGTAGGAGTTTGGGCGAGAAACAGTCGTTGAGCCCCAAAATTATGTCGGAAAAGGATGTGGCTTTTAGGCCCATTGTAGTGATGGAGAAGCTGGAAAACGCGGACTCAGATTCGAGCAGCAGTTTGGAGTCGGTGCGATCTAGAGAAAGCATGGAATTCGATGAGCGTCGCCGCAAACGTGGTTACGATGCTCCGGATGACTCGAGTTCGGATGCTGCAAGTCGCCTCTCTAAAGTCGCTGCTATTAAAGAGAGAACTGCCCGAAAAGTCAGAGGACGGGTACCCACTGCAGGCGAGTACATGACCTTTGTAGCAGCCAGAGCTGCGGCTAGTGCAGCCAAAAAGAAGGAGAAACAGCTGCAAGCTGAAAAGGAGATCAGGCAACAAGCGGAGGAAGCCCGGTTACTGCGATACGGTCATCTGTCTGAGTCTTCAGACCTAGATTCCGAGAAGGCTGTCTCTACAAGGGCGGAATTATGTGAGGTTGTGGACAAGAATCTCGAGACGGTTCTCATGGTCGCCGCTAAATCCGGTCATCTTAAAGGAACTTACCAAAAAAGCCTAAAGGATGCTGTGAGTGCAATTAAAACGGCAACCTATGACCTCCAAAATAGAACCAAAATAGAACCAACCAACCCGGCAGTTGCAAGTCAACAATCGTCGGTTAGAGACGGAAATAGCTGAGCTTCGCAAAGAGCTGGCAGAATTGCGCTCTACCGTGGCAGGAAGTAAGCCCTCAGCGAATTCAACACAGGCTGAGATGAACCAGCTACCGCAAGAAAAAGGCAGTATTGGTTCTCAGGATATGGAGACGTTACTTCGGACGGTGATGGCAACAGTTGGCTCTATGGTAGATGCTAAACTGGCCGGTATAAGCGACAGACTCCTTCCGGAAAAGAATCTTCGTCCACCTCTGGCCGCTGACAATAAGACGGGCGGTGTTAAAGGCAACACTTACGCTTCGGCGGTGGTTGGGACAAGCACGGGAGCAACAACTCTCGTGACTAGTAACGCTGTTAAAGCTACAGAAGTGGCGCAGCGCCCAAATATGACGGAGGTGCCACAACCGCAAAGAGTGACAAGCCCAGCGAATCGCAAAGGAAGGGGAAAAGGAAAGCGTACCTCAGTCAGCGTCACTGCAGAATCTAACTGCACCAGCGTCTTCACCAGCAGTCAGCCAGTCAGTAACAGTCCAAGATCCTCCTGAGACTGTGGCAGCGGCTTCAACGGACACCACTGCTGACGGATGGACGAAAGTAAAAGGCCGTAAAAAGGCAAGGAGACAGCGTAACAAAGAAGTTAAAAGTAATAAGAAAGATGACAAAGAAGCAAAATAGCCAAAATTGGTACCCCCGAAATCAGCTGCTGTCATCCTAACTCTACAGCCGGGTGCCGAGGAGAAAGGTGTCTCATACGCAGAAATACTAGCAGAGGCACGGGCGAAGATCGACCTTTCGGCACTTGACATTAATGACTTGCGCTGCAGAACGGCAGTTACAGGTGCACGTATGTTGGTTGTAAAAGGTGAGGGTCATGCTGAAAAAGCGGATGTCTTAGCCGACAAAATTCGGGAAATTGCCGGCTCTGACAAGGTCAGGGTATCCAGGCCCACTAAAAGTGCGGACCTTCGTATTTCTGGGCTTGATGATGCAACAACAAAAGAAGAGGTGATTGCCGCCGTGACCATGGTTGGCGGATGCTCTGCGCTCGTAGTTAAAGCTAAATAAATCGGGGTGTCTCCGGCATAGGCTCTATTTGGGTTAGCTGCCCGGTCTCAGTAGCAAAAAAATTAGCAGACTCAGGGCGTCTCCTTGTTGGATGGATGTCAACGCAGCTAAAACTACTGGACCAGAGGCCTCTGCGGTGCTTCCGTTGCCTAACCACCGGTCACGTAGGTAGAGCATGCACCGCGGAAGTAGACCGAAGTACCCTATGCTACCGCTGTAGCAAACCTGGTCATAAGGCAGCTCAATGTGTAGCTGACAAGCCGTATTGCACACTATGTGCTGCTGCTAATAAGCCGGCGGAACATGGGGTAGGCAGCAAGTCCTGTGCTGCCCCTTCCGGCCAAAAGACCAGGAAGTATGATGCTAGTCATTCCTTGACCCGGCCGAGTCACCCAGAACGGCGATCTCAGGAGGAAGGAATGGACATCATCCAGTAATGGATTACAACGCCACCCATTTCCTGCAGGCGAATATTAACCACTGCGCTAGATAGACCTGCGTTCGGTGGCAAGGCAATTCTGTGGTAGACGTGTCATTTGCCACACCCTCCCTTGCCGGACGAGTTACTGACTGGCGGGAGGAGGACGAGGTGGAGACTCTATCGGACCACCTCTATATCCGAATGGAGCTTTCCACGACAGCACCCTGCAGGAGCCGAACAATTAGGGGCCGGCAGCGAGCGCCTTCCCAAGGTGGGCACTCACGAAGCTTCGTCCGGAAGTGGCGAATGAGGCGGCGATGGTGCGGGCGTGGGCTGAAGTGCCCCCCAACCTCACCGGTGACGCTGACGGCATGGGAAAGCTCTTTGCGGATGATATGGAAGTCGTCTGCCAAGCTGCCATGCCTAGAGCGAAGGCCCACTCTAGCAGGAAGCAGGTATACTGGTGGACACAAGAGATTGCCGACCTGCGTGCCACCAGCTGGAGGGCACGGCGCGCCTACCTTCGCTGTCGATGGCGCGCCAGAACCACGCCTGACGAGGAGGCCAATTTCCGTCGGGCGTATAAAATGGCTAAAAATGGTGTGGCCATCTGCAAGGCGAAGGAAGAGTCCAGAGAGCGCTTTATCGACTCGAGCGCCCGCCTTCGTAGCTACGTAACTATAAAGTGCCTACGTGAAAATGCGCGGCGCGATGACCGCGCCTCATCTTAAGAAATTCATTCTCAGACCTAATCAAGAAGTAATATTAAAAAACCAATTACAGATTCATAAAGCTGATTAAACGACGAAAATGTAAACCTTTAAACATGAAACCCACCTGTCGTAAAATATTAAGAAAAACATGGTTATATTTTCATTTCAGGGAAAATGTGGGAGTTGTTCGCAAAATATATATTTTTTTTTTAATTCAGAGCAGTTATATGCACTTGATTAATTTTATTTAAAATTACATAAACTAATACTTCTGTTAAAAAAAAAATTACAACAGTCTTACCAAAAATCATCAAAATTATTTTTTCAATTATCGAGTTAAATTTGTGTCTAAACGCGAAGTTGCCGTATACGAAGCCGAAACTTTATGTTCGTTTTTACAATTATTTTGAATGTACTGACTAAAAATATACATTCTACTAAGACGTTGTATATCTCTAATTTATAGTAATTATGAATAATGAAACACCTAAAATCAAAATTCAGTCCATAATTACTGTCTCAAACTCCATTCGGCTTAATTAACCCATACAATACAGTCACCACTGTGTGGTCGATTATCTTGGATAATAGCGTGATTCAGTCAATTATAATATGCGACAAATAACACTAAAGCCCATCATAGTTTAAAGTTAATCACAGTATAAAAAATAACAAAACATATTAATTTTAAAATCTAAAGTAAAAACAGCCAAATTGTTAACTGACACAAATGTGTACTTGCATATCCGCCATTTTGACCAAAGATGGCCGCTAAATAAAGCTAACACTCACGATCTCATATGCTCCTAAAAGTTATTTAACTAAAGATGTAAGCAGAAGCACATGAGTAAAGAAACGAACAGAGATAAAGCTTCATTCAACCGCGGTGTTTAGGTACACTACTACAAGCATGCGTGGCCTTGTGTGTGTGTCCACTGGCCGCTCGTCGCGTACACGCCGGGGTTAGAAATAACCGGTTCAAACTGACTCCGCCAGTGGACAAGCTCAGGGCCTGCGCGTTGCACGTATAGGTGTTTATGTGCGCTCCACGATGTTTACGAATAAAAGATAAAAATAAAAAAAGTGTGACAAAATGGTTATTTACTGTACTGTGTGTATGAACAATAATAGAAAAAGTAAAAATATTTCGTATTTTGACTATCACACTACTTGCTCACTAATAAGTATTAAGATTAAAAATTGTAACAAAACAACAATTTATATAAGATATGTTATTTTTTTTATTAGTTTTTATACATTAAATCTATGCGACGCCATTTTTCTGAAGCGAAACGTTCAATCACCTTTTTATTAAAATTAAAAAATTATACAAGCAATACCCGATGGTATTGTTTGTATATTTTTATTTTTTCAATATTGAGCATAGAAAGTGCATTTTAGCGATCCCTAGACATGGCCGCCTGCGAATTTCGTCAAACATCGTCGGCTGCTCTCGGTAATCTTCGGCATATTAAAATGTCTTCGATTCGCCCGTGCGGCGCGCACGAAAACAGACCCAATACTCGGTACATTTCTATGAACTATCTTTTCCCCATATAAGTTACATTAGCAGCTCTCGTGCGCTTCGGCGAGCGGCGATTTTTGTTTAAAGGGAAAATAACTCTTAATAGTTTAGCAAATAGCTTAAATTGTTCGTCATTATGAAATATTTTATTTGTTATATGTTTTTGTATGTTTAAAAAATAAATAGGTATTAAAATAGTAATTTAAAAATAAAGATGAAATAATATTATGTAATTTTTAATCTTTCGAAATGGTGGTTCAGCGCACGAGCGCACTTAAGGTACAGCCGCCAATGCTTGCATCACAGTAAATGCCACTCGCGCGTTGCAACCCCGGCTGCTAATCCTTCTTTTCGATGACCTGACGCAGGAACACTATAACACTCCAGAGAGATGTTATTTGACTGCGGTCTTCTGTGAGGTGTGGTACTTCCCAGTCGGGCTATTGATGTTAGTAATTTACTTTTAGTTTTTAGAATAAGTACGTTGTATTTTAGATATTAACTTTAGTGTACGTGTGAATACATTTTATTAATGTACATTTATTTTTATTTTTTCTCCTAATCCTTTTGTACGAGCAAAAGGTGTCAACCCTATGAGAATAGGCACAAATTTTGCAAATCTTAGACAGCTTTCTCTCTGTTCCGTTTCTGTACTCATGTGGCAGAAGGCCGCTGCCATAGTAAGGGGTGAACGGCCCACTGCGGAGGAGGTGCGGCGGATTCGGGCACTAGCGCAAAGTGAGGCGCTGAGTCGCTGGCATGCGGCACTCGACTCTTCAGTTGCCGGCCGCCGGACGATTGAAGCGATTCGTCCGGTGTTGGAGGAGTGGGTGGGGCGCCGGCGTGGCATCCTTACCTTCCGGCTGGTGCAAGTTTTGACCGGACATGGGTGTTTCGGGCAAAAATTCAAAATATCTTTATTCCTTGGACTTTATAAAGCACTTAGAAACGTCATACAAATTAAATATAAGAATATGTATAAATCATTACTACTCTAAATCCGCAGAGCTTAGATTCACTTTCATCACACTATCTTGAATGTGAAAGTGAATTTAAGTGCCAGTTCCGGCGACGGGGCTTCTTGAGAAGAACTGGCAAGAAACTCAAGGCCGACTCTTTTAATTGCCAATATCGTTACATTACATACAAATACAATCATTAACATAACACAACAAGAGCAGTTCATTTCCAAATACTTTTATCATTTATGTAATCCGATATACAATAGTAAGCCTTTTGACATAGTCTAGTTTTGATATATTTCTTAAATTTACCCATGGATAATTTAAACGCGTCGTTTGGAAGTTTATTGTAGAAGCGTATACATTGACCTGGGAACGAGTTAGAGATTTTATGGAGCCTAGTAATATGCATAGCGAGTTTGTTTTTATTTCTTAAATTTAATTGATGGAGATCACTGTTTTTCCTAAATTTGGTTTGATTTTTATGAACGTAAATAAGATTTTCATAAGTATATTGAGAATGTAATGTCATAATATTTATCTCTTTAAATTTATTTCTCAGTGTCTCCCTGGGACTCATCATATAAATAGCACGGATAGCTCGCTTCTGGAGCACAAAAATTGAGTCTACATCCGCGGCACTACCCCAAAGCAATAAACCATATGACATAATGCTGTGAAAATAGCTAAAATAAACTAAACGCGCAGTGTCAACATCAGTTAGTTGACGTATTTTCCTTACGGCGTAAGCTGCTGAGCTGAGTCTAGCCGATAACGTTTCTATATGTGGGCCCCATTGTAATTTAGAGTCTAATGTTATACCAAGGAAAACAACCTTATTGACCAATTCCAATCTCTCATTGTCCATCACCACACTGGTTTTCACTTGTTTAACATTTTTTGTAAAAAAATCTAACATATTTGGTTTTACTAGCATTTAAAAGCAGGTTATTAGCACTAAACCAGTTTACTATTTTTGAAAGAGCATTGTTTACATCGTCAATTTCTGATTGTTGTCTATTTACCTTAAAAATTAAAGAAGTGTCATCTGCAAACAATACTATTTCGTGATTATTCTTTACAAGATGAGGTAGATCATTAATGTACACGAGAAACAGGAAAGGGCCCAAAATAGAGCCTTGTGGCACCCCCATCGCTACAGTTGATCCATGTGATCGCTTTCCATTAACATCTACTTTCTGAACCCTATCACTCAGATAAGAAGTAAGAAGATCAAGAGCGATGCCTCTTATACCATAGTGGTGTAGTTTTCTGACTAGAGTTTCATGCTGCACACAATCAAAAGCCTTAGATAAGTCACAAAACACCCCATAGGCGTCCCGTGACTCCTCATATTTTACCCCAGCATCACATGTTGACCGTCCATGAGTGAAACCGAATTGTTTAGTGTGCAGCAGATTATTTTCATTAAAGTAATTAAGTAACTGAGCGAGAATTAGTTTTTCAAAAATCTTACTAAATGTAGTATTGATATTGGTCTGAAGTTTGTGGGGTCTAATGTACTACCTGATTTAAACAAAGGAATAATTTTGCTTAATTTCATCAAGTCAGGAAACACACCACAATCAATACATCTATTAAATATCACAATTAAGGCGGGAGCAACAATGTCAAATAAAGATTTTATAATATGTACGGAAATGCCCCATAGATCAGCCGTTTTCTTAATATTAAGTGATTTAAATGCAACTTTTAAATCAGACCCATTAACATGACGGAAATGAAAATCGTTATAAAATTCAGGCACATTATCTTTAATTAATGACTCTGCAACGGAGGTGGAAGAGCCCAAGGCACTAGTTAAAGTGACAGGGAAAGCAGAAAAAAATCTTTCAAAAGCATTGGCAACTTCTAAATCTGACTTGGTAACATGACCATCGATACTTAATTTAAACTCTGAATCCTTTGTCCTACCCTTCCCAGTCTCTTCATTGATAACCGTCCAAGTGGCTTTAATTTTATTACTACTATGTCTAATTTTTGATTTAATAAATATAGATTTTGCTACTTGACAAACGCGTTTGAAAATTTTCGAATATGATTTTACATGTTCTTTAAATTCTTCACTATTATTGAATTGTCTTTCATAGTATAACATGTACAAAGTTTGCCTACTCTTATAAATACCTACGGTTGCCCAGTCACCAAAGACAAGGCTATTGGTAAAAGTAATTTCCTTGGAAGTAAATATTGATTTAAATTCGTGAAGAAATGCATTAAAAAATGAATTATACATCAAGTTAGGTTCCAAGTCATTATCTAAAAACGGTAAGTTACTAGTTAGGTTTACTCTCATACGTTCTAAGCGACTCACTGTTACTGGCACAAAAGTAATTTTTGTCTTGACAACATTTTTATTATTTATTTTAATACTTATCATTTGCCCAGAATTTTCAGAATCCAATTTTTTTTTTTTTTAAACGGGACAGGCCCACCACACATTCCCACCACTGTGTCTCCTGTGTAGCCAGGATTAACAGCGGCAACCGCCAAAAAAGGCAATGAACAGTGAAGTCCATTGCAGTCCCGGGGGTACAACTACGGCTGCCTTGGAACTCACAACGAATTTAATCAGAAGAAATTAGAAGGAGTAGGAAGCTTTTGGAATTTGACTTCCCCTCTTAGCAATGTGAGAGAGAGCAATATGGCAAATAAGGCATTAAAAGCCTAAAGAGATGGCTAGTCAAGTGAAGCTCAACTGCCGTGCACCACGGATTTTATTTATCTACCTAACACTATTGGGGACCTAAAACATTGAGTTGTTACCTAACACATCGATTCCAATAATAAGAATTGCAAAATCGTCTGAACGCTTGGTAATTCTCCCTTGTTGCTACCAAATCAGAATAGTATACTACCCCGGATGCGACCTGTAATGAATTCAACATGTCATTCCGCTCCCGCCGCCAAAGATCACACTCCCAGAGAACATGATGTGCTGTTTGATCGTATTCATAATTTGCAGTAGAACATTCACATAAGGGCGACGGCACTAATTTAAACGAAAAGAGTTTAGCCTTGAAATTGCCATGCCCAGTTAAAAATTGCGCAACGGGGTGATCCACTTCTAACCACTTTTTCTTTAGTCTATCTCTTACCGATTTAAAAAAACAGATACAAGTGGCGTCCTTTGGTAGAAGTATCCCACCTTTCTTGCCATTCAGACATCAATGTTTCAAGTACCTCATTAATAGGTTTGAACAGTCTAAGTATTTTCTCACGATCACGCATTTTCAGAAAATCAGGGACCATATTTTTAGATGTATAGTACATTGAAGCGCGGCGTTGTACTTCTAAGTCTGGTAATACACCTGCTAGCACGGGTAGTGCCTCGGTGCATACAGTTCTATACGATTTACATAAAAATATCAGAGCAAGGCGCTGGCTTTGAAGCAATTTACGACGTGCTGCACCTATAGTAGCCCTATCAGCCCATGCAGGTGAACCGTACGTAACACAACCTAAGTATGTGGCGGTATAAATAATTTTTAACGTTTGAAAGTTAATCCCCACGTAGAGGTAGAAATTCGTGTTAACGCATAGAAATTCTTTTTTGCTTTTTCACCTATTTGTTTCATGTGCTCGATATAGTTAAAATTTCTGTCCAAAAGCAAACCCAAGTAACAAACCGAACTTCTATTTGCAACTGATACTCCATTAAAATGAAATCGCGGTGAAACCTGTAAATTTCCCTTAAGCAAGAGTTGATATGTTTTATGTGGTGCAAAATCTAGACGATTACGATAACCCCAATCTGAAATTAAGCCTAGGCTAGCGTTGGCTAGTTTCTCTATGCTAGATCTTGAAATAGCACTGATTAATAAAAGACCATCGTCAGCGTAACCAGTTAATGAGCACCCTTCCGGTAAGGGTAGGCTAAAAAAATCATCAAAACCGATATTCCAGAGATACGGTCCCAACACTGAACCCTGGGGGCAGCCCTGCGTGAGCACCTTTGAAGCAACGTAATGGCCAAGTTTTAATTTCGTTGTACCATTCAAAAAGTACGAACGAATGAGAGAGTAGATATTGCTAGGGCAACCTCGCGCCTTAAGTTTCAACAACAACATTGGCCACCAAGCATTATCAAAGGCACCTGAGATGTCTAAGAAAATAGCTACTGCATACTTGTTCTCCGAGAGCTCAACAACTTTGCGAACTGCGAGCGCAGCATCAACAGTAGACTTGCCAATGGTGAAGCCGTATTGATTTTTATGAAATTGTGGGCCACCGGGCAGCAACCGTGGTACAACTAATCGTTCAAGTAGTTTACCCAACGACGGTAGCAGAGTAATAGGACGATAGGACTTCGGATCGTCAGGTGGTTTATCACCACCTTTTGGTATTATTTTTATAACGCCACTTTGCAAAATGCCAGGGAAATGACCTTCTACAATACACCGATTAAGTACTGTTAAGATAGGTTCAGCAGCTACTTTACAAGGTTCTTTAATCATTCTATTCGAAATTTTATCATCACCGGAGGCTTTATTTGTAGGCAAAGCTTAAACAATAGACAGAAACTCATCCATCGACGGTACATTTGATGTTAGAGTGGAAGGGCATAGATCCGCTGCGCTCCTAACCTCGCGATGGTAGTCACTGTCACTATTGGCGCAATCATCAGGAATTAACGCATGCAGAATTGTCTCAGCAGTCTCTTCTATTCCAAGGGTATGTGAATTATTAAATTTTATGTTGGATACATAGGCCTGATCAATCCGCCTATTTGCTTTAAATTCGTGATATAGGGGAGACCACGGGCCCTCACAATTTAATCTTTCTACAATACGTTTTAATAAATTACCTTTGGATTTTTCAACAGCAGCGCGATAATGAGATCTAGCAATACGCAAGTCACTTACAGCTGTTTGATAAATTTCTCCCTCGATGTTACGTTTCTTTAATTTTGAAATCTTACGTCTAGCGGCACGGAAATTCCTACGCAACCTAACAAGGGTATCATTCCACCAATCGCATCGTCTGTTATTAACTATAGGTTTTCGGCCTAATGCAACGTCAGCGCAATACACGAATGAGTCAGACATAATTTCAACACTTTCTGTGTCTGTAAGTTCACTACGAGTAAAATCTTTAGCGCGGGAAGCGAAAAGTGAAGCAAAGCTTGCCCAGTCGGCATTCTTAGTTTTATATTGAAAACCTATTAACTGTTGCCGATGTAAGCTTTCAACAACTGGGGAGAATTCACATACGATCAGACGGTGATCACTACAAGAAGCTTCAGGAAGAACGCGCCAGTTTTGTATTCGGACGTCTGCACTAGAAAGTGTGACGTCAATAAAAGACTCGCCCATAGGGCTACTAAAAGTAGGTGGTGCTTCAGGGGTATTGTGAATATGAAGATGCATTTCAGCAATGAACTCTTCAACAGCAGAGCGTCTGTCGGCATCGGTCGGTCTCAACTTGCCGTGCCGTAATGGTGATGATGCATTTACGTCTGCCCCTATAATAACCTTATGACCGGTAAGAGCATGCAAAACTCTTCGTAGGTGATACAAATGCGAATCCACAGGGTCAGAAAATTGAAAATAACAACTGACTACAAATACTCTCAAATATGGAGATGTTACTTCAGCTACCGTACAGTGAGTGGACATTAGGTGATTGATTGATGTTATGGTATATACCCGCGCGCGACTTGTTATTAAGTTGTATAAATTTACTGTTTAATTGCGATCTTTGGTACTGCTCTTGAACTACAACAAGGTCGAGCTTATAGTCCGCAACGAGCTTATCTAGCTCGGACGTTGCAATTTTGTCGTTATGTAGATTTAGTTGTGCAATTACGACGTTATCCATAGGTAGTATTTAAAATATTGAACTCTAACCGTGCTGCGTATGTGGGACAAGACTCTGACCCGATCTTGTGGTCAGCAGTCTTTTTTTGACGCCTACAAGCTGCGCATGTAGGTTGGAAGTCTGCTTCAGACTTCTTCAGACATTCCCGTGAGTCGTGTGCTTCGGCGCAATGAGCGCAGGTGGGGTTATTCGCAGAGCAGTATTTACTAACATGCCCATATTGCTGGCATTTTAAGCAACGCACGACTTCTATATCGTCCACGTATCTACATGTGGCAAAATCTATAAAAATCTTATCTTTTGTCGAAATAAGGTGTTTGCGTATTTCCGGGGAGATTTCGACTCCCATCCACTTTCTGCCGTAGGCAGTAGGACGACGACGCACGATTTTTATGTCTTTTAGGTAATCCGAAAATGTAATTTTTAATTCGTCCTTTATATTCTGATTATATAACGCGGCTAAATATTTTGTGTCGTCCATTGTGTCCGGAATATCTTTTATAATAATACGCGGGCGGCGTCCTTTGGGCTTTTCGAGCTTAAGTCCAACCGATTTTATGCTTTCAATTGACTGCAGCTTTTTAATTTGAGCGTCATTGGAAACGCGTACTACTACACCGGATTTCGCAGTTTTCTTGACCCCTACAATTTGAAAGCCATCATCGGATGGCTTAATGGCTTTCATAAGTGCCTCCTTAGTCGCTTCGGATGTTGTGAATTCCGCCGATCGTTCTTCAGTTGGATAGGCTACGACGCAGGGGACTGGCTCGCGAGTTTGAACCGGCTTAATTTGTTTTGGCAAGCGAAGTTTCAGTTTTTCGGCGTACGACTCGCTAGCCTACTAAGGCTATAACTATATAGGCGCAACGGGGTTATTTTTTGCATCTAATTTTATTGCTAATAAACCTCGTTTGACAAGAGCGAGCTTTTTTTCCGAAATAGCGA
Source organism: Hypsopygia costalis (assembly GCA_937001555.2). Lineage (NCBI taxonomy): Eukaryota > Metazoa > Arthropoda > Insecta > Lepidoptera > Pyralidae > Hypsopygia > Hypsopygia costalis. Next base: position 31,067,350 of record OW443334.2, read on the forward strand.
GGTGTTTTTCCGCCGTGGCTGACTTTATGGCTAGCATAGATATCAGTGAGGTAACTCGTTGGGTCATACCCATTATTGTCGATTTATTTGCAACGCCAATTCGCGAGGTCTGCCCGATAATTATTTCATTAATTTTTGCCAGACATTCAGAGGATTCGCGAACAAATTCTACATAATCAATATTTGGATCAAGAATTTCAGCTGAGGTGCTAAAGCTTAAATGGTGTAAGTTGTCTATATTATCTGTGCTTGCTGACCGCTGTAATCGCTTTTCATCGGGTGATAAATAGCTTGGCGATATATCACCTAATGTTCTCTTAGCATTAGTTGCCGGCAGAGATCGCGGCGTCAAATTACTACGGCCAAAAATTGGTGTCGTGCCACCAGGATCATCGGTATTACTAGACATTTTGTTTATGTTACGAGTTAGCAGGAATAAAACTATTACCTATCAAAATAAAATTTTCCCCGATTCAGGGGTAAATTTATAAAGTGACAACACTGAGAGACTTTGTTGTACTAATATTAATACCAATAAAAAGCACTAATAGAATAACAAAATATGAAATTATTACGTACCTTTTACGGGCCAAACCTGTTTTACGATTGATGCAGCTGCAGTCAAGAAGCACAAAAATATTTTTTTTAGTATACCTACTAGTTTGCGAATAATAATCACTGTATTTACTTATTTACAAATAAAACCTAAATAAGATCGAAATTTAAAGCGAAAATGATAAATTCAGATGAGATCACCAAAATTCACCGAAATGCCCACACACTTCACGAAACAAATTAATAAAACCATTCAACTTGCAATATTAAATCGCACAGACAGTTTAGTTCGACCGTCTCGCAGAAGCGCGGGAGGAATCCAATTTACTTTAATAATACTTTTTTGGGTTGGACTAATATCTGTATATTATAGCAAACCGTACATCAACATTGCCTGCGCGGGCCTCTCGGGGACGCATACCAACGCGCTATGCTTGTGTGAGTGTGGCGTGATCTTCCGTGCGTATACGTTGCCGCAGCCGTACCTCTCCCCGCGCAACCCGCATGCCTTGTTGCCGGCCAACGTTTTTCCCGCTGCCGGCAGTCCGCGAATCACTCTGTTAACGAACATGCGTGTCCTTCGCGTCTCATGGCCCTTCTTCACAATGGCCCATGATGGACGATTACAGACAAGCACGATTGTGTAGAGGGCGTGATCGTGAGTGTTTGTCTGTGATCGGGCGTCATCGCGGATAATCGGTAAGTTGTCGGTACATCAAAGGAATGTTGGCCCATGATTGTGTGCGCGTCCACACATCGCCGATTAGTCAGTACGTAGTTGTCTCGGGTACAGTGTAGACGTGTAGACGTCTCGGTAAAAAAATAAAGAGGGACATATTCTTAGTGTTCTGTACTTATGTATCTAGTTCTTTCTGTCGATTTACAAACACAATATGGTGACGTGAACGAATGAAAAACCTTTTCGGTTCATAGAACTATATCAAAAATTTGGGGTGTAAGTGGTTCATCAAGATCTTTGAACCAAAGCCAACTTCACCTGCACGCGGTGCACCCTGCTGACTGACAAACGAAGCTCTGGCCAAAAGAGAGGTAGGAAGCGTAATTGTAAGCTACCAGACTGGGGAATACATTCCCCGAGGTACAACCTCCACCTCACAGAATACCGCAGTCAAATAACAATTCCCTTGAGGGATGTTGTGTTCCTGCGAGTGAGTGAGGTCACCAGAAAGGAAGAAAAAGCTGCGTTGGCAGCGGGGGTGGCGGCGCGCGAGCGATATTATATGTTGCGAGCGTTAATATGGGCCGTATGCTTGTCTGCCACCCGACGTAGTATAAAAAAAAAAAAGAACTATATCAAAATGAGAATTGGATTTTACAATTCACAATTCTGTTTTTGCGCACATTAAGTAAATGATTATAAGAGCTAAGTAGAAATATTGCCGCAGCCGTGATCACCTTGATATCCATCATCGATAGACGTCTTATCATAACAGTAGACAGTCAGTAAATGAATAGACACGATTGTGTGGAGAGCTGCCCGATCATGGCGGCGATTATGGACGATCATTTGATGGGCCAACACGTCCCATTGTGAAGAGGAGCCATCACTCGCACACGCATAGTTTACGAACAACTTGTGTTTTCCTTTGTACTTAGTGCTTAGTTACATAATTATGTTGGGAACCATTAAAGTAGTAACCTAAACCCCCTGAGTTCTCATTTTCTGCCGAGCCGGCAGTGGCGCACCCTCCTACACATGGTTACGGGGCCACTTACCCTCATACCTGGCCCCAAATACTATAATATATATTATCTAAGCAGGTAGCCGTGGTGGCACTTATTCTAGTAGGCTCCATAAATAAGTTAACTAAATTATGGGATTTAAAAAGAGTTAAAATTTTACTTGATGCAGTTGTATTAGTAAGTATATTAATATTAAAATCTCCACAGACCAAAATAGTTTTACCTGAGTTACTAACTTTGCATAGGGCTTCATCCATGATTTCTAAAAATAAATTAAGATCCGCGGAAGGAGGTTTATATACACATATAACAATGAACTGCTCTAATTGTACACAGGATAGTTCTATGGAACATTCTACAGAGAGAGACACAATATCTTTCCGTTCTTTAAATTTAAGTTTTTTATTTAGCAAAATTAGCGACTCGCCATGTACTGTATTGACCCTGCAGAATGAACTACCGACCTGGTGGTTGCTGAAATTGATCATGAGCTGATGCCCCTTTAACCAATGCTCAGTAATACACATAATATGGTATATAATATGGTAGTCGTTTTATGATTATTACAATCCTAGATCAATTACTTCCAGCCATTACTCATATTGTTCACTTTTCCCTTTCCTCTGGTCATTTCCCTACGTTGTGGCGTAATGCTATTGTAATTCCCCTGTCCAAAATTTCTAGCTCCACTCTCCCTAAGCATTTGCGACCAATTTCAATACTCCCTTTTCTCTCCAAAGTACTGGAAGCCTGTGTTCACAGAGATCTGTCCCGTTTCGTGTTTAGTAACAACTTGCTCAGTGAATTTCAGTCTGGTTTTCGACCAGGACATAGCACTGTCACTGCACTTCTTAAAGTGACCCAAGACATTCGTGACAATATGGGGGATTCAAGGCTTAGTGTGTTGGCACTGGTAGATTTTTCAAATGCCTTTAATACTGTTGATCATGACATCCTGCTTGCTATCCTTTCCCATCTTAAGGTTTCATCATTGACTCTAGAATGGTTTTCCAGTTACCTTCGTGGTCGCCGCCAGTCTGTCCGGCTCGGTGAGACCTCGTCTAGCTGGTCTGTACTTGGTGCTGGTGTACCACAAGGCGGCATTCTTTCCCCTCTTCTCTTCTCTATTTTCATCAACCAGCTTGTTCCTAATCTTCAGTGCTCGTTTCATTTGTATGCCGACGACTTGCAGCTGTATTGTCATGCTGATTTGAGTAGTCTCCCAGCAGCAATCAGCAACATCAATCGTGATCTGTCTCGTATTAGAGATTGGTCTGCGCAGTTCGGGATTGCTGTTAATGTAGCAAAATGTCAAGCAATAGTTGTAGGTAGTTCTCGGATGCTTGACAGGCTTGATATATCTTCTTTACCACCTATTACTTACGACAATGCGGCTATCCCTTATTCCCCCAGTGTAAAGAACTTAGGACTGCATATCGACTCCGCTCTGAGCTGGCAAGTGCAGGTCTCCAGCATATGTCAGAAGGTTATAGGTACTTTGAATAGTCTTTTTCGCTATAAAAACTTTCTCCCTTTTAAGACAAAGATCTTGCTTGTGCAAAGTCAATACAATGGAGGACAGTCCCCTCTTCGAGAACATCCCGCAAGAAGGGACAGCGAGAGGGACTGCGAGAGGAACGACTCTGTAGTCTCCCCCGCAGCAGACGCGGAGCGGTTGGATGGGCACTAGGCCCTACAAATCAGCCTCCGGCACAGGCAGTCCTGTGCACGTCTCCGGGATTACCTATAATACCCTAGGTAATCTCTATCGCGACGTCCCCGGTAAAACCGGGAAGCTGAATACAGACATGTGGAGAAATCCCCACATCGGGAGCCCATATGTCCGTACTCGTCAGCTGAGTGGGTATTTGCAGGGTTTTTTAGCGGATAGTATCCTACGGAGCACCTGTAAGCGAGCGTAGGGGACTTATGTCCTCTACGCATGCTTACAGGAAGCCCGGGATGAGTTCCGTTCGCTGGTGGCTCCTTAAGAGCGCCAGTGTCGATAAATCGAGGTTTTGCCTGCATAAAAAAAAAAAAGGTTAGGTTAGGTTAGGTTTTCTTTATTGTTTCCGCCACTGGTTACACCACCAGCAACGGGAATTTATTGCTCATGTTTTCATTATGTTCATTTGTACTAAACAATGTTCGCTACTACAGTTTGATATTATCAATACGTTTACGCGGGAGGGACGAGATCAGCTAAGGGATACTTCACTCTTTCCTCCCGCGTGGATGTATACATTGTATATGTTGATGCTTACATGGAAGGGAACAAGGTTGGTTCCAGAGGTTTATACATTCCTATGTTACTTTACATTATTTATTCATGGATTACGACAGGATCCGGAGCGAGGAAAGCATATTCCCCCATTCCAGGTCCCGTCACCATCATTGAATTATTTATTTGAATTAACTTATAATCATTTATAACTTAATGCTAATTGTGTTGGTGCACCCCACCACCGTGCGCTGCCGCTCCGCGCGGGGAATCAGTAGAGAAGATCTATCGTTCCCCAGCGGCACGCACAGCGGGGCTGAGGGGTGTCACTTATTTTATACATTTATCTATGAAGACGCCTACTGGGCTTACATGTTATACACTGGATTATTTTACTTGCTAGTTGAATTATTAGTATATACATATTTGTATGTTTACGTATGCTCCTCGGTCGCGCGCTCCCATTTCCTGAGAGGGGTCGGTCAGTTGAATCGTTCCAACCCACCCCATATGGGGGCAACGGGGGGAAGCCACTAGTTAGTTGGGGGTACTCGGGGGATCTAGCCGATTATATGCCGTCGGCCACGCGCGACCTCACCATTCACTCGTTTCAGGTGGACCGCGCGTCCGAGGAGCTACATCTGTATTATTATTCATTACATAGTAGAAGTCATCAAGGGCAGCATACTATCGTTAATATGTGCCACAGATCAGATCGGTCCCTAAGGGTTGAGTTCGTGGAGGGCGAGTCCAATCTCCGTCGTCGGAGGGTTGGTAGACCCCCCCCCCCCCCCCCGCGCTCGAGACCCATAATCTGCACAACCGGCTCGCCATATACTATATTTTACATTTCCTACCTAGGATTTTCATTAGTTTGATTATTTTAGTATGCTTTGTAATGGATATACGCTATCTATGTGTGTATATTTTTACATTTAGTTTGATTGTTGGACTGGTGAGACTGTGTTCGGATTGCCCCCGGGGGCAATTCCGAGGTTACCCATGGACCGAGCTTCACCGGCGTCATGTAGGGGGTACTACACGTGCCGAGCGGGGGCGCTCGTCCTTGGATAGTGAGGTTTTTGTGTGTTTGTTGTTGTTATTGTAAATAGGATATAATGTTTGATGTGTGTGGGAGTGTAAGGATTGAGCTTATGTGGTGTTATGTTAGTTACCAGAGAGTCATCCCCCGCCGGCGCCATGCCGGGGGCTATGCGCGTGTCAGGCGGGGGCAACGGGGGTATGACGTTATTATCGTGTTCAGGTTTTGGACCTGTGCCAAGGAGGCAACTACGATGGCCTAGATGTCTGAGCGTCGTCAATGACCGCTCCCCAGCGGCATGTGTTAGTGGTGGCTCCTATAGTGTGGAAGAGTCTCCTATCATGCTTGTTACTTTAACTGTTTCCAGGTCTTGGTGTCGGTGATGGTGTTCCGGAGCAGGTAAGTATGAGTGCGTATGTGTATTTTGTCGTAAAGTAGGTACCTATTTAAGTTTGTGTAGTATTTATCGCCAGAGATCCAGTCCTCACCGGCGCCATGTTGGGGGTACCACACGTGCCAAGCGGGGGCTGTTGTCCTTTGATAGTGAGTTTTTGTTTGCCTATTGTCGTTATTCTAGATTAGATATATGTTTTGATGTGAGTGTGGATGTATGTTAAACTTGTGTAAATTAGCGCTAATTGCCGGGGGGCCAGCTCATGCTGGCGCCACGCCGGGGGCCGCGCAATTATCACTCGGGGGGCGGGGGTATGTCCTGTCGTTATCGCAATCGGGTTTGGACCTGTCCCGGGAAGGCAGTTTAGATGATATATGTTCCTATGTGTCACCGGGAGTTACTCCTGATCAGCTCATTCTATTTGTCCTATTTATCGTCTGTCTGTAAGCCAGTCTTAGTCGACTCGGGCCGGGGGCCCCACACGTGACATATTCCCGAGCCCCCGCGACCTCCGGGGGGAGTACCCCCGGCAGTCGCGGGGGCCCGGAAGGTATTGTCTTCCAAGCGCGGCCTCAACAGGCCCCCGTAGTTCAGACTGCTTGACAATCGGGTCAATAAGGTCTCATAATTTATATTAGGTTATAACTGATGTTTTTATTATTAATTCACTGTTTCACTGTCCATGTCACATCACTAATTAATCAGCTTGTTCCAATAGTTTCGTGCACGGGGTGGTATGTTTCTGCTGGAGCGTTTAATCGTTTATGCTATACAAGTTTACAAAGTCGGGGTTAACGTTTGACGTGGTGGTTGCGTCTTTGTAGGTAGGTCTATATCTTGGGGGGCATTTAGTTTAGTCAATATATTGTCGGATGTTATATAGTATCTATGTGGGTAGCGTGTGTCCTTGGTTGTGTATACTATTTCTGGATGGTGTCGTCTATAATGCCTTGCTTAGTTTTTGTTGGTTATCACTTTCCCACAGAATGTACATTGGTCGATAGTGCTACGTTTTGGTTTTGTTCTTTTCTTGGTCTTCGTCTCAGTTGGTTTATTATTCTTGTTTCCAGGTATGGGGAGCTGCGGCTGTTGGGTTGTAGGTATTGATGTTTGTGAGACTGATATGAGTGTGGTAACTTCAGAATCTACTTTAGTGCAGGTTGTGGTTGTTGCAGTGTCTTCCTGTGCCCGTAATTTGTTTGCAGTATATTTTTCTATCTCCTCATGGGGGGGGGGGGGGGGGTCTCCCTGGGAGAGAGTAGGTGTTGACATTTCTTCAGTCTGTATAGTGGTGTCCATAATCGTTTTATACCGGTCTTCATTGGTGTTAGGTGACAGTATGCCTAGGGCTTTGTATGTTTCAGGTGGTGTATATATGAAGCTGAGGTGGGCGTCTGCATGCTGCTGTGGTAGGTTGATTGTGCTGTCTTGTTCGTCTAGGTCATAGTTGCCGGTTACTCCATCATCCATATTGATGCTGTGATTGTTTCCTTGGTTTTGTATATACAGTTAATCTTTATAGGTTTCGTTTTGTTCCCGTTGATTGGATGCTGTAAGATTTATTGGGTTTTCTTGTAAGCCTGAGTTTCCAGCATGCGCTGTTGTAGGTGTTGCCAGCGGTGTAGGCGCCCGCACAGGGGGTTGAGGTGGGGGTTGTGTCTCGATGATAGTTTTATTCTGCGCGCTATTGCAGCAGCACACCGTTTTGATGTCCTTTATAGCTGTTTTTATTTCATCAATTTCCCCCCTGAGTTTCCTTATTTCAATGTATATTTCTTTGAGCAGCAATCGTGGGGGTGACGGTGGAGGAAGCTCTATCTCCTGTAGGTCCATCTTGTTTTTATTCTTTTTCTTGTTTGCACGATGTAATGATTTTTCAAGACCCGTATGTTGTTCACTAATATCACTTTATTACTACTTTATTTATTGTTTCATAAGTATTGGTGTATACACGTAGTATATAGTTTTAGCATTTCGTTATGAAAATATTAAAAAATAACATTAACGGCAGCTTCCAAGCCACTGATTTATTCCAAATTACAACAAAATTAAACAATTGGCAAGAGTTTTACAAAAGTACTCAAAATGAAAATATGCCCTGGTGTTGACGCTTCGACGACTCGCAACGGAATGAGAATCGGCACGTGTTCGCGCCGGCTTTTATACTTTTCTGGCTGTCACTTCCAACAATAGGGTATTAAAGTTTGATATTACTATTGATTAGTTGTGATTATTTTAGTTTTTAGTTGTATCTCATTGATGTCTTAAGAAAACTCGGTTTTCACCCCCATCTGCCCCCGGGGGTTTCGGGGGGTGATTATTAAGTGTTTGTTATGTAGTTCATGGGTGGGAGTCTGGTAGTTAGTTTATATGGTAGTTGGTATTGTGTTAGAACCGCTTAGGTTATTGAATATCCGCTATTAGTGCAGTTGTGATCAATGTTTTTGTTGTTACAGGTTTTGGTGTTGGTGTTCGTCGTGCTATTTAGGTAAGTATACATTCATACATGTGGGGGTTACGGGGGTACAATCTGTTGTCATGATCAGGTTAGGACCTGTCTCAATGTGACAGTTATGGTAGTTTTGCAGTGTGAGCTCTGTTTTATCATCGAGGGTGGCTTCTCATCGGCGTGTGTTAAGGTGGGGTATGACCCGTGCCAAGCAGGGACTTTAGTCCTTGGATGGTGTGGTTTTATTTATCCATAGTTGTAGTTATAGATTATATGTGTGTCAGGTGTGTGTAAGAATAATGTGTTATGCTAATTGTAGTTTTTTATGTTTGCGTTGGTTGCTACAGAACCAGCCCCCGCCGGCGCCACGCCGGGGGCCATGCACGTGCCACTCGGGGGCAGCGGGGGTGTGATCTGTTATTATAGCGATCAGGTTTGGACCTGTCCCGGAGCAGCAGTTACGGTGGTATAAAATCGGTTAGTTTATTTATTCTTTATAGTTATTTTCAGGTCTTGGTGTAGATGATAATGTTTATAAGCGGTTAGTATGTGTGTGCGTATTTATTTTGTTGTCGTATGTGCCTTTTGTGTTTGTGTATTTGCCTCTATCGCCGGGGGGAGCCAGTCCCCGCTGGCGCCATGTGGGGGTACTACACGTGTCGGGCGGGGGCGCTATGTCCTTGAATGGTGAGTTTTTGTTTAACAGTTGTGTTCGTTATGGGTGATATATGCGTTTGATGTGTGTGAGGGTGATGTGTTGGATTTACGTAATGTTACGTTAGTGGCCAGTGGGTCAGCCCATGCTGGCGCCACGCCGGGGGCCGCGCACGTGAGTGTCGCTCGGGGGCGGCAGGGGTATTGTTTGTTATTAGTACCTACCTATGGTGTAGAAGAAATTACCTATATTATTTGTTCTTTCTAATTATTTCCAGGTCCTGGTGTTAGTGATGCTGCTCAGAAGCAAGTAAGTGTGTATGTGTGTATTTATTTTGTTTTGTCCTTGAATATCAGAGTTGTTTCGCGGAACTCATCGGGGGTGCGCCCCCATGCTACTGGTTTGTTGCCATGCTTAGGTTTAGGACCTGTCTCGGAGTGGCAGTTATGGCAGTTTTGGCAGTGCACCCGCCAATGTGTCGCCCAGAGCGGTTACTCAGTGGCGTGTCTTAATGCTAGTGTAAGTTGTTGTTGATTATTTTGAATATAGATGTTTTATGGTAGCTTAACAGAGCGGGTAAGTATATATGAGTATGTGTATCTTATTATCAAACCTGTATTGATGAGTTTACATTGTGTTTCTAGTTGTTTCCATGTCTTAATGTTTGTGATTATATCCCAAAAAGGTTAGTACCTATGTGTATTTTGCTATCTTGTATGCTGTTATGACCATTATCCCTCAGCGCATGCTGGGGGCGCCCCGCACGCGCCGCACGGGGGCACTTGTACTAGAATGTTGAGGTTGTTTTTAGTGAGGGCTACAATTGCTGCCGCGTACGTGGGCTCACGAGAGCGGCCGCGTCCCACGCGCGGCCTCAACCGGCCTCCGCTGCACAAGCTACACAGTGGTCTTTCTTAATATTATTACTAGCTTACATATTGCTATTAGTAGGTATGTGTACATTTATATTCCTTAGTATTGCATATTAAGCCTAAATGTTTATTTGACATGATGGTTGGCTTTGTGTTTGTGTTACTATTTGTTGTGAAATTTCATTTAGTGGTTTACGTGTTTGTCACTTTTGTATATTAAATTGGCCGGCTTGCCAGTTGTGCAGACCATTTATGTTAAAAACTTATATGCTTATATGTTACCTATTTATTGTGTATTACATTTGTTTATATATGTACTTATCTTATTATTTTATAGTACTAATTTTTCCATTTATTTTCATTATGTTTTCTATATTATGTTCTTGGTGGATTATAAGGATTACAATACTTCCTTATATAATTATGTGTTATTGATAGAGCAACCAGCGTTATTGATGCATGTTGGTGCATATATAGCTATATATTATATTTTTCCATTTGTTATAGTTTGATATTACAATGTGATTCAAGTGCCCGGGGTCACGAGGTATCCCAGTCATTATAGTGTTACTTATATGTGTAGTAATTAGTTTTTAACTTAGGTATTTGTTTTAAAGCAAGCTGTTGTTAGCGTTACTTATCATTTATATCATGTGTTGTTTTGATATAGTAACAATTTCAGTGAGCTAGTACGGGGTATTGCTTTTGGTTTTGTCCGACCAACCCTACGCAGCAAGCCACTTGGGATCAGTATAGAAACCATTGGCCGCACCTCCAAAAGCGCTCCGTGCTACATACATGTATTGTTCTATATGTGTTTCAATTTTTCTTTTACTTTGATGCTGATGGTAATTAAGGTGGTGACCGCTATGCAAGGAGATAATTTGCCTGTGTTTTATTCGATTAAGAGGTCGGGGGGTAACGGGGGTGGGGTATAAGTGTTGTGTGTCATTTATGTTTTAGTACGGGTGCTAGTGGGGTTATTGTCGCGTGATGTGTAATTTTATTTAAGTGTATGCTGTGATGGTTATGCTTGGTTATGGTTATGTTTGTAGTTGTATTCCATGTGCCTTGTTATGTGTTATTGAATTTCTTTAGTGTTGATATTATGTGTTCTATAAATTGTGTGTATAAATTTATTGTGTCCACTTTGCGTATTATTTCATTTACGTTATATGGATGGATCCTAAGGTTGTCACATATCATTTCGTGTCTCTGTCTTTTTGCCATATATTTAGGGCACTCTTGGATCAGGTGTTGCAACGTCTGTTCGGTTGTGTCATCACATGGCCACTTGTCAGTATCACTAATTCTATATTTTTTCAGGTATTGTAGATTATATGCGTGTCCAGTCAGTACTTGTGTTATCGCAAATGTGATATTCATTGCTGCACGTAGTGCTATGATGTGCGCTAGAGTGGGCAAGATTTGCCTTGTGTGATCCCCTTTTGCGCCTGTCTCTGTTCTTATTTCTCGTTCTGTTCTTATTTCTCGTTGAGCGTAGCTAATGGGGAAGTAATTGTACTCCGGCGTCAAGTGCATATTTGCTGCCGCTTTGGCGGCCTGATCCGCCTGTTCATTACCTTCGATCCCTATATGTGCTTTGACCCATACTAGCGCTACTATTGTTTCATTACTGTTGTTTGAAATTTTCTGTATTGCGTGTTGTATACTTGCTGCTAACGGGTGGCAGCTATCGTTCCTGCTTACTTCACAGGCTGCTGCTTTCGAGTCTGTAAATATGTTTATGTTTTTTCTGGTAATTTTTTGGTCTATAGTCCACCATAACGCCCTTTCTATTGCTAGCATTTCTGCTTGGAATACCGTGCAGACATTGTGTAATTTGTACTTTTGGATGTGGGGTTTATTTGGTTGGTTGTATGCAACGAACGCCGCGCCTACTCTATTGTCATGTTTGCTTCCGTCTGTATAAATGTTGCAGTCGAGTATTGTGCTTATCTTGTTAATGTCGTTAGTATTATTAGCTGTCTTAATTTGTAATGGTGTTCGGAGTGAGGGGTGCGGTAGTGTGTGTTTTGATACTCTTTTTTCCATCTTAATATCGTCTGGTAAACTGGGGTGTATTCCAGTTCTTTTGGTTGCTTGTATTTGTGAAATTTCAGAGATTTTCAGATGGAGAGGGGTGAAATCAGCTAGGGCTATTGCTGCCGCGGCGGATAGGGTTCGAAATCCTCTTATGGCTCGTATTGCGAAGGCTCTTTGCATGGAGCGGAGCACGTTTTTTGCATATTCATATTGAATGACATTGGACCATATCTCAGCAGCATAGGTAACAATGGGTTCTATAACCATTTGGTATATTATTCTAACGTTTTCTTGATGTAGTCCTCAGGTAGGTCTGACGAACTTGCTCAGTTTCATGTATATCTTATGTGCTTTAGCTGTAACATATTCTACGTGTTTCTTGAACTTGAGTTTGTTATCACTCATTATTCCTAAAAGCTTGAACGTATCGGTGTGTTTCATTTGCTGCCCTTCCATTGTTATTTTTGTCTTCTTAGCTTTGTTCGTGAATGCTACTAATTTTGTTTTCTGAGGTCCGAATGTGAGTTTAGCTTCTCTTCCCCATTCTGCGATTATTTCTAGTGTCTTGTTAGTGATGTTTTGTAGTTCCATGATATCATTAGCGTGTGCTATTGCTAATAGCACATCATCTGCAAACGCTTGGAGCTGGCACCCTGCTGGAAGCTCGATTCCCAGAAGCTCCTCCAATATGATATGAATGTTGGGCCGCAGACTGACCCCTGTATGCAGCCTTTTGTCATTATCTTAGTCACTGTAGCATCTCCGTATGTAAGTGTAACCATTCTTTCTTCAAGATAGCTCTGTATTACCTTTAGTATATTTCTGGGACAATTCATGTCCCCTAGTCGATTCAGCAGTTTTGGCCACCAGGCATTGTCAAATGCAGACGCTATGTCTAGCGAGACGGCTACCACATGTTCAGAGTTAGTTTTCGCTTTTTTTATTTGTGTTGTTGCCGAATAAAGGGCATCCATTGTAGATGTCTGTGTTCTAAATCCATATTGCTTTTTGCTTAGTTTTTCCTTTGTTTCAAGGTGGTATGTGAGTCTGCTTATTAGTAGTTTCTCATATGCTTTGCCAAAAACGTTAAGTAGGCCTATTGGTCTATATGCAGTGATGTCATATGGATCCTCTTTGTTGGGTTTTTGTACTATGCACAGTGCACACGTTAGTATTTTTCCAGTTTCTTGGGAAATATCCCAGTTCATTGCATCTGTTTAGTATTTTTGTGAATTGCTCTGGGTATGTCTCTACTAATGCTAGGCAGATATCCGAAGTGAAGCCGTCCTCACCTGGTGCTTTAGATGGGTTCATTGCTTTAAGAGCTGTTATTATTTCTTCTTTTGTGAAGTTTGGTTCATCTGGTTCGCTGGTTGTTATATTCTTAGCTGCTAATCTTGTGTTTTTCTGTTGTTGTGTTATGTCTGGTGTGTCGTCTGGGTAAAAGCGTTTCATTAATTCCTCCGCCGTGTGTTGCATACTTGATGTATATGTATTGTCCCTGATTCTAAGTGTTGCTGGCGGGTTTCTTCTAGGTTTGTTCTTGATTATATTGTTGGTTATCGTCCATACATCTTCCGGTGATTGGTTGCAGAATTCTCTGAAGTGCATTGAGGATGCTTTGCGGATTTCTTCAGCGTACTGTTTTCTTTTTGTGTTCCTTTCTTCTATTAGTTCATTTATTTGTTGTCCTTTCTTAATATTATTTCTGTTGTGTCGAAACTATATCATACATTCATTATATTAAGGTAGATTCTAACTTTAAATAAATCAGTCGCAAAACATTATTGAAGCATAACACACGTCTTTCATTCCTTTGAAATCGCGCACATAGAAAATTGAACCCTAACGCACCCATCATAGTGGTCCTTCGAGCCGGATACATTGACAGCTAAGGATCGCTGGCCAACTGATAACGCCGGCCGCGCGTCCCGACCCGAGCCACGAGAACAAAGAATATTTTTATGCATATTCTTTGGTGGTGAGTTGCTTGGACATCATGTAGGCTTGAATTGGCAGACTAAAGTTTTGGTCCCACAGTGATCTTATTTGTAGCTGCACCATATGCTTGATTTCTGTTCTCGTAGATCCCACCCCTATAACACTTCCGTTTATAGGTTGTCGATCGCACTTCAGCATTTGAGTCGCTTTCTCGCTAATGAAACGAATTCGGAATTAACTATCCTGGACGGCCGTTGAAACCGAAAGATGGGTTGCTACGAGAGCGACCGGGGTTGTCCGAGAGGTCGACCTCGAGTAGGAGACCGTAACCTTCTGACCCTATAATGGGGTCGCACCGGATTTCCGGTGTTCTGGCCAGGGAAGGGAGGGACGGTGGTCTTGGCTTAACCGCCCGGGCTACGAGGAAGAAAACCTCTTTAAAAAATTACCCCTAACCCTATCCGGTGGGCTCCGCGCCGAGAGGGTCTCTTGACCAGGGGGATGACTGGTCTTAGCGCCAACCCCGTCGGACCTGGCAAACGTCGGGTGTATTTGCCTTGCCTCGGGGATGGGCGTCACCCCGGGGTCGACCGTTTATATCGGCCCTACTCGTGGGATTTGTATGGATTCTTTTAAAACTTTAGACGTTGGTGGGAGTGATACGAAGGAGTGTCCGGGCGAGAAGCCCTGACGTTAGTCAGAAAGGGAAGGATTGGGCGCTTAGCCCTGTTGTAGTTATGACGAGGCTGGAAGGCCTAGGTAAGAAGACAGATTCGGGTTCGACAACCAGTTTAGAGTCAGTCCAATCTGAAAAGAGCATGGAGCTCGAGGAGGAGCGCTCCAGTTTCTGGCAGCGCAAGCGCGGACTTAATGAAGAACCGGACGCATCGGGATCAGATGCAGCAGCCAAAATCACTACGGCAACTGATCGTCGAAGGCGTGTCAAAGCTAGCCTGAGAGGCAGAGACCGGCCACCTACTACAGGAGAATATCTGGAGCGTCTTGCTGCTAAAACTGCAGCCAACGCGGCCAAGAAGGCGAAACTTGAAATACAGGCGGATGAGAGAATTGCAGAGCATGTTCGGCAAGCTCACTTGTTGCGGACGTCCCGGTTGTCGGAGTCTTCCGATTCAGGGGGCAGACACGAAGCACCGACAAGGGCTGAGCTGTGCGAAGTAATTGGGGCGAACTTGGAAACCGTCCTCATGATTGCTGCTAAATCAAGTCATCTCAAGGGCACTTATCAGAAGAACCTAAAAGATGCCGCGAGTGCAATTAAAGTGCCAACTGATGCACTAGAGAAGAGAACAATCTCCGAGGAAACCCGACAGCTACAAGCTAACAACAGTCGTTTAGAAGCGGAGGTGGCAGAATTACGCAAGGAATTGGCGGAGATACGATCAGCCTTGTCCAAAAATAAGTATATAGCGGAGACTGTTGCTGAAGCGAGACCCCTTGCTGAAGCAAATATGTTCTCACAGGAACAGGGTATGACTGGATCTCAACAAATGGAGGACATTATGAGTACTGTTATGGCCGCAGTAGGCTCTATGATGGATGCAAAATTAGCAGGAATAAGCGACAGACTCCTACCTGAAAAGTCGCTCCGACCGCCGCTGGCCGGAGATAAGAGAAGAAACGCTGCAAATGAAAACAGCTCGTATGCCACGATTGCGGCGAAGCCCATCGCGAATGGAACAGTTTGCTCTGACGCTGGTAGCATGAACAAAGCAGCCGCCAAGGTTGCACCCTGCCCCAGTGCGACAACATCGCTTCCGAACCAACAGGAGAGAAGCTCAACGAAAGACAAAGCAAAGGGGAAGGGCAAACGTACTTTGGTCGAACCAGAGGCCCCATCACTGGCGTGTCAACCACCAGTGGAACCAACGCCAGCGCCATTAACAGCTGGCCCTGACGAGGGTTGGACAGAAGCCAAGAACCGCAAGAAGACAAGGAAAAATCACAAAAAGGAGGCGCAGAAAATCGTAAAATGGAACCGTCAGGACGCCATAGGTAGCAAAAAGGCAAAACTAGTGCCTCCGAAAACAGCTGCGGTGATCCTGACACTACAACCGGGTGCTGAAGAAAAAGGTGCCTCCTATGCAAATATACTGGCCGAGGCAAGAGCAAAAATTGATCTTTCAGCACTCGGAATTAATGACATGCATTGTAAGACGGCTGTTACGGGTGCGCGCATGCTCATTATAAAGGGTGACGGTAATGCCGAGAAAGCAGACATATTGGCTCAGAAAATTCGCGAGCTAACTGGGTCTGATAAGGTCCGAGTTTCCAGGCCTGCAAAATTGGCTGATCTTCGTATCTCAGGTTTGGATGATGCGACAACAAAAGAAGAGGTAGTTGCTGCCGTGGCCGCGGCTGGAGAATGTCCTGCATCGGCAATAAAAGCAGGCGAAATTAACCGAGGTTTCTCTGGTGTAGGCTCGATCTGGCTGAGCTGCCCAGTCAAGGCGGCTAAGAAACTAGCGGACATGAAGCGTCTCCTTGTCGGGTGGATGTCAGCGCAAGTTAAGTTGCTGGATCAGAGGCCCTTGCGATGTTTCCGCTGCCTAAGTGCTGGCCACGTTGGCAGTGCATGCACCTCGGAGGCTGATCGGAGTTCCCTGTGCTACCGCTGCAGTAAGCCAGGCCATAAAGCTACCCAATGCGTAGCAGAAAAAGCGTATTGCACGCTATGTGCTGCAGCAAACAAGCCGGCGGAGCACGGAATTGGCAGTAAATCGTGCGCTGCCCCTGCCATTAAGAATGTAAGGCGATTTGGCACCGGCAATAAGCCCTCGCAGTCGCACTGTTCGGAACCGCAGGTCCACAGAGAAGAAATGGACGTCGCCCAGTAATGGACCACGCTACCACCCACATTTTGCAGGCAAATATCAACCACTGCGCTAGAGCCCAAGATCTTCTACTTCAGAGCATGGCAGAGTGGTTGATAAACGTAGCGGTAGTATCCGAGCCCTATAGCGTCCCTGCTCGGAATAACTGGGCTGGGGACCTCGAGGGCTCGGTAGCCCTCGTTTCCCACTCGGGCGCTGGCTCCCCGCCTTTCGAAAAAGTAGCCAAGGGCCGGGGATGCGTCTCGGCTGTAGTGGGAGGGGTCTCGATCATCGGGGTATACTTTTCGCCGAATCGGAGCCTCGCTGAATTCGAAACATACCTCGAAGAAGTCAGTTCTTTGGTGCGACGGTATCATCCCAACCCCGTATTAGTCGCCGGAGATCTCAATGCGAAGAGTGTAGCTTGGGGATCTCTTGCTACAGATGTGCGCGGCGAGACCCTCGAGGAGTGGGTGGTATCCACTGGATTGCTGGTTTTAAACAGGGGATCGGTAAACACATGCGTGCGTCAGCGCGGCGGATCAATCATAGACGTTACTTTCGCTAGCCCTGCAATCGCACGCCGTGTCCAAGATTGGAGAGTGTTGAAGGACGTGGAGACATTGTCGGATCACCTCTATATTCGGTACAGTGTCTCCGCGCTCCCTAGACCAAACGCAGCTCCTGGTCCTCCACCCGGAAGAGAATTCCTGCGCTGGGCATTAAAGAGACTCGACCGAGAACGCTTAAAGGAGGCCGCCATCGTAGCGGCTTGGGTCTCACCATCAAGCGACCCAGCGGTACTAGATATAGAGGCAGAAGCAGATCGACTCGGAGCGGTAATGGTTAATATTTGTAACGCGGCGATGCCACGGGTCAAGCAACATTCACCACGGAGACGAGTGTACTGGTGGAGTCAAGAACTCCATTATCTCCGTAGAGCATGCATAGCAGCGCGACGCCTGTACACCCGCAGCCGAGGAAGAGCCGGCCGGGACGAGGATCGGGAAGCAGAGTTGTACGCGTCCTACAGGAATTGCGTTAAAACGCTACAGGTAGCTATTAGCAAGGCAAAAACGGAGGCATGGCAAGAAATGCTGGAGATGCTAGAAACTGATCCTTGGGGTCGACCCTATAAAATGGTGCGGCGTAAATTACGCCCCTGGACACCTCCTATATCCCAAAGTCTCCAATCAGAAGTTCTCCAAGCAGTCTTACAAGAGCTGTTTCCTGCCAGAGAGGAACACACACCCCCACAGATGACACCACCTGCAGTGCACCGAGAAGAAACAGAAGGTGAAGAAGAAGATGCCGAGGTGCCCATAGTATCTGAGGAAGAGTTGAAGGCGGCAACTGCCAGACTCAGAAACAAAAACACCGCTCCGGGACCCGATGGAATACCTGGCCGTGTCTGGGTACTGGTCCTCAAAGAATTGGGGCCGCAGATGCGAGGGCTCCTGACTGCGTGTATGGTGAAGAGACAGTTTCCCCGTCGATGGAAGCCCGGTCAACTCGTTCTGATTCCGAAGGACGGAAGACCTATCGGCTCCCCATCGGCCTACCGGCCTATTGTTTTGCTCGATGAGGCGGGCAAACTTTTTGAACGGATTATCGCTGACCGCCTCAACAAACATCTAGAGGAAGAGGGGCCTGGCCTGAGCGACGCTCAGTTCGGTTTTCGTCATGGCCGGTCTACCATCGACGCGTTCGTACGGTTGAGAGCCCTCGCCGAGGAAGCTATGGCCCAGGGGGAGGTGTTACTAGCTGTATCGCTCGACATCAAGAACGCTTTCAACACCATTCCCTGGAGCTGTATCATAGAAGCACTTAGATACCTTAGGGTGCCTCGGTATCTATGCGAGCAGGTTACACACTATTTATCGCAAAGGGAGGTAGTATTTCCTACATCCAATGGCGGGTGTGGTCGCAGATCAGTATCGTGTGGTGTTCCACAGGGATCAGTGCTAGGACCGATCCTGTGGAATATTGGATTCGACTGGGTGTTGCGCGGACCGTTGCTACAGGGTGTCAGTGTAATAGCATACGCTGACGATACACTGGTGACCGCCCGTGGTAGATCTCACCGACAGGCGACCATTCTCGCCACTGCAGGTGTGGCTCAAGTAATTGGGCGCATGAGAAGATTGGGACTGGAAGTAGCCCTTCAGAAGACCGAAGCCTTGTGTTTTCACGGGCCTCGCAACAAGCCACCGGTCGGAACGGAGTTGGTCATTGGAGGTGTCTCGATTACTGTCGAGTCGACGATGCGTTACCTGGGCATAGTTCTCGACAGTCGATGGAATTTCCGGGAGCACTTTCGGCGATTGACTCCAAAGTTGATGGCTACGGCCGCTGCCTTAGGCGCCTTGCTCCCAAATATGGGCGGGCCAAGCATTGCTTGCCGCTGTCTCTATATGGGGGTGGTGCGATCGATGGCCCTATACGGAGCGCCCATCTGGGTAGATACACTCACCGTCCAAAACCAGACCTATCTGCGCAGGCCACAACGGGTGATGGCGATCAGAGCCATGAGAGGGTATCGCACTATCTCCTACGAGGCTGCTTGCGTGGTCGCAGGATGCCCGCCTTGGGACATGGAGGCGGAGATCTTGGTGTCGGCCTACTTTAAAAGGGCGATCGCCATAGAAACAGGAAATCCCCCATTTCCGGAGGGGATCAGTCGTTGGCGAGAGAGAGCCCGAAGGAGTATCCTCAGGAAATGGGCAGAAAGATTGGAAAGACCGGGCGCTGGTCGGCGCACCGTCGACGCTATTAGACCTTTTCTTCAAGAATGGGTCGAAAGGAGATTCGGAGTTGTGACGTTCCACGTTGCACAAATACTGACCAATCATGGGTGTTTTGGTGTATATTTGTGCAACGTGGCCAGAAGAGAGATCTCGACGGAGTGCCACCAGTGCGGCTGCCTTGAAGATACAGCGCAGCACACTTCCAAGCCATGGTCGGAGGCGAGAGCTGTTGGCAAGCCATGGTGGCCTTCTGTGAATCGGTCATGTCACAGAAGGAGACTGCGGAGCGAGTGAGAGAGGACGACATTCTCTCCCACCCGATCCGCCGTAAAAGAGTCGGGCGGAGGCGGCGAGCCGAGAACCGTCTCCTTCCGCCCTGACGAGGGCCTCTGGACGATGGGTAGGGGAACCCGTCGTCCGTCAGAACCAGGTCCTCAGGTGAGTGGCGTGTTCATTGTTCCAACACGCCACTAAAAGACGAGCTCGGACACGAGTCGAGATAAAGATGAGTCCGCAAATAAGCAGACAACCGCCGATGGAGCCCCGGAGGAAATACTAAAGTCGTACCCGGGACTTCATCACAAGTGGCGATAAGGAACACGGTGGGGTTTTAGTCGGTAGGTTTGCTACGTAGGGTTCATTCTTCTTCGAGCAAAAGTCCGACATAACCAAGCCGCCGTCCCCTCGGCGCCTTGGTATGCATGAGCATTTCCCCATCGAAAAAAAAAAAAAAAGGTTAGGTTAGGTTTTTTTTTTTTTTTTTTTTTTATAAATAAAACTACAACTACAGACGCTTGGTCCGTACCTTTTTTAAATTGATAAAATTTTTGTTATTTTGTTTATTTATTCCACTAAATCTCCGCGCTTAAACATCTATATTCTTATTTATATTAGTCTTATGTTAGTTAGGTGTATGTATAATTAAATTGTTATGTTTTTACATGCCTCTTTATTTTTTTTTATTTTTTTTTTTTTTTTTTTGTGTTAGGTTTTTTATTATTGATTTATTTATTTTTTTTTTTTTTCTTTCTATTGTTTTATGGTATCATTCTTTTCCTTTTTTTTCTTTTTCTTTTCCATCATTGTTTTCTTAATTCTATGTGTTACTATTACATGCTATTGTTATTGTTATGTTTTATTTTTATTTTTTATTATTTACTATTGTTTTATTATAATGTTTCGAAGAAGGCGAGCCGACCTGTACCCCCGGACGGCACCTGTTCACGAGTTGACTCGGGGGCCAGCCATCACCATGCTCAACCATATTGGAGGGAACATGGTGACCCGACCCGCGACGCTGCCGCCCGTTTGGATGTTCCAGTGAGCATGACATGCTCGCCTCCTTCGATTCCATTTGTTTGGCTTATTATTCTATACATGCTTTACTTATTGTCGAGGTGCGTCGAGGAGAAAGCATCCCGCATCCGGCTTTCTCCCGCCGTGGTGTTATTTGTCGTCTTCCTTTTGTTTCAAGCCATGGAGGAGACGGCGGGGGCGTCGTCCAGGTTTAGGCATAAAAGGGTGTTTACTATTTTGTCATCCCTTGCTCTGATCGCCATCTCCAGGTTGTAGTCCCTCACTTTCTCCGTTGTGGCAGTCTCCGCTCTTCTGATGAGTTGAGCGGTTATATCGTTCTTCACACAGTCTGTGTAATATACACAGGTGTGTGTGTGTCTCGAGACTGCCACAACAGCATGAGGGACGCTTTTGATGAGGTTGTTTGTGTGTGCTGTCGTACGCACAATAACCCCAGACTCGCACGTTAGTCCCTGTGCCTCATGAATGGTTAGAGTCCGAGATCCCGAACCTCTTCCGTAGCCCTGGCTGATTAGGAGAGCCTTCTCAGCCTGGGTGTGGACAAGGTAAAGGGTGTTGTCCGTGTTCGGAATCTCGGCTCCCGTGAACCTTTTCAGCGTCAGGGATTTGATGCGAGTCTTGGACGAGTATATGCCGCTATAGATTTCTCTAAGCGCATACGGCACGTCCTGGGGGTTCCTGTGCGTACACAGCAGGTGTTTTGATATCTGTGTGACTGGGTGGGGTTTGTTGTATAGCAGTGGGAAGAGGTTATTTCTGTCAATGAAAGGGAGTTGGTTTTCATCTCCGATCAACCTGACTTCGCTGACCTGGGTCAATTGTGCTGCCATGACTATGGATCCGAAGTGATTCATGAGGGCCTCGTCCACCAAAAGGCGTGTACACGTTTCGCCCTCATGAAGACCGTTAACCAATAAGGATGCCATAGTACGCACTCTTCTGTTGTTCCTGATCCCAAATCGCGTTGCCAGTTTCTCTTTGATGTCGTTGGCGGCTTCGATTGTGGTGGTCACTATGATGTCCCCTTTCGGGTCAAACTGTGAAATCACCCATCTAGTCTTACCGCAGCCTGGGACTCCGTTTACCCATGTGAATGTGGGGGTCGACCAGTGCACCGAGCCTTTGCCTTCCGACTGCCCGCCGGATATGGTCTGAGCCACACCGACGACTCTGTCATCCAGCATAATCCTGGTGCACTTGGCGACCACTATTGGGTCTCCGGCTGGTGTCTTGAATGTGGGTCTACCCTCTCTAGCCGTTTTGTCTTCGTCCAGGGGCACAAAACCATCGGTAGCACTGTAAGCTGCCATGTACGATCCCGACATGCTGCCTAGTTTCACTAGGTTCCTATCTATATCGTACACCGCAGCCTCAGCCTCGCTCAGCTTTGTAGGCAGCAATTTCCGCGCCATCGGGGTGTCCCACCTGTACATCTGCAGGATCGAGTGGCAGATGTCGGTGTTCACCTTACTGGTGGCTTTGGTGATCGCTACGAACTCGGCGAACGCGTTCACCATGTGGTCTTGTGGCCCTTGGACTGGCCTGAGTTTGGGAAGTTCCACATGTCCCATGTCTGCTTTTGTGCGGGGACTAGAGGGTGGTTCCGATCTTTGACGGGGGGTATTCACAGTGAGCCGCTCAATCGCCTTCTCCATCGACAGAGCTCTGCCCACCGCTCGCATTTTTTGGCCCACTACGCCCGGGACGGTCCGTACTACCTCGCTGAGGGTCGTCCATAGGGGGAGGAGATGTTTCCGTTCCTTCTTCTTTGGTTTGCTTTTCCCTTGTTGGATCCGCTGTTGTAACCGCTCCGATCCACTGATGTTCGGGTTTGGTATCGGGCGGTCCCAACAGTCGGTGGGAATCGGCTTGGTGCCATGGTTCTGAGTGTGGGCCTTAAGGAAACCGAGGTTCTGTCCCCTGTCCTCGTATATCACGATTTCGTGACACCTCGAGGCCAGGAGCGCCCCCTCGTAGTCCCTAGTTCTCCCACTCAGATAACTCACCACCATGGCATCAATGCTTAGAGTTTTTGGTGGTTGGTTCGTTTCCCCATGTCCAGCAGCGCCTTGCACATTTGCTCAAACTCGGTGATATCGTAGTCAGTGCAGAATAGGGCGATAGTTTTGTTGTTCTTTCGCACTATCCTGCATATCTGATTTCCGATAGTCACACGAGGTAGTTCATTGAACACTTTACGTCGCATGGTGGTCTTGCGGGTGCTGCCGTTCAATAGGGCTCCGAGTCCCGGCGAGATGTGCACCGTACTCTTGCCAAGTGGATTGCAGAAGGCTATCCCTATTCTCTCCTTGTTATCGTCCATGAAGAGAGCGACTCCTCTAAGGCGTATTCCGGGCCGCCCTTCCTCACCACAGGTGAGTAGGTCGAATATGTGTGGGCGTAGCAGGTCGGGGTGTGTTTGGGCTGCCGTGCTTGGAGCGTGGCTCCACGCAGTTGGTGTTGTCGGGCTACCTTCCCGATCAGTAAGGGTGCTATTTCTTTTGGTAGTGATAGAGGCCACCACGTCCATGAACTTTAGGAGCTTTGGGCGTGACTCTTTACACTCCAGGATTTTATGTAGATTTTGTTTAGTGAGCTCCAGTTGAATTGAGCACTGCAGGTTGAATCTTGCTAACTGGAAACGAGGGCAATCAAGCAAGACGTGCCATACCGACTCGCTGGCTGCGGGGTCACACTCACATTCCGGACTCGGCCTTAGATTAAACCTGTAAAGGTACTCTCCAAAGCCGCCGTGTCCCGTCAGGATTTGCGTTTGCAGGTGCGATATTTTTGCTCCTCTCACGATGCGATAGGCTGTATTCACATCTGGGAGGAACACCTTCGTCACGGCACCTGTTTCGGAGGAGTCATATCGTGCTTGCCATTTCTGGACAGACTCCTCTCGGATCTTTTTCCTGACGTATGAGAGTGGTACCTCTGCGTAATCGGGGATGGTGCCTTTGCCAGTTGCCGTTTTAGCGAGTTCGTCTGCTCTCTCGTTTCCAGCAGTGCCCACATGTGCTCTTAGCCAGAAAAGCCGCACACTTCTGCCCTGTCTTCTGATGTCCGTAATATTTTCCTTAATGGCCTTGGCAAGGGGATGGAGAAGCTTCCGGTTGCCCAGTAGCTCAAGCGAGGATCTCGAGTCGCTTAGGTTAGGTTTTTTTTTTTTTTTTTTTTTTTTTTTTTAAATTCTAGTCCCTCTGCCATGAACAGAGACTTTTTTGTTCATTTATATTTTTTGTGTACTTTTATTTATTTATATCTGTGTTGTTTTAATATTTTTCTACTTTCTAATTTAGATGATTGTCTTTTCTAGTATTACTTTCATATATGGGTTTTATTTTCATGTTTTATCATTTATCCTTTTATTTATTTCTTTGATTTACTATTTTACTTTATTTATTTGATGTTTTATTCTAAGCCTATTAATTTATGTACTTTTGTAGAAATTTTGTTCTCTCATGTTTTACTCCTTATTATTCTTGTCAAAATCTTTATTAAAACTATGTTTTGTAATTTGTTGTTGTCGTTTATTTATTTTCCAAGCCTATGTTGATATGGTGATTATGTTATTCATTTTCTACTACTATTTCTTTTTTGTTGTTATGTACTTCGCATATTGCTATCTATTTGTCTACTTATGTGCGGTTCTGAGTACTTTACATAATAAAATGTAAGTCCAGTAAACTCTTTATGTTGTCTTATTTCTTTTATTTACTGCGTTTATTATATTTTTTGCAAAGTGTATAAATGTCTGTCTGTCTGTTTTATTTGTCATAATTTTGTGTATGTTATCTTCTTTTAATGTGACGCTGAGTAGGTTCTCGACTTCATTCCTTTTCTTTCCGAATACAGGGCACTGCAGGAGCACATGCATCACTGTTTCCGGTACACCTGGCTCGCAGATGCATGATGGGTCCTCCTTACATTTAAAGCGATTTAGATATTCGGAGAACCCACCATGCCCTGTCATCATCTGCGTCAACGTGTTGTCAAGCCTAATGCCACCCAGGGTTTTATATGCAGACACGGCATCTGGGAAAAAGATCTTAGTTATTCCCGCTGTATTGCCGGCTACGTACCTCCGGTTCCATTCCTCAAGCGACTCCATACGAAGCTGGCGCTTGATGAATGAAACCGGGCATCTGTCGTAGTCCGGCTTGGTCTTTTTGTTGAGTGCCGCGTCTTTGGCCAGGGCGTCGGCGCGCTCGTTCCCCTCTAACCCCGCGTGTGCCTTAATCCAGAATAAAGACACAGCTTTATTCTGGTCCTTGCATGATCGTATGTTGCACCGGATCTTATTGGACAGCGGGTGAGGGGAATCATGGTTGGTGATAGTCTCCAGCGCCGACCTGGAGTCGCTGTAGATGCCGAAGGAGCTGTGTCGGCTTTGCAATGCAAAGTTGGTGGCGTGATATATGGCCAGCAGTTCTGCCTGGTAGACTGAGCAATGGGAGTCGAGCTTGAGCTTTCGGGTTTTGGTTTCGACCGCGCCATGCCATATGGATATTGCGGCCCCAACCTTACCCTCCAGCTTACTCCCATCTGTGAAAATACGGACCGCCTGGCTGTTGTGGCGGTCCACTTGCTCTTGGTCCTCCAGGCATTCGAACTGGAGGCTCATATTCCTTGCAGGATGGGGTTTTTCTGCGAAGGACGTACTGGTTTCTATCTCCCTGCAACCCAACACTGGCACGGCTACTCCCTTCTTTGCCTCATAGAGTGTGGCTGCCTCTTGTATTCGCAAATCGAGGGGCAGTAGCCCCGCCAGTATCAGTGCAGAGTTCAGGGAGACAGTCCTGTACGCCTTACAGATTTTCTGCGCAAAACCCCGTTGCACAGCACACAGCTCCCTCTTGACACCCAGCTTCTCCGTTTTCGACGCCCAGGCGCTCGCCGCGTAGGTGACAATAGGCTCGACAACCGCCGTATAGATGGTTCGGATGACTTCCGGGTGGAGACCCCAGCTGGCGTTGGCCGCTCTAGAGAGCTGCCCATAGACAGCAAGAGCTTTCTTGCATACGTATGAAACGTGATCTTTGAACGTTAGTTTGCTGTCTATGATCAGCCCCAGGAGTTTAATCTGATTAAACATGCCGATGTCGACCCCGCCCATGACCAGGCGCGGAGTGTCATACTTCAGCTTTCTCGTAATAAGCATGGCCTTGGTCTTATGGGGTGCAAAGTTGAGCTTGTTTATGACACCCCACTCCCGGACACGGGCTAGCGCGGCATCGGCCTGTTTTTGGACTTCTCCCGCTGTATCCCCGCTGAAAACCAAGACGATATCGTCGGCGAAAGCTTGGCAATAATCGCCTCGCCGATCCAATTCTTTCAGCAGTGGATCCAGCAGGAGATTCCACAACATTGGCCCTCCAATCGAGCCTTGAACACAGCCTTTTGAGGTCTCCTTCCGGTACTCCGCACCACCATATCTGACACACACTTTTCTGTCCGACAGGTACCCGTCCAGGACCCTTCTAATGTTGACGGGGCAACGCTCCTCCGCCAGCCTCCGCCTAATCGCAGGCCACCATGCGTTGTCGAAGGCCCCCTCTATGTCCAGTGAGATAACTGTGATGAGCTTTTTCTCATCCAGTTTGCCCTTCAGGTGTCCCACTAGGTCATAGAGGGAGTCTTCGGTGCTTTTTTGCGGCATGAAGCCGTACTGGCGGGGGCTAATGGCGGGTAGAATGTGGTGTTTTAGCCTGGCGACTATCATCTTTTCCAGGATTTTTCCCAGCACTGGCAGCAAACCTATTGGCCGGTAGGACTTCGGATCCGTCAGATCGTCCTTACCCGGCTTCGTTAGGATCACAACTGTGGCCTCCTTCCAGATGGTCGGGAAGTGGCCCAGTTCCAAGCATTTGTTTGCCAGTGCTAGGAAGATCCCGGGATCGCACCGTATGGCCCGCGCACAAATATCGGCCGTGAGGCCGTCTGAACCCGGAGCTTTTTTGGGGTTGAAAGTATCGGCTGAGTTGAGGAGCTCTTCTAGAGTAAACTGTGGGTCATGCCTTTCGTCATGGACCCACTTGTTTGCCTGGTCTGCTATTTCTCTTGTCAGCCGATGATGTTCGCTTTCAACCCCTGTGTCGTCCTCCGGGTAGAAGACCTCCGCCAGCAGTTTAGCGGACTCCTGAGCGTCCAGGCTTCTACCTCCCCCCGTCAACAAAACGTCCTCCCGTCTCTTGGATGTTCGACCGATAACCCTATATATTCCCGTCCAGAGTCCTTCCTTGTCCTGCCTCTCGCAGAATGCTTTCCAGCTTGAAATCTGGGCTCTCCTAGCTCTCTCTTCATACTCCCCCTTCACGTCGAGGTACTCCGCTACAACCTTTTCCCTACGTATCGGAGCGGCGCATCTTATCCTCCTCTTTTTGGTAGCTACTTCTTTCTTCAAGGCTTCGAGCTCTTCTGACCACCACGGAATACTGATTCGGTTGTTCCTCTTTATTTTAGGTATAGTTTCTTCGCTAGTCTGTATGATGGTTTCATTATATTTTTCAGTAATTTGGTTTAGATGTTCTTTATTTGTTATCTTCTCTATTTGTTCCACATTTATTCTATTTTGCTCCAATATTTTTTTCAATGTTTCGTCAAATTTTGTCCATTTAGCTTTTTTAGTATTGTATGTCCTGGTTGTCCTATTTATCTCTATTCCTTTAATTTTGCTTTGTGTTATACCGAACAGTATTCCGTTGTGGTCGGAACTCGTAAGCCCTACGTCCACTCTCCAGTCGTCGATCAAGCCTAATACGCTCTCCGAACACGCCGTCACATCAACGTAGCTGGAGTACCTCGTGGTGCCTCTAATGACGTCAAAGGTTGGAGTATCGCCCAGATTCAGCACATGCAGACCCAACTCGTGAAGGACTCCGGACATCTCCTCTCCTCTTCCATCCACCCTAGAACTCCCCCACCAGTTGCTCTTGGCATTCGAATCGCCACCAATCAGAACGCCCAGGGAACCCACCTCCTGTCTCATGACTTTGAGCCGCTCCAAGTAAGGCGCTATGGGCTGGTCCGGCTCAAAGTAGAAAGAAGCCACGATGATCTCCCAGGCACCGGTTTTGATCTTTATGGCGGCAATATTATTGGTCATGTATTTGGGACACTGTGTGACCTGCAAGTCTCGATCGAATACAACTATTGCCGCCTTTACCGGGTCCCCTCCGTTCCCAGCAGCCTGGAAGATCCTCGCGTCCCCGTAGTCCTTCATTCTTCCCATCCCGCCCACATACGGCTCCTGGAGCAGCGCAAAGGAGAGCTTGCGTTTGCCCGCCTCCAACATGAGTTCGTCGGTGGCGAGTCTCTTCCGCTGTAGGTTCGCCTGGGCCACAAGTAGATGATTTATACTAGCGGATTTGCTCCGACCGGTAGCGATTGGGCTGCCCGGGACGCCCCTAGCAGTAGGCAACCGCAGCTCTAGCTATCTCGTCCCAGCGACGCCGAACTGGACAGTCGCGACCAAGCGCGTTGTGTTCTTTATCGTCCAGTTTGGCGCGCATGCAGTTGCAACACTGCGGCGGTATCCCGGCCAACCAATCCCCGCAGTCCTTCTTGTAATGAGCGCCCCCACAGTGGCTACAGCTTTCCACTGGCTCCTTACAGTAACGTTTGCTGTGCCCATAACGGAGGCAGAGGGAGCACTGTATTAGTGGCGAGTGATCTGCCACTCTCACCCTTTGCAGGTCGACGTGCACCATCTCTGCCTCCGTCATGTTCTTCCAGAGCTTTGGGGACACCCTTAGGACCACGTGGCTGGTGAGGGGGTTCCGTGTGGGTTTCCGAAAACGTACCTCCATCCTTTCATCTTCTCCAGAGATGTTCCTGAAGATATCCGCGTTTTGCTTTTTGAGTGCGCTGAGGATGTCTTCATCCTTATTATAGTTTAGCACATCCTTCAGTGCTACCAGCGGGTCTTTGTTGCGGATATCTTCCACCCTCAACTGCATCCCTGCGCCCTGTATCCTGTCCCTCAGTTTCCCTCTCTCCTCCTCTGTCCTGCAGCCAACTATTACTCTTCTATTCTTTGCTTTCCTCACCTTCTCTACATTTATCCATCCTTCTTCTGCTTTAACTGCCTTTCTAATTCTGTCCAGGACCTCTTCTCCCGTTTCTGACTCGTCAATGGAGGAGACCACAACGGAGTGCAGCGCGGTCTGCTCCACTTTCTTATTACTCACGGCGCCCGCCGCTACACTCGCGTATGTAGTTCCCTCCATGATCTCTTTATGTTTCATCAGGGTGTTCTGTAATTCTTCCATTTTTAAGTTGTTCTCTTGTATCGTTTTGTGTTGCCTCTCAAGAGAAGCTAACAACCTCGTAACCTCTGTTTGCCCTACATTATTTTCTATTGCTTCTTCCTTACGCGTTTGACTGCAATCTTCTCCTTTGTTCTTTTGGCTTAATTCGTGCTTTCTCTCCTCTTCTCCTTC
Organism: Hypsopygia costalis; assembly: GCA_937001555.2. Classification (NCBI taxonomy): domain Eukaryota; kingdom Metazoa; phylum Arthropoda; class Insecta; order Lepidoptera; family Pyralidae; genus Hypsopygia; species Hypsopygia costalis. Next base: position 31,096,568 of record OW443334.2, read on the forward strand.
CTTAACTAGCTTGTATAGCCGATCAACGGCTTGCAGAACACCCTCTTTAATATCAACCCTTAAATTGCGAGACTGACTAATATGGGCCTTTGCCTTGTGTAAGCACGATCGCGCCTCGGCCAATCTAGAGCCATAGGCAGGCTTCGGCGGCGAAGACCGTTGAGTCTCCTCTGCGGTTTCGCCGCCGGATCCCCCCTCTTTTGTTAGGGTCGTCTTTGTCCGAGTCTTCGTTAGCTCAGCGGGGATGGTAGTCTTTGCTGGCGGTGTAACTGCCTTAGTCCTTATTTCTCCTTTGGTAGCCTCCCAGTTGGAGATGCTACGTCTCACGTCGGGAACTGGTCCTGTTTTCCCCCTCTCAGCGTTCTCTGGAGTTCTATCCATGGCAAACATATTTCTGGGACGCGTCGCTTAGGTTAGGTTAGGTTAGGTTAGGTTAGGTTAGGTTAGGTTAGGTTAGGTTAGGTTAGGTTAGGTTAGGTTAGGTTAGGTTAGGTTAGGTTAGGTTAGGTTAGGTTAGGTTAGGTTAGGTTAGGTTAGGTTAGGTTAGGTTAGGTTAGGTTAGGTTAGGTTAGGTTAGGTTAGGTTAGGTTAGGTTAGGTTAGGTTAGGTTAGGTTAGGTTAGGTTAGGTTAGGTTAGGTTAGGTTAGGTTAGGTTAGGTTAGGTTAGGTTAGGTTAGGTTAGGTTAGGTTAGGTTAGGTTAGGTTAGGTTAGGTTAGGTTAGGTTAGGTTAGGTTAGGTTAGGTTAGGTTAGGTTAGGTTAGGTTAGGTTAGGTTAGGTTAGGTTAGGTTAGGTTAGGTTAGGTTAGGTTAGGTTAGGTTAGGTTAGGTTAGGTTAGGTTAGGTTAGGTTAGGTTAGGTTAGGTTAGGTTAGGTTAGGTTAGGTTAGGTTAGGTTAGGTTAGGTTAGGTTAGGTTAGGTTAGGTTAGGTTAGGTTAGGTTAGGTTAGGTTAGGTTAGGTTAGGTTAGGTTAGGTTAGGTTAGGTTAGGTTAGGTTAGGTTAGGTTAGGTTAGGTTAGGTTAGGTTAGGTTAGGTTAGGTTAGGTTAGGTTAGGTTAGGTTAGGTTAGGTTAGGTTAGGTTAGGTTAGGTTAGGTTAGGTTAGGTTAGGTTAGGTTAGGTTAGGTTAGGTTAGGTTAGGTTAGGTTAGGTTAGGTTAGGTTAGGTTAGGTTAGGTTAGGTTAGGTTAGGTTAGGTTAGGTTAGGTTAGGTTAGGTTAGGTTAGGTTAGGTTAGGTTAGGTTAGGTTAGGTTAGGTTAGGTTAGGTTAGGTTAGGTTAGGTTAGGTTAGGTTAGGTTAGGTTAGGTTAGGTTAGGTTAGGTTAGGTTAGGTTAGGTTAGGTTAGGTTAGGTTAGGTTAGGTTAGGTTAGGTTAGGTTAGGTTAGGTTAGGTTAGGTTAGGTTAGGTTAGGTTAGGTTAGGTTAGGTTAGGTTAGGTTAGGTTAGGTTGGGGTGCTAAGGCCGGAAAACCTCCTCGTGTGCTCGGGACTGTTGTTGGCTCGTTTTTCTTGCTGGATACGTCCGGTGAAAACGACTTGTTAGCAACAGCTTGAGCCTGGTGCACCTTGGGCAACAACGGTCAGTAACTTCTCTTCGCGGAGATCTTGCTGACCGTTGGCTAATATTCTGGCAAACAGTGGTGGATATACGACGTCCTAAACTATCCTGGACGGCCGTTGAAACCAAAGGATGGGTCGCTATGAGAGCGACCGGGGATGGCCGAAAGGTCAACCTCGAGTAGGAGATACCGTAGCCTTCTGACCCTATAATGCGGTCGCACCGGGTTTCCGGTGTTCTGGCCAGGGAAGGGAGGGACGGGGGCCTTGGCTTAACCGCCCGGGCCGCGAGGAAGAAAACCTCTATAAAAAATTACCCCTAACCCTATCCGGTGGGCCCCGCGCCGAGAGGGTATCTTGACCAGGGGGATGACTGGTCTTAGCGCCAACCCCGTCGGACCTGGCAAACGACGGGTGTATTTGCCTTGCCTCGGGGATGGGCGTCACCCCGGGGTCGACCGAATAAATCGACCCTAATCGTGGGAACATATATGGACCTTAATAAAACTGTAGACGTTGAGGGGAGTGTGTTGAGTGGGAGTTTGGGCGAGAAACAGTCGTTGAGCCCCAAAATTATGTCGGAAAAGGATGTGGCTTTTAGGCCCATTGTAGTGATGGAGAAGCTGCAAAACGCGGATTCAGATTCGAGTAGCAGTTTGGTGTCGGTGCGATCTAGAGAAAGCATGGATTTCGATGAGCGTCGCCGCAAACGTGGTTACGATGCTCCGGATGACTCGAGTTCGGATGCTGCAAGTCGCCTCTCTAAAGTCGCTGCTATTAAAGAGAGAACTGCCCGAAAAGTCAGAGGACGGCTACCCACTACAGGCGAATACATGACCTTTGTAGCAGCCAGAGCTGCGGCTAGTGCAGCCAAAAAGAAGGAGAAACAGCTGCAAGCTGAAAAGGAGATCAGGCAACAAGCGGAGGAAGCCCGCTTACTGCGATACGGTCATCTGTCTGAGTCTTCAGACCTAGATTCCGAGAAGGGTGTCTCTACAAGGGCGGAATTATGTGAGGTTGTGGACAAGAATCTCGAGACGGTTCTCATGGTCGCCGCTAAATCCGGTCATCTTAAAGGAACTTACCAAAAAAGCCTAAAGGATGCTGTGAGTGCAATTAAAACGGCAACCTATGACCTCCAAAATAGAACCATATCTGAAGAAACCCGGCAGTTGCAAGTCAACAATCGTCGGTTAGAGACGGAAATAGCTGATCTTCGCAAAGAGCTAGCAGAATTGCGCTCTACCGTTGCAGGAAGTAAGCCCTCAGCGAATTCACCACAGGCCGAGATGAACCAGCTACCGCAAGAAAAAGGCAGTATTGGTTCTCAGGATATGGAGACGTTACTTCGGACGGTGATGGCAACAGTTGGCTCTATGGTAGATGCTAAACTGGCCGGTATAAGCGACAGACTCCTTCCGGAAAAGAACCTTCGTCCACCTCTGGCCGCTGACAATAAGACGGGCGGTGTTAAAGGCAACACTTACGCTTCGGCGGTGGTTGGAACAAGCACGAGAGCAACAACTCTCGTGACTAGTAACGCTGTTAAAGCTACCGAAGTGGCGCAGCGCCCCAATATGACGGAGGTGCCACAACCGCAAAGAGTGACAAGCCCAGCGAATCGCAAAGGAAAGGGAAAAGGAAAGCGTACCTCAGTCGCACTGCAGAATCTAACTGCACCTGCGTCCTCGCCAGCAGTCAGCCAGTCAGTAACAGTCCAAGATCCTCCTGAGACTGTGGCAGCGGCATCAATGGACACCGCTGCTGACGGATGGACGGAAGTTAAAGGCCGTAAAAAGGCAAGGAGACAGCGTAACAAAGAAGTTAAAAGTAAGAAGAAAGATGACAAAGAAGCAAAAAAGCCAAAACTGGTACCCCCGAAATCAGCTGCTGTCATCCTAACTCTACAGCCGGGTGCCGAGGAGAAAGGTGTCTCGTACGCAGAAATACTAGCAGAGGCACGGGCGAAGATCGACCTTTCGACACTTGGCATTAATGACTTGCGCTGCAGAACGGCAGTTACAGGTGCGCGTATGTTGGTTGTAAAAGGTGAGGGTCATGCTGAAAAAGCGGATGTCTTAGCCGACAAAATTCGAGAAATTGCCGGCTCTGACAAGGTCAGGGTATCCAGGCCCACTAAAAGTGCGGATCTTCGTATTTCTGGGCTTGATGATGCAACAACAAAAGAAGAGGTGATTGCCGCCGTGGCCATGGTTGGCGGATGCTCTGCGCTCATAGTTAAAGCTGGCGAAATAAATCGGGGTATCTCCGGCATAGGCTCTATTTGGGTTAGCTGCCCGGTCTCAGTAGCAAAAAAATTAGCAGACTCAGGACGTCTCCTTGTTGGTTGGATGTCAACGCAGGTAAAACTACTGGACCAGAGGCCTCTGCGGTGCTTCCGTTGCCTGACCACCGGTCACGTAGGTAGAGCATGCACCGCGGAAGTAGACCGAAGTACCCTATGCTACCGCTGTAGCAAACCTGGTCATAAGGCGGCTCAATGTGTAGCTGAGAAACCGCATTGCACACTATGTGCTGCTGCCAATAAGCCGGCGGAACATGGGGTAGGCAGCAAGTCCTGTGCTGCCCCTTCCGGCCAGAAGACCAGGAAGTATGATGCTAGTCATTCCTTGACCCGGCCGAGTCACCCAGAACGGCGATCTCAGGAGGAAGGAATGGACATCATCCAGTAATGGATCACAACGCCTCCCATTTCCTGCAGGCGAATATTAACCACTGCGCTAGATCTCAAAACTTATTAATTCAGAGCATGGCGGAGTGGTTAATAAACGTGGCGATAGTCTCAGAACCCTACAGCATTCCTTCCCGAGATAACTGGGTTGGTGACCTTGACGGTTCAATTGCTCTCGTCTCCCAAGCGGGCACTGGCTCCCCGCCCTTCGATAAAGTAGCGAAGGGTCGGGGATGCGTCTCGGCCGTAGTGGGAGGGATCTCGGTTGTTGGGGTGTATTTTTCGCCGAACAGAGGGCTTGCTGAATTCGAAGCCTATCTTGGAGAGGTCGGCTCTCTGGTGCGGCGGAGTCACCCGAACCCCGTACTGGTCGCCGGTGATCTAAACGCCAAGAGCATGGCGTGGGGATCTCCGGTGACCGACGTGCGTGGCGAGACCCTGGAAGAGTGGGTGGTATCCACTGGGTTGGTGGTCCTAAATCGGGGAACCGTAAACACGTGCGTACGACAGCATGGCGGGTCAATAGTCGACGTCACATTCGCAAGCCCTGGAATCGCAAGACGTGTCCAAAATTGGAGAGTGATGGAGGACGTGGAGACGCTGTCGGATCATCTGTACATTCGATTCGACGTCTCTGCTTTCTCCGGGCCCGGACCCGCACCCACCGACAGGGACGGTCCACGGTGGGCATTGAAACGACTCGACTATGAGCGCCTAAAAGAAGCTGCTATTGTGGCAGCCTGGGTTATCCCTTCTGGTGACCCGGCGGTGATGGAGATAGATGCCGAAGCGGATCGGCTAGGTACAGTTATGGTCGAGATTTGCGATGCAGCCATGCCTCGGATTAAGAAACAATCACAGCGGCGTCGGGTGTACTGGTGGAGCGAAGAACTCACCTATTTCCGACGACAATGTGTGGCGGCGAGACGCCAGTACACCCGCAGCCGAAGGAGGGCCCGCCGGGACGAGGACAGGGAAGCCGAATTATACGCAGCTTACAGGACTTGTGTCAAGACGCTGAAAGTGGCAATAAGCCGGTCAAAGTCGGAAGCATGGCGGGAGATGCTGGAAACACTGGACACTGATCCCTGGGGGCGGCCCTACAAAATGGTACGTCGCAAGTTGCGACCTTGGGCCCCTCCCATAACACAGTGTCTCCAACCACAGCTTCTCCAAGCAGTCGTAGAAGAGCTGTTTCCTGCCAGAGAAGAACATAGGGCTCCGCCAATGTCGTTGTCTGCAGCGTCCCGGATGGAAACTGAAGAGCAAGAAGATACCGAGGTGCCGGTTGTCTCCAAGGAAGAGTTAGGGGCGGCAGTTGCCAGAATGAGAAGAAAAAATACCGCCCCTGGACTAGATGGGGTACCAAGTAGAGCCTGGGTGCTGGCCTTAAAGGAATTAGAACCACATATGCGAGGGCTCTTGACTGCCTGCATGGTAAAGAGGCAGTTCCCACGTCGGTGGAAGCCCGGCCGTCTTGTGTTAATCCTCAAGGATGGGCGGCCTCCTGGATCGCCGTCGGCCTACCGACCGATAGTTCTGCTCGATGAGGCGGGAAAACTCTTCGAGCGTGTCATAGCTGTCCGCCTCGTCGAGCATCTTGAGAGACTGGGCCCCGATCTGAGCGATGCCCAGTTCGGATTTCGCCACGGCCGGTCTACCATAGACGCGATAGTGCAGCTGAGAGCACTCGCAGAGAGGGCCACAGCCCAGGGGGAGGTGTTGCTGGCGATATCGCTAGATATTAAGAACGCATTCAATACCATCCCTTGGAGCTGCATTAGAGAAGCACTCAGGTACCATAGGGTGCCTCGGTATCTTCAGGAGTTAGTTGCGCACTACCTCTTAGGAAGAGAGGTAGTTTATCCCAAGTTTGATGGTGAGTTTGGTCGCAGGTCAATGTCTTGCGGTGTTCCACAGGGATCGGTTCTTGGACCCCTTCTGTGGAACATCGGATTTGATTGGGTGCTGCGAGGGTCTTTGATACAGGGAGTCGACGTGATAGCTTACGCCGACGACACTCTGGTGACCGCACATGCTAAGTCCCATCGACAGGCGACCATTCTCGCCACAGCTGGTGTAGCACAGGTAGTAGGGCGTATGAGGAGATTGGGGCTGGAGGTGGCACTTCACAAGACCGAGGCACTTTGCTTTCATGGCCCTCGGAATAAGCCGCCGGCAGGTATGCAGCTAGTCGTCGGAGGTGTCGCAATCGCTGTCGAGTCGACAATGCGATATCTGGGCATTGTCCTTGACAGCCGATGGAATTTCCACGAGCACTTCCGAAGGCTAGCCCCGAAGCTGATATCTACAGCAGCCGCACTAGGAGCTTTGCTGCCAAACCTAGGCGGGCCGACGGTCACCTGCCGCCGCCTTTATTTGGGGGTGGTGCGGTCGATGGCACTATATGGGGCACCCGTGTGGGTGGATACCCTGAATGCCCTCAACAGGACCCATCTGCGGAGACCGCAACGGGCCATGGCGGTCAGGGTCATGAGAGGGTACCGCACCGTTTCCTTTGAGGCGGCATGTATCGTAGCAGGATGTCCGCCTTGGGAGTTGGAGGCGGAGATCCTGGCGGCGACTTATTGCCAAAAAGCGTTGGCTGTGGAAGCAGGTGATCCTCCATTTCCGGAGGGGATCATTCGCTGGAGAGAGAAAGCACGTCAGGAACTCCTTTTAAAGTGGGCAGAAAGTTTGGAGGACCCGAGCGCTGGCCGGCGCACCGTCGACGCCATCAGACCAGTCCTACAAGGGTGGGTCGAAAGAAGGTTCGGAGTGGTGACCTTTCACGTTGCTCAGATTCTGACCAATCACGGGTGCTTTGGTAGATACCTGTGCAACGTGGCAAGGAGAGAGGTCTCGACGGTGTGCCATCAATGTGGAGGCGTCGAAGATTCGGCGCAGCACACCCTGGCAGAATGTCCAGCGTGGACGGCGGAGAGAGCTGCGCTGATTGCGGAGGTGGGGTGCGACCTCTCGCTTCCGATTGTCACTAAAGCCATGATCAGAAGCGAGAGATGTTGGCAAGCCATGGTCTCCTTCTGTGAATCAGTGATGTCGCAGAAGGAGACCGCGGAGCGGGTGAGAGAGGAAGACATTCTCTCCCACCCGATCCGTCGAAAAAGAAATGGGCGAAGGCGACGGGCCGAAAACCGCCTCCTTCCGCCCTGACGAGGGCCTCTGGGCGGCGGGTAGGGGAACCCGTCGTTCTACAGAGAGAGGTCCTCAGGCGGGTGGCATACTCATTGTTCCGGTATGCCACTGGAAGAAAGAAAGCCGGGTATTGCCCGGGAAAAAGAAGGGTCTGCACACGTGTGGACAACGGCCGGCTGGGTCCCGGAGGTGATGTTAAAATCGTTCCCGGGGCCCCGCTAGAAAGGCAATGTGAAGGAACACGGTGGTTTTTTTAGTCGGTAGGTCTGCCCGGCGGGGCCCATTAGGGGTCTTGTACCGGGCAGGAGTCCGACATACCCACGACATTTTCCCCTAGATGGCGTGGGATGCATGAGCATTTTTCCACCGAAAACAAAAAAAAAAAAAAAAAAAAAAAAGGTTAGGTTAGGTTAGGTTAGGTTAGGTTAGGTTAGGTTAGGTTAGGTTAGGTTAGGTTAGGTTAGGTTAGGTTAGGTTAGGTTAGGTTAGGTTAGGTTAGGTTAGGTTAGGTTAGGTTAGGTTAGGTTAGGTTAGGTTAGGTTAGGTTAGGTTAGGTTAGGTTAGGTTAGGTTAGGTTAGGTTAGGTTAGGTTAGGTTAGGTTAGGTTAGGTTAGGTTAGGTTAGGTTAGGTTAGGTTAGGTTAGGTTAGGTTAGGTTAGGTTAGGTTAGGTTAGGTTAGGTTAGGTTAGGTTAGGTTAGGTTAGGTTAGGTTAGGTTAGGTTAGGTTAGGTTAGGTTAGGTTAGGTTAGGTTAGGTTAGGTTAGGTTAGGTTAGGTTAGGTTAGGTTAGGTTAGGTTAGGTTAGGTTAGGTTAGGTTAGGTTAGGTTAGGTTAGGTTAGGTTAGGTTAGGTTAGGTTAGGTTAGGTTAGGTTAGGTTAGGTTAGGTTAGGTTAGGTTAGGTTAGGTTAGGTTAGGTTAGGTTAGGTTAGGTTAGGTTAGGTTAGGTTAGGTTAGGTTAGGTTAGGTTAGGTTAGGTTAGGTTAGGTTAGGTTAGGTTAGGTTAGGTTAGGTTAGGTTAGGTTAGGTTAGGTTAGGTTAGGTTAGGTTAGGTTAGGTTAGGTTAGGTTAGGTTAGGTTAGGTTAGGTTAGGTTAGGTTAGGTTAGGTTAGGTTAGGTTAGGTTAGGTTAGGTTAGGTTAGGTTAGGTTAGGTTAGGTTAGGTTAGGTTAGGTTAGGTTAGGTTAGGTTAGGTTAGGTTAGGTTAGGTTAGGTTAGGTTAGGTTAGGTTAGGTTAGGTTAGGTTAGGTTAGGTTAGGTTAGGTTAGGTTAGGTTAGGTTAGGTTAGGTTAGGTTAGGTTAGGTTAGGTTAGGTTAGGTTAGGTTAGGTTAGGTTAGGTTAGGTTAGGTTAGGTTAGGTTAGGTTAGGTTAGGTTAGGTTAGGTTAGGTTAGGTTAGGTTAGGTTAGGTTAGGTTAGGTTAGGTTAGGTTAGGTTAGGTTAGGTTAGGTTAGGTTAGGTTAGGTTAGGTTAGGTTAGGTTAGGTTAGGTTAGGTTAGGTTAGGTTAGGTTAGGTTAGGTTAGGTTAGGTTAGGTTAGGTTAGGTTAGGTTAGGTTAGGTTAGGTTAGGTTAGGTTAGGTTAGGTTAGGTTAGGTTAGGTTAGGTTAGGTTAGGTTAGGTTAGGTTAGGTTAGGTTAGGTTAGGTTAGGTTAGGTTAGGTTAGGTTAGGTTAGGTTAGGTTAGGTTAGGTTAGGTTAGGTTAGGTTAGGTTAGGTTAGGTTAGGTTAGGTTAGGTTAGGTTAGGTTAGGTTAGGTTAGGTTAGGTTAGGTTAGGTTAGGTTAGGTTAGGTTAGGTTAGGTTAGGTTAGGTTAGGTTAGGTTAGGTTAGGTTAGGTTAGGTTAGGTTAGGTTAGGTTAGGTTAGGTTAGGTTAGGTTAGGTTAGGTTAGGTTAGGTTAGGTTAGGTTAGGTTAGGTTAGGTTAGGTTAGGTTAGGTTAGGTTAGGTTAGGTTAGGTTAGGTTAGGTTAGGTTAGGTTAGGTTAGGTTAGGTTAGGTTAGGTTAGGTTTTTTTTTTTTTTTTTTTTTTTTTTTTTTTTACTATCTACCCCTAACTTGATCAGGGACCTTGGCTACTGTTTCTCATTCATACCAGTTCTCGCTTTTATGCTTCTCGTACTTTTATTCTTCATACTATTCTTTCTTTCATGCTTCATATCTTTTGTACCGTAGGTCTGGGTTTGACCTCTATCTATATCTATAATATACTATCTACTTTATCTCTTTTTGCTTTCTTTATTGTGGGTTATTAATAGAGTACACGTTTATTTTATTTTCTCTTTTACATAACAAATTCTTACTCTATCTTACTCTAAACATTTTGCTTCCTTTTATATACTATTTGCTAATGAACATATGCAAGCTTATATAGTATGGTTCTAGTTACATTTGTTTATTCTTAGTTACTAAATACTATCGTATATCGTCTTATTCTGCTTATAATTCCTTATTTTAAACACAGTTCCTTATAATTATATTGGACCTTATCTAGTGACAGTTTTACATTCCACCTTGTTAGGTTTCTACAAAATTGGTACAATTCTTATTTCTAGAGAGGCCAGAATTTCCTATTATAGTGTATCGCTTTAGGGGTAGTTACTATGTTAAATTTTCTGCTGTTTACCTAGTTCATCTCATACTGATATGAAAATATATCCATGAATGAACTTTTTTGTTGCATTTTGACTGATCTTTGTTCTACTGTAATCGTTTCTATTTAACTGTTACGTGTATTGTCCGGTGTATTAATCTATATAGGCGTGCATCCTTCTTTATTGCTCGACTTGCGATATTATCTTCAAGATAATATCGCGCCTTCTTGGTCTTGTCGAAGTGAGGTTTGCTCCTACAGTTTGCATTGCTATAATTGTCACAATTATCTATTAATTTTGGCAATTATTACATTTCTATTCTGGATCCGGTTACTCGTATGCGACCGTGGATCTTGCGATCGCATCCCACTTCCTGCGGATGGGACAGTCCATGCTGAAGGCGTTGTGGTCAGTCCTAGGCAACTTCGCTCTAGTGCAGTTTTTGCATGTTGGTGTTGCATCAACCTCCCACCCAGGACACTCCGATCGGAGATGCGGCCCTCCGCAATGGCTGCAGACGTCCGCTGTCTCCGTGCAGAGGCGCCGGGTGTGGCCATACTCCAGGCATCGTGAGCACTGCACTAATGGAGACTGGTCCGCCACAAGCACTCGCTGTATGTCGAGATGGACTGCCCCCGCCTCAGTAAGCCTTCTCCACATTTTTGGTGAAGTTTTCGCGACCACGTGCACCAAGTTTGGATTTCTCGTCTTCTTTCTATATCTAACTTCTAGCCTCATCTCTGTCTCGTTTAAATCGTACAATATCTCTGGATTTTGCTGTTGTATTGCTTCCATGATTTCCTCATCTGTTAGAGTGGCGAAGACCCATTTAAGCACAATGAGTGGATCTTTGTTTTTGGCTTCAACTACCTTCAGCCCGGCTATTTGATCTATTTTCTCTTTTGCCTTTTTCATTCCGTCCATGTCCTTGCATCCAATTATTAATTTCGCGTCTTTCGCTTTTCTAATTTTGTCAATTTTGATTCCGCCTTTTGTTGCCTTTATGCCCTTTCTCAGTTTCTGGAGTACCTCCTCCCCTGTTTCCAGGTTGTCCTCCGATGTGACCATCAGCGAGTGCATCGCCGCGCTCTCCACTGGCGGACGCCTGTACTGAGGCCCGGCCGCCACACTCGCGTAGGTCAGCATCGGCAGCTCTTCCAGTTGGTTATGTTTCTCGAAGGTCTCTCTCAGTGTTTCAATTTCTTTTTTATTCTCCTCCAATTTCTTACTATGCTCTTCTAATTTTTGCAACAATTTCTCTTCCAATGTCAAATTTTGTTTCGATGTTTTATCCTCATTTGTTTCTGTTTCTGTGCTTTTGTCTTTCTTAGCCACTGTTTCCCTTGTATCTTTTTGCTTTTCAGTCTCTGTTTCCTTGTCCTTCTTCTCAATCTTCTTCTTCACTTCCTCTTCAGTCTCTGTCTGCTGGTCCTTCTTTTCTATCTTCTTTTCTACCACTCTCTCTGTTTCTGTAGACTTGTCTTTCTTCTTCGGTTTTGGGGCTCCTTCGCCTTTGTTCGCCAGGTCGTTTCCAGCTTCGAAGATCACTCTTTGGAGCTTCTTGAACAGAATGCTCAATCCACTCCTCACTTCGGTCTTCATATTTTTGGATTGCTCCATTAGATCTCTTCCCTCCTGGCATAGTTCGATGGCCACGACAAGTCTTTGGTCCATTTTGGGCGTTTCTGCCTCTTCAGGTTCGTCTTCTTTTGTGAAGGTCCTCTGCCTTGTGGCCCTTTTCTTATCTTCTCCGGGTCTTTCAAACTGTGCGACCTTTTCCCGGATCTCCGCGCTCTTTCTCCTGATCGTTCCTGTCGTGGGTCCAGCCCTCGTTGTTTCGCGTTCCAGGTGCTGTTTTGTTCTGGTCGGTGTCCGGTGACATGCCATTTTGATCAGGCCCGTGAAGACTTGTGGTCTAGTATTTCAATGGAGAGAGGGTAGATGTGTCAGCTCTTAATTGACGATAGTAGTATTTTTAGTCAGATCTATTATATCAATAATTATTGCATGATAACAACACAACATAAACTTATTGTAAAATATTAAATATTATAAATATAATTAAATAAATAGTCTGAATTTACAGTATTATTTGACTCCTATCTTAATCCGATTTTTACTTTCCAGGTGCAGCTGCAGTCCGGTGATGCTACCGCTACGACTAGGTCTTCAGGTTTAATAGGTAAGTACCACTTACGTAGCACTCAACTCTCTTTTCTTTTTCTAGGTGCAGATGCTCCTTCTCGGATCAGTCGGCTATTCTCCTTATCTATTTGCGTCTTCTCGTAAGTATTTTTTACCTATAAGTTTATTTCATAGATTTTTTAGCCCAGTGAAATAAAATTTTTTCCCGATTTTAGTGATTTTTAATTTTTTACAAGCAAACCCTGGTGTGCGGTGTGTATGTGTACTCTTTATTAGGTGCACTATACTTGCGCCTACACGATCCGCCACTAAAAGTTCGCAAAATTTTGAAGGGGGGGGTGGGTTTATCGTTCAAATCACGTGGGTCGAAATTTTTGGTTGCTTATTTCTAAGTTAGTACAAGTCAGGATGCACTTCTGGTCTATTTTCCTGCGTCTTGTTATAGGTAAGAGACACGATAATTAACTGATTTTATAAAAGTATAAAACAAAATAAATTAAATAATAAATAAAATAAAATAAATATATTCCCGTATAAAAAATTTTTGGTCTCTATGTAGAGACAGTCTCTAGTCGCTCAAAGATTAGTCTAGCTAGTGCTTAGCTATATCCATTTGTTATTTTTGTCAAAATACAACAAAAAAGTTTTTAACTCTACATAGAGTCGTCTCTACAGTGCTGGGGGATAGAGCTTGGCAGCCCGAGTCATATGTCGAAAACCGCGCGACGATATGATGAATAGTACCCGAGATACGGATTTTACTAGATTTTACAGGTTTTTGTCAGGGACTGTGAATATTTTGGGATTTTATAATACAATATGTGGGGTGGGGAGGGGTGGGGGGGTTGGGATAGGGGTGAGATCCGGCGGAGTGGATCCTAGAAGCGAGTTTTGATCCAAGGAAGTGTACAGGTGTTCGTCTCCTGTTTTTTGTTGGTGCACGTGGTGCACCCCGTTCTTCGCTCAGTCTCTGTATGGGTGTTAGGGGGAGGGGGTAGGGCTTGTGGATCCGGGTAGTACTTCGAAAACCGCACCGCGATATGACGAATAGTACCCGAGACACGGATTTTAATGTATTTTTCCGATTTTTGCTGGGGACTTAGAATTTATTTTAGGGTTTTCCGAAAATGGGGTGGGGGTTGGGATTCGTGGGGTGGAATCTGGCGGAGAGGATCCCAGAAACGAATATTGATCCAGAGGAGATGAGACAAATGTTCGTCTCCTGTTATTTGTTAGTGCACGTGGTGCACCCCGTTCTCCGCTCAGTATCAGCGTTCTCCGCTCAGTATCAGGGTGGGTGTTGGGGGGAAGGGGTAGGGCTTGTCAATCCGGGTAGTACCTCGAAAACCGCACCGCGATATGACGAGTAGTATCCGAATTACAGATTTTAATAAATTTTTTGGTATTTTTGCTAGGGACTTAGAATTTATTTTAAGTTTTGCCGAATATGGGGTGGGGGTTGGAATTCGAGGGGTGGAATCTGGCGGAGAGGATCCCAGAAACGAGTATTGATCCAGAGGAGATGAAACGAGTGTTCGACTCCTGTTATTTGTTAGTGCACGTGGTGCACCCCGTTCTCCGCTCAGTCTCAGTATGGGTGTTGGGGTAGGTTTTGTCCGTCTGGGTAATACCTCGAAAACCGCGCCGCGATATGACGAGTAATACCCGAGATATAGAATTTAATAAATTTTTCCAATTTTTGCAATGGACTTAGTTTTATTTTATGATTTGCCGAAATATGGGGTGAGTGAAAAGTCCCGTATCTCAGGCCCTACTCACCGCGCGCGGGTTCGACATACGCCGTCGGATCGGGGGTTTCATCCCCTACCTAGGGGTGCAAAAATCTTATTTTATTTATAACTACCCCTAGCCGAATAATGCTTATAACTAAAACTTAAAATTACCTTAATACTAGTGTGGCGCTCACTGTGTACTCGACACCCCTCGGGATAAAATGATATTGCGGGCGAACCGCTGGCGTCCCGAAGATGTTGTAAACTGGTTTCTATTCGTAGAAATCCAGCGAAGAAGGTGAGCACATCCTGGTTAATACTGCACCCCACGACAGCCCTCCAAGGGGGCGCAAAGTCCCGATTTTGATAAAATTTGCTGCTATATTCAGTAGTTTTAACGCGTTGGGATAGCCTCTGCAGCGGCCAGACGATTAGGGATAGGGCGAGTCTGGCAGCTGTGGTGGTCTGAGGAGGATATGAGCTATCTACCAATGTACTTTTTGTGGTGGTATCCCGGCAGGTGTGAGCGCCACGACGGGTTGAAGACCCCCCTTATTTTTGGATTTTACTTTAGTTGCGCCGACTTTTTATCTTCCTGTTGAGTCCCCAGGGAGGCGTACGGTGACCGTCCGGCTGGTTTTGGTGACCACGATCGACGCGGCGGAGACTGGCGACGAAGACGAGCGCAACTCTTCCCGAGGGTTTGCCCTCGTTTGATCACCCTGGCCGGTGAAAGCGAAACTTCGGCCCCGCCTCGGCCGCGCGCGGCAAAACTGCGGCGCGCGGTACGGAAAGCGGGATATCTCCGAACCCGCTGCTCTCCGGCTGAATCCAGAACCACTCCCGTGTTCCGGAGGAAGCGGCCCACCCGGCTACACAAGCCACGTCCCAGACGAGCCTCCACCCCCTCCGTTACAGGGGTCGGAAAGTACCGCACCAACTTTCACCACTATTTGCGGCGCCGCTTAGCACTTTTTGTCTTAATTCCCTATTTTAGGTCCTAATCGTCTCGATTTTTCGCTCACTAACACTACTCTAGTCACTTCGTAAGAATCTATCGATTTTTATACTAAATTCTGTCTATTTTCAGTTTATTTATGTCTCTAAAATCACCACTTACTTTCTGGCCGTCGGGGTTAGGGAAAATCGAGGAAGAGACCGATTTCCCTTCGCGTGCGGCCGAATTTGGCAGCTGTCCTTAGGTCCTTGTTGCGAGGGCTATCGGATGGTGGTCTTGGATCGAGCCGGCGAGCTCGGGTTCGAGCTCCAGCCTGACTTCCTGTTTCGGTCCTCCGTCGATATCTCCCCAATTTCCCAGCGGAAAAATCCCAGTTTTTTATCACTTGCACAGTGTTCGATTACGCACTATTTAAAACAATAATAAGTATATGTTGTCGCTTTAGTTTTTGAAATATTTTACAAAGTTTGATTTTTTGCTAGTTTTTTCGCACTTTTAGTGTCACAACTCACCCAATTTTTATCCTAAAAATCCTAAATTTCTACAGGGCACTCTCCACTGAAATCCGCACACAATCACAGTTCACGATACATGACTTATCGCTGGTTTTCGCGAGTTTTTTGCCGTTTTTTGGCCGCGCGCGGGCGGTTTCGCGATTTTCTTCCGGGTTTTTCGGTATAAATCCGTCACTTTTCGCCCGATTTCCAATCTGAAAACGCTATTGGATGCGGAATTTAAGCGCGCATCTGGCAATATATGACACGCATATATTTTCAGACTTTTTACCACTTCTGCGATTTTTTAACTGCGGAGCGGCGTAAAATCGTGACGCTCGGCTCAGGGGGTACGGCGCGACTGGGTTAGGTTAGGTTAGGTTAGGTTAGGTTAGGTTAGGTTAGGTTAGGTTAGGTTAGGTTAGGTTAGGTTAGGTTAGGTTAGGTTAGGTTAGGTTAGGTTAGGTTAGGTTAGGTTAGGTTAGGTTAGGTTAGGTTAGGTTAGGTTAGGTTAGGTTAGGTTAGGTTAGGTTAGGTTAGGTTAGGTTAGGTTAGGTTAGGTTAGGTTAGGTTAGGTTAGGTTAGGTTAGGTTAGGTTAGGTTAGGTTAGGTTAGGTTAGGTTAGGTTAGGTTAGGTTAGGTTAGGTTAGGTTAGGTTAGGTTAGGTTAGGTTAGGTTAGGTTAGGTTAGGTTAGGTTAGGTTAGGTTAGGTTAGGTTAGGTTAGGTTAGGTTAGGTTAGGTTAGGTTAGGTTAGGTTAGGTTAGGTTAGGTTAGGTTAGGTTAGGTTAGGTTAGGTTAGGTTAGGTTAGGTTAGGTTAGGTTAGGTTAGGTTAGGTTAGGTTAGGTTAGGTTAGGTTAGGTTAGGTTAGGTTAGGTTAGGTTAGGTTAGGTTAGGTTAGGTTAGGTTAGGTTAGGTTAGGTTAGGTTAGGTTAGGTTAGGTTAGGTTAGGTTAGGTTAGGTTAGGTTAGGTTAGGTTAGGTTAGGTTAGGTTAGGTTAGGTTAGGTTAGGTTAGGTTAGGTTAGGTTAGGTTAGGTTAGGTTAGGTTAGGTTAGGTTAGGTTAGGTTAGGTTAGGTTAGGTTAGGTTAGGTTAGGTTAGGTTAGGTTAGGTTAGGTTAGGTTAGGTTAGGTTAGGTTAGGTTAGGTTAGGTTAGGTTAGGTTAGGTTAGGTTAGGTTAGGTTAGGTTAGGTTAGGTTAGGTTAGGTTAGGTTAGGTTAGGTTAGGTTAGGTTAGGTTAGGTTAGGTTAGGTTAGGTTAGGTTAGGTTAGGTTAGGTTAGGTTAGGTTAGGTTAGGTTAGGTTAGGTTAGGTTAGGTTAGGTTAGGTTAGGTTAGGTTAGGTTAGGTTAGGTTAGGTTAGGTTAGGTTAGGTTAGGTTAGGTTAGGTTAGGTTAGGTTAGGTTAGGTTAGGTTAGGTTAGGTTAGGTTAGGTTAGGTTAGGTTAGGTTAGGTTAGGTTAGGTTAGGTTAGGTTAGGTTAGGTTAGGTTAGGTTAGGTTAGGTTAGGTTAGGTTAGGTTAGGTTAGGTTAGGTTAGGTTAGGTTAGGTTAGGTTAGGTTAGGTTAGGTTAGGTTAGGTTAGGTTAGGTTAGGTTAGGTTAGGTTAGGTTAGGTTAGGTTAGGTTAGGTTAGGTTAGGTTAGGTTAGGTTAGGTTAGGTTAGGTTAGGTTAGGTTAGGTTAGGTTAGGTTAGGTTAGGTTAGGTTAGGTTAGGTTAGGTTAGGTTAGGTTAGGTTAGGTTAGGTTAGGTTAGGTTAGGTTAGGTTAGGTTAGGTTAGGTTAGGTTAGGTTAGGTTAGGTTAGGTTAGGTTAGGTTAGGTTAGGTTAGGTTAGGTTAGGTTAGGTTAGGTTAGGTTAGGTTAGGTTAGGTTAGGTTAGGTTAGGTTAGGTTAGGTTAGGTTAGGTTAGGTTAGGTTAGGTTAGGTTAGGTTAGGTTAGGTTAGGTTAGGTTAGGTTAGGTTAGGTTAGGTTAGGTTAGGTTAGGTTAGGTTAGGTTAGGTTAGGTTAGGTTAGGTTAGGTTAGGTTAGGTTAGGTTAGGTTAGGTTAGGTTAGGTTAGGTTAGGTTAGGTTAGGTTAGGTTAGGTTAGGTTAGGTTAGGTTAGGTTAGGTTAGGTTAGGTTAGGTTAGGTTAGGTTAGGTTAGGTTAGGTTAGGTTAGGTTAGGTTAGGTTAGGTTAGGTTAGGTTAGGTTAGGTTAGGTTAGGTTAGGTTAGGTTAGGTTAGGTTAGGTTAGGTTAGGTTAGGTTAGGTTAGGTTAGGTTAGGTTAGGTTAGGTTAGGTTAGGTTAGGTTAGGTTAGGTTAGGTTAGGTTAGGTTAGGTTAGGTTAGGTTAGGTTAGGTTAGGTTAGGTTAGGTTAGGTTAGGTTAGGTTAGGTTAGGTTAGGTTAGGTTAGGTTAGGTTAGGTTAGGTTAGGTTAGGTTAGGTTAGGTTAGGTTAGGTTAGGTTAGGTTAGGTTAGGTTAGGTTAGGTTAGGTTAGGTTAGGTTAGGTTAGGTTAGGTTAGGTTAGGTTAGGTTAGGTTAGGTTAGGTTAGGTTAGGTTAGGTTAGGTTAGGTTAGGTTAGGTTAGGTTAGGTTAGGTTAGGTTAGGTTAGGTTAGGTTAGGTTAGGTTAGGTTAGGTTAGGTTAGGTTAGGTTAGGTTAGGTTAGGTTAGGTTAGGTTAGGTTAGGTTAGGTTAGGTTAGGTTAGGTTAGGTTAGGTTAGGTTAGGTTAGGTTAGGTTAGGTTAGGTTAGGTTAGGTTAGGTTAGGTTAGGTTAGGTTAGGTTAGGTTAGGTTAGGTTAGGTTAGGTTAGGTTAGGTTAGGTTAGGTTAGGTTAGGTTAGGTTAGGTTAGGTTAGGTTAGGTTAGGTTAGGTTAGGTTAGGTTAGGTTAGGTTAGGTTAGGTTAGGTTAGGTTAGGTTAGGTTAGGTTAGGTTAGGTTAGGTTAGGTTAGGTTAGGTTAGGTTAGGTTAGGTTAGGTTAGGTTAGGTTAGGTTAGGTTAGGTTAGGTTAGGTTAGGTTAGGTTAGGTTAGGTTAGGTTAGGTTAGGTTAGGTTAGGTTAGGTTAGGTTAGGTTAGGTTAGGTTAGGTTAGGTTAGGTTAGGTTAGGTTAGGTTAGGTTAGGTTAGGTTAGGTTAGGTTAGGTTAGGTTAGGTTAGGTTAGGTTAGGTTAGGTTAGGTTAGGTTAGGTTAGGTTAGGTTAGGTTAGGTTAGGTTAGGTTAGGTTAGGTTAGGTTAGGTTAGGTTAGGTTAGGTTAGGTTAGGTTAGGTTAGGTTAGGTTAGGTTAGGTTAGGTTAGGTTAGGTTAGGTTAGGTTAGGTTAGGTTAGGTTAGGTTAGGTTAGGTTAGGTTAGGTTAGGTTAGGTTAGGTTAGGTTAGGTTAGGTTAGGTTAGGTTAGGTTAGGTTAGGTAGGGTAGTTAGGTAGGTAGGTTAACAAATTAATAATAAAAAAAAAAAAAAAAAAAATTACTTATGATGATGATGATGAAAAAATTAATTTAAACGTTAGGCGCTTGGAGCGTGCCCCCATGCGACTGGCGTCGCTTAATTACATAAGACTCAAAAGTTATAGCCATTTCACTGATCTGTGACAAGTCGTAGGAGAGGTTAACCCCTCGTCTGCCAGAGTAGTTTTTTCGCGATGGAGGTTCCAAAGGGGTATGTTGGGGTTAATTAGGTTAAGTTAGGAGCCCCTAGACGAATTTCAGTTTTCCTGGATTTTTTTAAGTTAGTCAAAATTAACTTTGAAAAGTTAGGTTAGGTTTTTGTTTTTCTTGTATTTTCGGTTAATTTGGGTTAGGTTGGTTAGGTTTAGGTTAGGTTAGGTTAGGTTAGGTTCTACTACCACTACTACTACGAAGATTGCATCATGTTCTAACAGGAACATGATACAAATTAGCTTCCTACACACCTACCTAACCTATTCGGCAGGGTCGGGGTTGCGCCGATCGATATATTAGTATATTACAGCAAAGTCTAAACAAAATATATTACACAAAGACAATGTGCACTTAGCAACAACATGCAACGCGTGACATTTAAAAAAGCGAAAGTAACACAAGCTGCCGAGGTCAACGAGGCGCACAACGAACAAAGAAAGGGTCGGTACGACGGGGTATAAATACCGCGTGCACATGAGAGAGCGTTCATACTGCAATGTACAGTGTATACCACATCATCACTTCAATCGACGTCGAGAAATTCGTGAAGCAAAATGAGTCACAGCAAACAATCGAAAGCTACGTCTCTGGAGGTGTACGACGACGACGACATTCAGATGTCTCAAATGCCGATGCCGGACGACCAGGAAGTAGAATATCTGGAGACAACACCGCAATTGTCGAGTCCCCAATCAGAGTATCAAAACGACGAAGAGGGAACTGGGGACGAGTATACACCCCAGGAGGAGAACGAGATCCAGGAAGCGACGCAGACAACTCCGACTCGGAGTACTACACCGGAGAACAATCCGCAGCGAACGCCAATGACGACGAATGCCCCTCTGAGACGGAAGAGAATAATAGATCTGAAACAAGCGCCGTCCAAGAAACAACAACAAGAAACGATGAAACGAATGAAGGCAGAGGAGATATCGAAGAAGAAGAGGTTCGAGAACACAACCGACTTCATTGCTCAATGGACCAAGGACAACGTTACCCCATTAGAAATAAACTGTCTCCTTGGAAAGTCATCGCTAAGCATACAGGAACAAAGCGGCTCCATTACCACATCATTTACATCTCCACCGCAAAAAACTGGGGGCACAACAGCAAGCTTGGTAAAGCTATTAGACAACAACAGTACAAGTGTAGCAAAATTGCATGTATTCAGTGCCTTCTTCAGTACATTACTAACGGCCGTGATCGTACAACACTTAAGCAAATTCTCACTAAACGTGATCAAAGGCTTGCAATGTGCGTCGCTCATACGTTGGGACTTAAACCTGGGGAAAAAAACAGTTACATTGGAGGTCCCCAAGGGGGAAATAACATATTTCGAGGCGAAGGCTCAACACGAGACGAAAGGGACGGACGAATGGATCAAGGCACTTCTTCAGCCAATGAAAACTTACCTGAGGGTAGAGAAATTGAACAACTCCGTTATCAGCGTGAAAACGAACTCGATGACTCTGGAGATGAACAGAGTTCCGTTCACGAGCAACCCAGATTCAACGTTACAACAAGAAGTGCTGAACTTGTCAGAGAAAATCAGAAACTTATCCTGTTACTATGTGAAAACCAAGCTTTTGACAAAAGAAAAGCCACGCTTGTACTATCTAGAACGCCTGAAGGGATTAACGCCTTCTTTAACAAATACTTTCGGGAACGACTTGCACAGGCACTATACCTTTCCAAAGCATTGGTATTTCAAGAATCAATTCAACAAAGATTTGAAAGAGCCAAACAGTACCAGCTCAAACAAGACCCAACAGCCAACGACTTCGGAACTGTGTACGACGGAATAATGGATTTAGAAATGGTACTAGAACAAAATAAAATTAATTGCTACACGTTTGCAAGAAGAACAAAAGAACATTTCTATATGCAAACAGGAAAACAAAACAATCTGTTCTTTTACGGTCCACCTGGAACTGGAAAAACAACGATAATGGAAAGTTTAGTTAATTGCCACTACAACTATTGCAGATTAACAGGACTAATACCAACATCACAATTCAATTTTGCGGGCTTATATATGAGAAACGCATGTTTCATGGACGAATGCAAATTAGTGGATAACCTATTTGAAGCCTGGAAAGAACTAGCCGGTGGACAACCAATGAGCACCGACATAAAATATGAAGAGAGACAAGACATCGATAACTGCGTCCTATACACGGCGAGCAATTATCCAATCAACGCATATTTGACTGTGCCGGATAGCCAAGAAGCGGTAATGGAACGAACAATACAATACAATTTTTTCCACAAAACCCACCATATTAAATTAAATGCATTTATATGGGAGGCATTTTGGAAAAAATATCAATTACCGACAGATGAAGATGAAGTAATGATTAATTAGATATACACTGTACACTGCACTATCACATATAACGAACGAATACACTAACACATAAATAATAACACTAATTATAAGCAATTATGTAAATACTAACCTTTACGATGAATAAAATGCATATAATTAACATAAATTGTACTTCATTTAATTGCCAAAAAACGACAGGTCCCACGACCGTGACCACCATGTACTAGGATAACAGAAAACAAAGGGGGTAAATAGCAGTATAAAACAAGCAAACCCGGGGGAAATAATTAGTATGTCGAGCGACGCGGCCGACAACGAAACAGGTTATACGTTGCCCGGCTATAAATATCTCGGGCCAGGCAACGACCTCGATCTCGGCGAGCCAGCAAACGAGTTGGATAAAATCGCACAAGAACACGATATAACATATTCAGAAACACAAAGTGAATACGAAAATAAAATAAAGAGTGGACAATTCGACGAAGAGACGGTTAAAACTTGGGCAAGAGAAAAAATAAAAGAAGCGGACGAAACATTCCTAAAAAAGGTATACGAATATTCACCGTCAACAAAATACGACGCAGTAGCTAAGTACGCAGCATTGACAGGAATAGGTACAAAATACCTCGGAGAAAAAGTACTCGGAACATTATACCCGAGGTTCAGGAGTGAAGAGACAATAAGAAACGCGAACAAAAAAATGGCAGGAATAGCAGGAAAAACGGACAGTGGGCCGTCAGGAACATTGCCAAATATTATAACAACAGGTATAGATAACCCAATGCAAACACGATCATATAACTTTAAAAAAATGTTCAATTTTCATATAAAAAGTAATCTATGTACATACAACAAAACCGAGCCATCCGCCGCCGCATCTAATGGACAAATACAAATAAAAACATTCATACATACTCTACCGTGGCACAAATTATACTTCTTTTTGACGCATAAAGAATACGACGATATATTAGCGGGAACACATACAGCCAGCGTGAAAAGTACCTACATAAAAATATACAACTTGGGTAACAGAACACCATTTGTAGCATCATCTGGTACAGTACAATACGCCAATGCCAATAGCCAAACAACAATAGGAATATGGGAAGACATGGGGAGGCACGGTATGATAAGACTAGGTGAAAGTTTAACACCACAAATATTATATGGAAAAAAAATTGGAGACTTATCCACACAGGGACAATTTAGACAAGTGGCAGGAGAGAGTCAGAGTGCTGCGTGTCAAGGAAAATTCATTGACAATAGGCTAGAATACTGGTATCATAATGGTATTTATGACACCGAGTCAAACGAATCAAGACCAGCAAGTGTCGAACAATATTCATACTTACCGGCACTAATAGCGAGCGCAAAAATATTCTACAACGCAACAAATAGTATAGGATTGATATATGAGAAAACACATGTACCAAAAGATGGCACATTCCATATAAAGAATAATGCATGGCGATTCCTAAATTATGATTATTTGAAATCAAAACCGCCCATACACAACGTAGTACTGCGAAGCGGAGAACAGTCAGCGGTAAATCATACTGCAGCAACGCCTATAAAATACGAACACGCAACAGTAGACAACTATCTGTACAGCAATTTCATAGACGTACCAGCATTAGATTTTACACCGCCAGTCGGAATTGGGATACTGCCACTGTTGAGTTCAGACGGAAACCACGAAAACAGCATCCTAAACATAATGGTAGAAACGGGAATAGAAGTTGAATGTAAATCACACGGACAAAATATACTATACACAACAATGAGAAACCCGCAACCAAATCCATTGGTAATGGGATACTTGATGTCCGATCACAAATTCTCCGAATTAATACTGGGTCACCAACCTATAACATCGCTAACAGATACGCCACCGGAACACAACCCGGATCCGATAGCTATAAACGTAGAGATAGCATCGGGAGACAGGGCTAAAAGAGACGCTTCAAAAGAATCATACGATCATTCAAAGCTAGAACAAGAACAAAGGCAACAACAATCAGAAATACAAGAACTACAACACAAACTAACACAAGACGAAATCAGGATAGCAGCAACGGAAACTAGAATAACAAAGGATGAAGCTGAATTAAAAAAAAACACCGATTCCATAAATAAGTTAACTACAAAAACGAATAATACGCAAAGAACGGTGGATAGCTTGCAGACGAACATGAAAAAGCTACAAGAACCAGTCAAACCACAAACAAGTACAGCGAGCGTTCGACCCCCGCCACCACCGCAACAGGTACCGCAGAGACCACCGCCAACCGGATATTATGGGCCACAGTGGCCGCCAGCAGATCAGCCGAAACGAACTAAATATGAATGATTACTTTATGTACGTTTATGAAATAAAATAGTTTATAAACTCACATGATTTTTATTTACTGAATACAAAACCAAATCAACAAAATTATAAAATGCACTGCACTAATACACGACACACGCACAAACACTTCACTGCCAAAAATAGAACTGAGATTTAAAAGTCATTAGAAGGCACTCACAAATACTGGATCGGCGGAGACGCGTCTTGCGGAACCGGTTCAGTCGAGTCGGCCTCCGAGGTCAACAATCCACGACGTAGCGCGAGAAAACGGCTAGAGCGGCTACCTGCATGACTTCCACCGCGACCTCCGGGCCTAAGGAGCACACCGCCCAATTAGGTTAGGTTAGGTAGGGTAGTTAGGTAGGTAGGTTAACAAATTAATAATAAAAAAAAAAAAAAAAAAAAATTACTTATGATGATGATGATGAAAAAATTAATTTAAACGTTAGGCGCTTGGAGCGTGCCCCCATGCGACTGGCGTCGCTTAATTACATAAGACTCAAAAGTTATAGCCATTTCACTGATCTGTGACAAGTCGTAGGAGAGGTTAACCCCTCGTCTGCCAGAGTAGTTTTTTCGCGATGGAGGTTCCAAAGGGGTATGTTGGGGTTAATTAGGTTAAGTTAGGAGCCCCTAGACGAATTTCAGTTTTCCTGGATTTTTTTAAGTTAGTCAAAATTAACTTTGAAAAGTTAGGTTAGGTTTTTGTTTTTCTTGTATTTTCGGTTAATTTGGGTTAGGTTGGTTAGGTTTAGGTTAGGTTAGGTTAGGTTAGGTTAGGTTAGGTTAGGTTAGGTTAGGTTAGGTTAGGTTAGGTTAGGTTAGGTTAGGTTAGGTTAGGTTAGGTTAGGTTAGGTTAGGTTAGGTTAGGTTAGGTTAGGTTAGGTTAGGTTAGGTTAGGTTAGGTTAGGTTAGGTTAGGTTAGGTTAGGTTAGGTTAGGTTAGGTTAGGTTAGGTTAGGTTAGGTTAGGTTAGGTTAGGTTAGGTTAGGTTAGGTTAGGTTAGGTTAGGTTAGGTTAGGTTAGGTTAGGTTAGGTTAGGTTAGGTTAGGTTAGGTTAGGTTAGGTTAGGTTAGGTTAGGTTAGGTTAGGTTAGGTTAGGTTAGGTTAGGTTAGGTTAGGTTAGGTTAGGTTAGGTTAGGTTAGGTTAGGTTAGGTTAGGTTAGGTTAGGTTAGGTTAGGTTAGGTTAGGTTAGGTTAGGTTAGGTTAGGTTAGGTTAGGTTAGGTTAGGTTAGGTTAGGTTAGGTTAGGTTAGGTTAGGTTAGGTTAGGTTAGGTTAGGTTAGGTTAGGTTAGGTTAGGTTAGGTTAGGTTAGGTTAGGTTAGGTTAGGTTAGGTTAGGTTAGGTTAGGTTAGGTTAGGTTAGGTTAGGTTAGGTTAGGTTAGGTTAGGTTAGGTTAGGTTAGGTTAGGTTAGGTTAGGTTAGGTTAGGTTAGGTTAGGTTAGGTTAGGTTAGGTTAGGTTAGGTTAGGTTAGGTTAGGTTAGGTTAGGTTAGGTTAGGTTAGGTTAGGTTAGGTTAGGTTAGGTTAGGTTAGGTTAGGTTAGGTTAGGTTAGGTTAGGTTAGGTTAGGTTAGGTTAGGTTAGGTTAGGTTAGGTTAGGTTAGGTTAGGTTAGGTTAGGTTAGGTTAGGTTAGGTTAGGTTAGGTTAGGTTAGGTTAGGTTAGGTTAGGTTAGGTTAGGTTAGGTTAGGTTAGGTTAGGTTAGGTTAGGTTAGGTTAGGTTAGGTTAGGTTAGGTTAGGTTAGGTTAGGTTAGGTTAGG
The DNA here is from genome assembly GCA_937001555.2 of Hypsopygia costalis. Taxonomy (NCBI): domain Eukaryota; kingdom Metazoa; phylum Arthropoda; class Insecta; order Lepidoptera; family Pyralidae; genus Hypsopygia; species Hypsopygia costalis. The sequence goes on from OW443334.2 coordinate 31,121,962, forward strand.
TTAGGTTAGGTTAGGTTAGGTTAGGTTAGGTTAGGTTAGGTTAGGTTAGGTTAGGTTAGGTTAGGTTAGGTTTTTTTAATGTTTCCGCCACTGGTTACTCCACCAGTGGCGGGAGTTTATTGCAATTTTTCCATTTTAATTTTTCGCTAAACATAAATGCTACTACAATTATCATGATGGGGCACGGGTGGAAAGAGGTCAGCTAAGGGATACTTCGGTCTTTCCACCCGCGTTTTCACATAAATTAATTACACTAAGTTTTGTTAAATTATACACTGTGTGTCAATAAGTAGTGACTTATTAACACACAATGCATAATTCAACAAATAATAATAACTATAGTGATTATTTGATTCCTAGTGATAAATCAAATAATCACCACAGCTATAAATATACATGTTTGCTTCAAAAGCTAGGCTGGAGGTAGATGGGGGCGGGGGCGGTTTCATGGGGGCTAGGATAAATTAGTGGCATAGGTAAGATCAGGACGACGGCTGGATTAATGTAGTGGGGACGGGAGTAAGGACAGGATAATACAATTTTATAATAGGTAATTAGGAATAACATAAAATAATATATTGCTTAACTAATAATACAAAGGTACAATCTATCAGATAACTAATAGAAAACACGAAATAAAATTGAACAGAAAGTCACTATAAATCAAATAATCACTACAATTATAAATATATAAGTTTGCTTCGAAAGCTAGGCTGGGGGTGGATGGGGGCGGGGGCGGTATCATGGGGGCGGGGGTAAATTAGTGGCATAGGTCAACTAGGACTTATATAGGAAAAAAATAGGACAATGGCTGGATTAATGTGGTGGGGACAGGAGTAAAGACGGGATTATAAAATTTTAATTATAGGTAATGAGGAATAAAATACAATAATATATTACTTAACTAACAATACAAAGACATAAACTTATAATATAGAACAGACAAAATATCATGATTATGAGGCCGCAAACGCACTTTGTCTATGGGGATTTTTCACTATATCACTTTTTATAGATCACTGAACCACTGAGGACGTAGGCTGCCGGTAGCGCGCTGCCGGGGGCACTACACATGCCGCTCGGGGGCTCGGGGGCGCCGAGCCTTGGGTGGGCGATGTCGTCTGCTGGGGGCAATGGGGGTGGCACACGCGCCGCCCGGGGGCGCCGAACCTCGGGTGAACGATGTCATTTGCCGGTGGCGATGGAGGCGGCACACGCGCCGCTCGGGGGCGCCGAACCTCGGGTGGATGATGCCATCTGCTGGGGGCGACGGGGGCGGCTCACTTGCCGCTCGGGGGTGCCGAGCCTTGGGCGTCGCGTCATCAGAGGCCGGCCGAGGGCTCCTACAAGTGCCGCTCGGGGGTGCCGAACCTTGAGTGAATGATGCAATCCGCCGAGGGCGGTGGGGGCGACACACGTGCCGCTCGGGGGTGTTGGACCTTGGGTGAATGTTGTCATCTGCATAGGGCGATGGGGGGGATACGTGCTGCTCGAGTGTGCCGAGCCTTGGGTGACTGATGATGATGATGTAATCTGCAGGAGTGATGGGAGCGATACATGTGCCTCACGGGGGTGCCTAATCTTGGGCGACTCGTGATCAGAGGCCCGAGCCGGGGGCCGGCCGGGGGTTCTTACACGTGCCGCTCGGGGGTGCCGAATCTTGAGTAAATAATGTAAACTGCAGGGGGGCAATGGGGGCGATGGTTTTGCGAGGTCGTCCCACGCGCGGCCCACGCTGTCGGTCACGAAGGTGGATGGTAAACTTGCTTGCGAATTGTACTTACGGTTCGTATTGTGTGTTTCGTCTAATGAAGTTGAATACCGCCTGATAACACGGGCAGTTCGGTGATGTTGCACTGTGTTCTATATTTTCTATACCGCTTGTTTTGCGATTCCCGCGTTGTTTTTGTTTACAATTATAACACTTAGGTGTATTTTCGCCGCTTTTCTTTTGGCAGTTTGCGTAGGTGTGGTTCGTTGTGCCGCACAACGAGCAGGCTTTTATTTCTGCATTGCAGTGTGTACGCATGTGTCCAAACTGCAGACATTCATAGCATTGAATAAGCGGTACATAATCATCTACATGTATCATTTGATGTTCGATATTTATTCTTCCTAATTTTGTTATAGCCCCCCACAACTTGGGGGTGACCGTGAGTACAATGTTGTATAGTTGCTTGTTTTTATTATTTTTCTTAAATGCTATTTTCATGTCGTGTTCATTCATTATATTATCTTTGATTGTCTCGTTCTGCTCTATTATGGTTTCCAATATTTCTTCTGATGACGTTGAATTATGTATTCCTTTCAATATTATCATCGGTTGTCTCCGTGTTGCTGGTTTGGCACTTATACCTGCGCGCCCATTTATCGCCTCCATCGTGTCTCGGCATTGTTCCTCTTTATTGAATTCTAATAGTATTCTGTTTCCAGAAATAGTTTTATATTTGGACGGTGCGTATTTCTTGTCTTTAAATGTTACGTTGCTTCTAAGTTTATCCAATGCTTGGCTATGTGTCTCTACATTTTCCGCTGTGAATATAATCGCTGGTTTAGATGGGGGTGGGCCTGCCGGGGGCTTGGTCATTGTTGACTGTGCTGCTGCCGCATTCGCGTATGTGCGGGTACATGTAGGCATACTTTGAGGTACTATTTTACGCATTGCTTTTCCTATTTCCTCTTGCACAGTCCTCCGGACCTCCTGCAGTAGCGCTGCGCTATTGTATAGCGCTGCCCTGCCTTCTTCCTGCTTGTTTTCTGTTGTATTAGGAGCATTGGGGGCGCTGGGGGCGCTGGGGGCGCTGGGGGCGCTGGGGGCGCTGGGGGTAACGAGGGGAGCGGTTTTTGCTGTAGCTTTTGCTTTATTTATTATTTTCAGTATGTTTTGCCCTTCCTCATGTATACCTTTAGCTTGGTCTATAATTATCTCTTTATTACTTCTATTCAAAGACTTGCCTGCCTGTACTTTTACATTTATGGTCTCCGCTCTTTTTACAATTCTTTCGAAGAACGCTATGCACGCATCGAGTGTGTGCATAATGTCGTTGCTTACATAGGTACTATCACTAACCGGTATACTGGGCACTTCCTGTTGCAGCGGCTGCTCCCGCTGCTGCCGGGGGGGTCCCACCTTTTCTCGCATGTTCCCGCGATCATATGCATCCAAAAACCTTAGGGCGCTTGCCATATTCGATTCATCATCCGAATTCAGACCATCGCTGGAAGTCGCCGGCGAGATGGACATCGTAATAGATTCTATAATCACAATGCAGCTCGCAACACTTCACTTCACTTCGTAAAGTCACAGTTCGTTTTATGTATAGTCAATGTCACTTTATTAACTAGCACTTATAATTATTTTATTGTTCGTAGCATGATGCACTTTATAATCACGACTATCCGACCCACGGGGGGCCCGGGGGCGCGCCCGCGCGCAGGCGCGGGGGCGGTGACGCCCGTGTCACGCGGCCCGCACTTCGTTGAAGACTGGCGGGCGGGGGCGCGAATTCCCGGGCATGCGCGGGGATGCGGAGAGGTGCGGGGGGTTGCGGGAGGCTAGCTGGCCCCCGGGGGCGCTACCTCGACCACAGTCGTCGCGCGCTGGGCAAGGCGGACGGTCGCCAGCGGGGGCGGTCCCACGGGGGTCGCGGGGGCGGTCCCAATGGGGGCGCACCGGGGGGACGCTGCCGGCAGCGGCTGGGGGCGCTCCGAGCTCCGGAGCTTGGGACGCGTGCGCTCCCCACGACCAGTCGCCGTCGACTGATGGTTAGGTTAGGTTAGGTTAGGTTAGGTTAGGTTAGGTTAGGTTAGGTTAGGTTAGGTTAGGTTAGGTTAGGTTAGGTTAGGTTAGGTTAGGTTAGGTTAGGTTAGGTTAGGTTAGGTTAGGTTAGGTTAGGTTAGGTTAGGTTAGGTTAGGTTAGGTTAGGTTAGGTTAGGTTAGGTTAGGTTAGGTTAGGTTAGGTTAGGTTAGGTTAGGTTAGGTTAGGTTAGGTTAGGTTAGGTTAGGTTAGGTTAGGTTAGGTTAGGTTAGGTTAGGTTAGGTTAGGTTAGGTTAGGTTAGGTTAGGTTAGGTTAGGTTAGGTTAGGTTAGGTTAGGTTAGGTTAGGTTAGGTTAGGTTAGGTTAGGTTAGGTTAGGTTAGGTTAGGTTAGGTTAGGTTAGGTTAGGTTAGGTTAGGTTAGGTTAGGTTAGGTTAGGTTAGGTTAGGTTAGGTTAGGTTAGGTTAGGTTAGGTTAGGTTAGGTTAGGTTAGGTTAGGTTAGGTTAGGTTAGGTTAGGTTAGGTTAGGTTAGGTTAGGTTAGGTTAGGTTAGGTTAGGTTAGGTTAGGTTAGGTTAGGTTAGGTTAGGTTAGGTTAGGTTAGGTTAGGTTAGGTTAGGTTAGGTTAGGTTAGGTTAGGTTAGGTTAGGTTAGGTTAGGTTAGGTTAGGTTAGGTTAGGTTAGGTTAGGTTAGGTTAGGTTAGGTTAGGTTAGGTTAGGTTAGGTTAGGTTAGGTTAGGTTAGGTTAGGTTAGGTTAGGTTAGGTTAGGTTAGGTTAGGTTAGGTTAGGTTAGGTTAGGTTAGGTTAGGTTAGGTTAGGTTAGGTTAGGTTAGGTTAGGTTAGGTTAGGTTAGGTTAGGTTAGGTTAGGTTAGGTTAGGTTAGGTTAGGTTAGGTTAGGTTAGGTTAGGTTAGGTTAGGTTAGGTTAGGTTAGGTTAGGTTAGGTTAGGTTAGGTTAGGTTAGGTTAGGTTAGGTTAGGTTAGGTTAGGTTAGGTTAGGTTAGGTTAGGTTAGGTTAGGTTAGGTTAGGTTAGGTTAGGTTAGGTTAGGTTAGGTTAGGTTAGGTTAGGTTAGGTTAGGTTAGGTTAGGTTAGGTTAGGTTAGGTTAGGTTAGGTTAGGTTAGGTTAGGTTAGGTTAGGTTAGGTTAGGTTAGGTTAGGTTAGGTTAGGTTAGGTTAGGTTAGGTTAGGTTAGGTTAGGTTAGGTTAGGTTAGGTTAGGTTAGGTTAGGTTAGGTTAGGTTAGGTTAGGTTAGGTTAGGTTAGGTTAGGTTAGGTTAGGTTAGGTTAGGTTAGGTTAGGTTAGGTTAGGTTAGGTTAGGTTAGGTTAGGTTAGGTTAGGTTAGGTTAGGTTAGGTTAGGTTAGGTTAGGTTAGGTTAGGTTAGGTTAGGTTAGGTTAGGTTAGGTTAGGTTAGGTTAGGTTAGGTTAGGTTAGGTTAGGTTAGGTTAGGTTAGGTTAGGTTAGGTTAGGTTAGGTTAGGTTAGGTTAGGTTAGGTTAGGTTAGGTTAGGTTAGGTTAGGTTAGGTTAGGTTAGGTTAGGTTAGGTTAGGTTAGGTTAGGTTAGGTTAGGTTAGGTTAGGTTAGGTTAGGTTAGGTTAGGTTAGGTTAGGTTAGGTTAGGTTAGGTTAGGTTAGGTTAGGTTAGGTTAGGTTAGGTTAGGTTAGGTTAGGTTAGGTTAGGTTAGGTTAGGTTAGGTTAGGTTAGGTTAGGTTAGGTTAGGTTAGGTTAGGTTAGGTTAGGTTAGGTTAGGTTAGGTTAGGTTAGGTTAGGTTAGGTTAGGTTAGGTTAGGTTAGGTTAGGTTAGGTTAGGTTAGGTTAGGTTAGGTTAGGTTAGGTTAGGTTAGGTTAGGTTAGGTTAGGTTAGGTTAGGTTAGGTTAGGTTAGGTTAGGTTAGGTTAGGTTAGGTTAGGTTAGGTTAGGTTAGGTTAGGTTAGGTTAGGTTAGGTTAGGTTAGGTTAGGTTAGGTTAGGTTAGGTTAGGTTAGGTTAGGTTAGGTTAGGTTAGGTTAGGTTAGGTTAGGTTAGGTTAGGTTAGGTTAGGTTAGGTTAGGTTAGGTTAGGTTAGGTTAGGTTAGGTTAGGTTAGGTTAGGTTAGGTTAGGTTAGGTTAGGTTAGGTTAGGTTAGGTTAGGTTAGGTTAGGTTAGGTTAGGTTAGGTTAGGTTAGGTTAGGTTAGGTTAGGTTAGGTTAGGTTAGGTTAGGTTAGGTTAGGTTAGGTTAGGTTAGGTTAGGTTAGGTTAGGTTAGGTTAGGTTAGGTTAGGTTAGGTTAGGTTAGGTTAGGTTAGGTTAGGTTAGGTTAGGTTAGGTTAGGTTAGGTTAGGTTAGGTTAGGTTAGGTTAGGTTAGGTTAGGTTAGGTTAGGTTAGGTTAGGTTAGGTTAGGTTAGGTTAGGTTAGGTTAGGTTAGGTTAGGTTAGGTTAGGTTAGGTTAGGTTAGGTTAGGTTAGGTTAGGTTAGGTTAGGTTAGGTTAGGTTAGGTTAGGTTAGGTTAGGTTAGGTTAGGTTAGGTTAGGTTAGGTTAGGTTAGGTTAGGTTAGGTTAGGTTAGGTTAGGTTAGGTTAGGTTAGGTTAGGTTAGGTTAGGTTAGGTTAGGTTAGGTTAGGTTAGGTTAGGTTAGGTTAGGTTAGGTTAGGTTAGGTTAGGTTAGGTTAGGTTAGGTTAGGTTAGGTTAGGTTAGGTTAGGTTAGGTTAGGTTAGGTTAGGTTAGGTTAGGTTAGGTTAGGTTAGGTTAGGTTAGGTTAGGTTAGGTTAGGTTAGGTTAGGTTAGGTTAGGTTAGGTTAGGTTAGGTTAGGTTAGGTTAGGTTAGGTTAGGTTAGGTTAGGTTAGGTTAGGTTAGGTTAGGTTAGGTTAGGTTAGGTTAGGTTAGGTTAGGTTAGGTTAGGTTAGGTTAGGTTAGGTTAGGTTAGGTTAGGTTAGGTTAGGTTAGGTTAGGTTAGGTTAGGTTAGGTTAGGTTAGGTTAGGTTAGGTTAGGTTAGGTTAGGTTAGGTTAGGTTAGGTTAGGTTAGGTTAGGTTAGGTTAGGTTAGGTTAGGTTAGGTTAGGTTAGGTTAGGTTAGGTTAGGTTAGGTTAGGTTAGGTTAGGTTAGGTTAGGTTAGGTTAGGTTAGGTTAGGTTAGGTTAGGTTAGGTTAGGTTAGGTTAGGTTAGGTTAGGTTAGGTTAGGTTAGGTTAGGTTAGGTTAGGTTAGGTTAGGTTAGGTTAGGTTAGGTTAGGTTAGGTTAGGTTAGGTTAGGTTAGGTTAGGTTAGGTTAGGTTAGGTTAGGTTAGGTTAGGTTAGGTTAGGTTAGGTTAGGTTAGGTTAGGTTAGGTTAGGTTAGGTTAGGTTAGGTTAGGTTAGGTTAGGTTAGGTTAGGTTAGGTTAGGTTAGGTTAGGTTAGGTTAGGTTAGGTTAGGTTAGGTTAGGTTAGGTTAGGTTAGGTTAGGTTAGGTTAGGTTAGGTTAGGTTAGGTTAGGTTAGGTTAGGTTAGGTTAGGTTAGGTTAGGTTAGGTTAGGTTAGGTTAGGTTAGGTTAGGTTAGGTTAGGTTAGGTTAGGTTAGGTTAGGTTAGGTTAGGTTAGGTTAGGTTAGGTTAGGTTAGGTTAGGTTAGGTTAGGTTAGGTTAGGTTAGGTTAGGTTAGGTTAGGTTAGGTTAGGTTAGGTTAGGTTAGGTTAGGTTAGGTTAGGTTAGGTTAGGTTAGGTTAGGTTAGGTTAGGTTAGGTTAGGTTAGGTTAGGTTAGGTTAGGTTAGGTTAGGTTAGGTTAGGTTAGGTTAGGTTAGGTTAGGTTAGGTTAGGTTAGGTTAGGTTAGGTTAGGTTAGGTTAGGTTAGGTTAGGTTAGGTTAGGTTAGGTTAGGTTAGGTTAGGTTAGGTTAGGTTAGGTTAGGTTAGGTTAGGTTAGGTTAGGTTAGGTTAGGTTAGGTTAGGTTAGGTTAGGTTAGGTTAGGTTAGGTTAGGTTAGGTTAGGTTAGGTTAGGTTAGGTTAGGTTAGGTTAGGTTAGGTTAGGTTAGGTTAGGTTAGGTTAGGTTAGGTTAGGTTAGGTTAGGTTAGGTTAGGTTAGGTTAGGTTAGGTTAGGTTAGGTTAGGTTAGGTTAGGTTAGGTTAGGTTAGGTTAGGTTAGGTTAGGTTAGGTTAGGTTAGGTTAGGTTAGGTTAGGTTAGGTTAGGTTAGGTTAGGTTAGGTTAGGTTAGGTTAGGTTAGGTTAGGTTAGGTTAGGTTAGGTTAGGTTAGGTTAGGTTAGGTTAGGTTAGGTTAGGTTAGGTTAGGTTAGGTTAGGTTAGGTTAGGTTAGGTTAGGTTAGGTTAGGTTAGGTTAGGTTAGGTTAGGTTAGGTTAGGTTAGGTTAGGTTAGGTTAGGTTAGGTTAGGTTAGGTTAGGTTAGGTTAGGTTAGGTTAGGTTAGGTTAGGTTAGGTTAGGTTAGGTTAGGTTAGGTTAGGTTAGGTTAGGTTAGGTTAGGTTAGGTTAGGTTAGGTTAGGTTAGGTTAGGTTAGGTTAGGTTAGGTTAGGTTAGGTTAGGTTAGGTTAGGTTAGGTTAGGTTAGGTTAGGTTAGGTTAGGTTAGGTTAGGTTAGGTTAGGTTAGGTTAGGTTAGGTTAGGTTAGGTTAGGTTAGGTTAGGTTAGGTTAGGTTAGGTTAGGTTAGGTTAGGTTAGGTTAGGTTAGGTTAGGTTAGGTTAGGTTAGGTTAGGTTAGGTTAGGTTAGGTTAGGTTAGGTTAGGTTAGGTTAGGTTAGGTTAGGTTAGGTTAGGTTAGGTTAGGTTAGGTTAGGTTAGGTTAGGTTAGGTTAGGTTAGGTTAGGTTAGGTTAGGTTAGGTTAGGTTAGGTTAGGTTAGGTTAGGTTAGGTTAGGTTAGGTTAGGTTAGGTTAGGTTAGGTTAGGTTAGGTTAGGTTAGGTTAGGTTAGGTTAGGTTAGGTTAGGTTAGGTTAGGTTAGGTTAGGTTAGGTTAGGTTAGGTTAGGTTAGGTTAGGTTAGGTTAGGTTAGGTTAGGTTAGGTTAGGTTAGGTTAGGTTAGGTTAGGTTAGGTTAGGTTAGGTTAGGTTAGGTTAGGTTAGGTTAGGTTAGGTTAGGTTAGGTTAGGTTAGGTTAGGTTAGGTTAGGTTAGGTTAGGTTAGGTTAGGTTAGGTTAGGTTAGGTTAGGTTAGGTTAGGTTAGGTTAGGTTAGGTTAGGTTAGGTTAGGTTAGGTTAGGTTAGGTTAGGTTAGGTTAGGTTAGGTTAGGTTAGGTTAGGTTAGGTTAGGTTAGGTTAGGTTAGGTTAGGTTAGGTTAGGTTAGGTTAGGTTAGGTTAGGTTAGGTTAGGTTAGGTTAGGTTAGGTTAGGTTAGGTTAGGTTAGGTTAGGTTAGGTTAGGTTAGGTTAGGTTAGGTTAGGTTAGGTTAGGTTAGGTTAGGTTAGGTTAGGTTAGGTTAGGTTAGGTTAGGTTAGGTTAGGTTAGGTTAGGTTAGGTTAGGTTAGGTTAGGTTAGGTTAGGTTAGGTTAGGTTAGGTTAGGTTAGGTTAGGTTAGGTTAGGTTAGGTTAGGTTAGGTTAGGTTAGGTTAGGTTAGGTTAGGTTAGGTTAGGTTAGGTTAGGTTAGGTTAGGTTAGGTTAGGTTAGGTTAGGTTAGGTTAGGTTAGGTTAGGTTAGGTTAGGTTAGGTTAGGTTAGGTTAGGTTAGGTTAGGTTAGGTTAGGTTAGGTTAGGTTAGGTTAGGTTAGGTTAGGTTAGGTTAGGTTAGGTTAGGTTAGGTTAGGTTAGGTTAGGTTAGGTTAGGTTAGGTTAGGTTAGGTTAGGTTAGGTTAGGTTAGGTTAGGTTAGGTTAGGTTAGGTTAGGTTAGGTTAGGTTAGGTTAGGTTAGGTTAGGTTAGGTTAGGTTAGGTTAGGTTAGGTTAGGTTAGGTTAGGTTAGGTTAGGTTAGGTTAGGTTAGGTTAGGTTAGGTTAGGTTAGGTTAGGTTAGGTTAGGTTAGGTTAGGTTAGGTTAGGTTAGGTTAGGTTAGGTTAGGTTAGGTTAGGTTAGGTTAGGTTAGGTTAGGTTAGGTTAGGTTAGGTTAGGTTAGGTTAGGTTAGGTTAGGTTAGGTTAGGTTAGGTTAGGTTAGGTTAGGTTAGGTTAGGTTAGGTTAGGTTAGGTTAGGTTAGGTTAGGTTAGGTTAGGTTAGGTTAGGTTAGGTTAGGTTAGGTTAGGTTAGGTTAGGTTAGGTTAGGTTAGGTTAGGTTAGGTTAGGTTAGGTTAGGTTAGGTTAGGTTAGGTATAGGTTAGGTTAGGTTAGGTTAGGTTAGGTTAGGTTAGGTTAGGTTAGGTTAGGTTAGGTTAGGTTAGGTTAGGTTAGGTTAGGTTAGGTTAGGTTAGGTTAGGTTAGGTTAGGTTAGGTTAGGTTAGGTTAGGTTAGGTTAGGTTAGGTTAGGTTAGGTTAGGTTAGGTTAGGTTAGGTTAGGTTAGGTTAGGTTAGGTTAGGTTAGGTTAGGTTAGGTTAGGTTAGGTTAGGTTAGGTTAGGTTAGGTTAGGTTAGGTTAGGTTAGGTTAGGTTAGGTTAGGTTAGGTTAGGTTAGGTTAGGTTAGGTTAGGTTAGGTTAGGTTAGGTTAGGTTAGGTTAGGTTAGGTTAGGTTAGGTTAGGTTAGGTTAGGTTAGGTTAGGTTAGGTTAGGTTAGGTTAGGTTAGGTTAGGTTAGGTTAGGTTAGGTTAGGTTAGGTTAGGTTAGGTTAGGTTAGGTTAGGTTAGGTTAGGTTAGGTTAGGTTAGGTTAGGTTAGGTTAGGTTAGGTTAGGTTAGGTTAGGTTAGGTTAGGTTAGGTTAGGTTAGGTTAGGTTAGGTTAGGTTAGGTTAGGTTAGGTTAGGTTAGGTTAGGTTAGGTTAGGTTAGGTTAGGTTAGGTTAGGTTAGGTTAGGTTAGGTTAGGTTAGGTTAGGTTAGGTTAGGTTAGGTTAGGTTAGGTTAGGTTAGGTTAGGTTAGGTTAGGTTAGGTTAGGTTAGGTTAGGTTAGGTTAGGTTAGGTTAGGTTAGGTTAGGTTAGGTTAGGTTAGGTTAGGTTAGGTTAGGTTAGGTTAGGTTAGGTTAGGTTAGGTTAGGTTAGGTTAGGTTAGGTTAGGTTAGGTTAGGTTAGGTTAGGTTAGGTTAGGTTAGGTTAGGTTAGGTTAGGTTAGGTTAGGTTAGGTTAGGTTAGGTTAGGTTAGGTTAGGTTAGGTTAGGTTAGGTTAGGTTAGGTTAGGTTAGGTTAGGTTAGGTTAGGTTAGGTTAGGTTAGGTTAGGTTAGGTTAGGTTAGGTTAGGTTAGGTTAGGTTAGGTTAGGTTAGGTTAGGTTAGGTTAGGTTAGGTTAGGTTAGGTTAGGTTAGGTTAGGTTAGGTTAGGTTAGGTTAGGTTAGGTTAGGTTAGGTTAGGTTAGGTTAGGTTAGGTTAGGTTAGGTTAGGTTAGGTTAGGTTAGGTTAGGTTAGGTTAGGTTAGGTTAGGTTAGGTTAGGTTAGGTTAGGTTAGGTTAGGTTAGGTTAGGTTAGGTTAGGTTAGGTTAGGTTAGGTTAGGTTAGGTTAGGTTAGGTTAGGTTAGGTTAGGTTAGGTTAGGTTAGGTTAGGTTAGGTTAGGTTAGGTTAGGTTAGGTTAGGTTAGGTTAGGTTAGGTTAGGTTAGGTTAGGTTAGGTTAGGTTAGGTTAGGTTAGGTTAGGTTAGGTTAGGTTAGGTTAGGTTAGGTTAGGTTAGGTTAGGTTAGGTTAGGTTAGGTTAGGTTAGGTTAGGTTAGGTTAGGTTAGGTTAGGTTAGGTTAGGTTAGGTTAGGTTAGGTTAGGTTAGGTTAGGTTAGGTTAGGTTAGGTTAGGTTAGGTTAGGTTAGGTTAGGTTAGGTTAGGTTAGGTTAGGTTAGGTTAGGTTAGGTTAGGTTAGGTTAGGTTAGGTTAGGTTAGGTTAGGTTAGGTTAGGTTAGGTTAGGTTAGGTTAGGTTAGGTTAGGTTAGGTTAGGTTAGGTTAGGTTAGGTTAGGTTAGGTTAGGTTAGGTTAGGTTAGGTTAGGTTAGGTTAGGTTAGGTTAGGTTAGGTTAGGTTAGGTTAGGTTAGGTTAGGTTAGGTTAGGTTAGGTTAGGTTAGGTTAGGTTAGGTTAGGTTAGGTTAGGTTAGGTTAGGTTAGGTTAGGTTAGGTTAGGTTAGGTTAGGTTAGGTTAGGTTAGGTTAGGTTAGGTTAGGTTAGGTTAGGTTAGGTTAGGTTAGGTTAGGTTAGGTTAGGTTAGGTTAGGTTAGGTTAGGTTAGGTTAG